>CM060687.1:38094000-38434000 GCA_030686995.1 Artemisia argyi
TTACTTAAATATGTGATGCAGTAACTTTGTAACTGTGATGCACCAAAAATCCGTCTTCCTAGACTTTTTATTTTAAGAGTCTTTTTATTATAACCCTACCTTATATAGTATGTATGTATATATATATACGTATATATATATACGTATATACATATATATATATATGTATATATATATATATATATATATATATATATATATATATATATATATATATATATATACGTATATATATATATATATATATATATATATATATATATATATATTTTGTAAAAAAGTCAAAATCTGACGCTAAAATCACAATACCTTTAATGATGAAAACGATTTGTATTTTGAAAATTTTTTCAGCGATTCATAATTATATGTTTTCCTCTTTATTTTTTTAATTTTTTCAGATTTTTTTTGAATTTTTTTCAGAAAAAAGCTAATACGATAGTAACGTTTTTTAAAAAGACGGGGTATTTACGATCTTGCCACTCCGCCTTTTTCAGATGGTTGACTAGATGGAGGGCTGAGATTCGTCCGTACCATCCGCACTAAAAGACAAAAACGTACTTGATCCTCACCCTATATATATATATATATATATATATATATATATATATATATATATATATATATATATATATATATATATATATGTGTGTGTGTGTGTGTGTGTGTGTGTGTGTGTGTGTGTGTGTGTGTGTGTGTTATTCTTGCCCAAGTTTTTTTTTTCACTATTCTACACCAATAGAAAACATACATGCACTGGCGTTTGTTTTTTTCACTATTCTACACCAATAGAAAACATAAATGCACTGGCGTTATTTAAACATGTTTGCTGAAACTAATACAAAATAAATAAATAAAATGTTAAATTAAAATTCCTAAAATCCAGGATTAAAAAAAATGTTTTTTTATTTTTTTTAAAAAACAGTCAAAGAAAATAAAAATTAAATTGTCTTTTACTATTATACCCTTGTGAATTAAATAAAAAAAATTAATATTTACATAAATTTCATCATGCATTATTAACCATTGATGAAATGATCCAAGGGTCTAGATTGGTCTAAAATGGTACTGTAAAGTACTGTATCTAATATTGGTACTGCATAGAACGCGACCCTATATATATATATATATATATATATATATATATATATATATATATATATATATATATATATATGGTAGGGTTCTTTTCAGAACCAAATAAATTGCGAGAACTGCGAGAAACAATATTAACCAATCAGATTTTTTTGAATAATTAATTTTTATTTTAAATTCAAAAGGGTATAATAGTAAAATTAAAATTTTTTAATTTCTTTTTGAATTTTTTTAATAAAAATCGTTTTTCATGATCCTAAATTTTAGGATTTTTTTTTTTTGAAATAATAATTTTTCCAACGTACATGATTTCAAAAGATAAGATGCAAATGTGTTTTTTTTATATAAGGTAAATTTTACATATTTTTTTTTATTATTCAATTGCTTAAACCTCAAAATGTGTTTTGGTAAAAAAATATTTGCACAACTGAATTGAATGACAAATATAAATATTTTACATATATCGTATACATTTCAAAACAAAAACATTGTACACAATTAAAAATCATGTGATATACAATTCAAATACAAAATTCTAAAAGTAAAGAATAAATGAAAGTTTCATTGATGTATAGCCATGTCTACTAATCTTCTCGCAACTTCATGCACTTGTGCCTTTTTATCATAAATATTTTCTCGCTAGATAATATGTACAAAACATATGTGCACTCTTGACATCGCTCATCATACTCGTGCATGTAACTACAACCAATTAATAAACGAATTATTTAATCATAACATCTAACGAAACACATATGCACAATTTATTTCTGACTTATTCACAAGAGACCATTTTGAGAAATTAGTACAGCCTTAGAACATAAAACACAAGTGTACCCTTAAATCAGAACTAAAAAAAATATCCTTATATCATAAATAGAAATATATATACACTTTCAATACATTTAAACTCACAAACTGTAAAAACACGAATGCACAAAAGGCATCAAATTCACCAAAAATTATAAAAACACATATGCACTTTCAATAAAACATGTGCAGACTCTTTCAATAACTATTAATAGGCCATAAAACACATATGCAAACCATTTTCATTGATTTTTTTACCGGTCATAAAATACACGTGCTCTAACCTTAAAACACATATGCACTCACCTTAAACACATATGTACATAATTCAAAATCACTTTTACACTTTTACATACAAGCAAAAAATCATATCAACAAGAATCACGGTCAATAATATCAAACTACAATCTCATATACCCATACCCAACATCTCATCTACAACCTTACGTCAAGAAACAACAAATAACCAAAATGCCTCAAGACCGCTCCTTGACTCACAATCAACAACAATAAACAATAATAATAAACAATAATAATAATAATAATAATAATAATAATAATAATAATAATAATAATAATAATAAACACATCTCAAGAAACCGAAAACTTTATGTATAGAACTATACACTATATTATACTAGAACTAGATAACATAGTTCTAGGAACCACCATTCACAAGTACAGTAACCAAACAAAAGCCCAAACCCCACATGGAAATGATGTACGACAAAACCACATAAGAAATTGACATATTGGTTGACAACAAGTGCAATATAGTAAGTCCAACACAATACTTATCCCAACAAACTAACCAATTTTTGGCTTGCATGAATAAACATTGCAGACATACAAAATTGAGATCAAACCTAAAATTCAACAAATACATAACCAAACATCCATATCATATATGTTAACCAACTACAATACATATACAAAATTGAGATTAATATTAATCAAGTAATGAAACAATTAACAACTATAACACATATGCACACTTAATGTTAATCAGCAAAAGATATATGAAAAACCATAACATATATGTTCAAGTGATCTTGAAAGCAATCTCGCTAAAATTACATGTATCTTAAACAAGTGTGTTGACATAAATAATGCCTAAAAACATTGTTAACATTTAACGACATCTCTATGTTTTGATAATTACAAAACATAAACTCATTGAACTAAAAATTATGACGTAAACAAGTATTTAGCGATAAATATCTCTCTTTACATCCAAATCACTTAAGGTATGAATAAACAAAGTGTTTATTGCATTTTATGATCAAAGGAAATTTCTCTAAATCACTAGATTTTTTATAAAATGTCATAAACATTTTATATCATTTACAAAATCATTTTTGGAAATAAAAGAATATGTTTAAATCATTATAAATATATGAATTCAAATATTTAACCAAAAATGACAAATATAATCCAGAAAAACCTTCCCCACAAAAGGACAAAGAAATCCAAAATTCTGGAGGGGCGGCCCCCTTAATTCCTTGGCGGCCCCCTTAATTATTAAGGGGACCGGCACGCTCCAGAACAGTGAATTTCTGGCCTATAAATACTGGTTTATTTCACAGATTTTTTTTCACCTTTTGCACCCCAAAACTTTCTGATCTAAATCCCCATTTTCATTTTCTATAATCCTTTGATCATATATACATAAATTTTTGTTTCAAAGTGATCCAAGTCTCATCCTTTCAAGTGCAAAAGAAGAAGACTTCTATTCTCCAAGAAAAGAAGTATTACAACTTGTTGTGACATCCACATCTAAGTTGTTAGAGCATTATTCACTACATATACCTCTTTGTGTAATTATTGTGAATATTTGGTAGAATATAGATTAGCAAGGTGTGTAGATAAAAAGATTTAGGAGTAGATAATTGTGCAGAAGATTGTTGAGAAGTAGATAGTTGTGAGGAAGATAGTTGTGAAGTAGATAGTTGTGAAGATAGGTAGGTGTGAAGAGGTAGTGTTGTAATTAAGGTGTGACTAGGTGTGAAGAAGTTGTGTAGAAGGTGTGACGAAGTTGTGGTGTATATATTGGTGTGTAAGGTTTTCTCCGCCATAAAGGAGCTTGTTGGCATAGTGAAGAAAACTCTCGAGTTAGGTGCTCGGGGAGTGGAGTAGGGCAAGGAAGGTGTCCTTGTAGCCGAACCACTATAAATCTCTTGTCTCGCGGTTCGATCTTTCCATCTCTCACTTATTTCATTTATTACATTTTTATAGTCTTAGCATTTATATTGTAGTTGTTTATATTGTGCAAGACTTGAATTCACATGATATCGAATCTACAATTTTTGTAAGTAAACAAAACACACAAACAAATTTTTTTTATAACCAATTAAAAAGACGTAAAACTATTCAACCCCCTTCGAGTTTTCCACAATTGGTATCAAGATCCACGTTAAGCGAGATTTTTAAAATATATTGTATTTTAAAACTTGCAACAATCTATGGAATCTGAAAAATATTTAGAAGGGCAATCTATGCAAAGACCACCACTATTTGAAAGTGATGGATTTTTATATTGGAAAAATAGATTCGAAACTTATGTGAAATCTAAAGATTTTGATCTTTGGCATGTTATTAACTTTGGTGATTTTCCCCCTACTCAACAAAATCCAGTAACTAAAATGGATGAAATTGTACCTTTTGAAAAACAAAATAATGATTTGAAAAAGAAACTAGCTAAAAATAATGAAGCTAAAATGGTTATTTATAATGCGTTACCGCGCAAATAATATGAAAGAATTTTTATATGTAAAACCGCCAAAGAAATTTGGAAGTCATTACTTATTACTCACCAAGGTAATAGTCAAGTCAAAGACAATAAAATAGATCTTCTTGTACAACAATATGAACAATTTACGATTCCGAAAGAGGAATCAATTGATAATGCTTTTGCTAAATTTAACACTATTATCACAAGTTTAAAAGCACTTGATGAGACATTTTCTAGTAAAAATTGTGTTAGGAAATTTCGTAGGGCATTGCATCCAAAATGGCGAGCTAGGGTCACGGCAATTGAAGAATCGAAAAATTTGATGATGTTATCACTTGATGAACTTATTGGCAACTTGAAGGTGTATGAAGAAATTATAAGAAGAGATTCGGAAACGGTCAATGTTAAGAAAGAACAAACTAAATCTATTGCTCTAAAAGCCAAAAAGCAACCTAGTGACGATGATGATTCAAGTGACGAGAGTGAAGACGAAGAATATGCAATGGCCGTATGAGAATTCAAGAAATTCTTCAAAAGACGAATAAGATTCACTAGATTACCACGAGACGAAAGAAAGTCGTTCCAAAGAAGTTGAAGTGATAACTACGGGAAAAAAAAGTGTTTTAGATGTGGAAGTTCAAATCATCTCATTGGTGAATGTCTAAAGCCACCGGGTTATGAAAATCAAGGCGCCATTGTTAGTGGAACATGGAGTGATAGTGACAAAGAAGAAGTGGAAAAACCAAGAGACGAAAAATGTTTTGTGGCCAAAGCGACCGATGAAATATGTTTAGGAATAGACTTGGAGCCCGACGAATGGATCAAAGATAGCTGATGTTCGAGGCACATGACGGGGAACCGCAAGCTATTTTCTACATATAAGGCATACAATGGAGGTAACGTTATTTTCGGTAGTGACTTGCGTGGAAAAATCATTGGCAAAGATATGATCTCTCAAGACTCACTTACTATTGAAAATGTTGAGCATGTAGATAATTTAACATATAACTTGCTTAGTATAGGCCAAATATGCGATAATAAATGTAGGGTTACCTTTTTCCGATAGGGATAGCTAAATAGTTAAGAATGGAAAGGTTATAGGTTGAGGAATTAGGAAATGAGGCATATACGTTATGAAACTAGGAAACAAACCGGAAGATAGGATATGCCTAGTAACCCTAGACGAAAACTCTACTTTGCCCAAGGTTATAATCAACAAGAAGGAATTGATTATGACGAAACATATGCCCCCGTAGCTAGACTAGAATCTATTAGAATATTACTTGCCTATGCATGCGCCCTAGACTTTAAGTTATTCCAAATGGACGTGAAAAGTGCATTCCTCAACGGTTTTATCAATGAGGAGGTTTATGTGGCACAACCTCCAGGATTCATTGACTTCGCAAAACCTGACTATGTTTATAAGTTAAAGAAAGCATTATATGGACTCAAACAAGCTCCTAAGGCTTGGTATGATCGATTAAAAGCTTTTCTTTTTAAACATAATTACTCCATTGGAATGGTAGATAACACTCTTTTCACTAAAAAGAAAGACCCAAATCTCATCATTGTTCAAATATATGTTGACGACACTATATTTGGATCGACTTGTCAAGAAATGTGTGATGAATTTCCCAAAATCATGCATGATGAGTTCGAGATGAGTATGATAGGTGAACTAAACTTTTTCCAAGGATTACAAATAAAACAATTAGAAGATTGAATATTCTTTAACCAATCTAAGTACATAAAGGAAATGCTTAAGAAATTTGGCCTAGAAGACTCGAAACCCATAAACACTCTCATGTCTACGAAAGTGAAACTTTCAAAGGATGATGAAGGTGAGTCCGTAGATAATACTAAGTATAGAGGAATGATAGGTAGTTTACTATACTTAACGGCAAGTAGACCCGATATCATGTTTAGTGTTTGCCGAATACGTAAGCGCTGGAAAGGCATGTCAACAAGCACTATGGATGAAACAAGCTCTAATAGACTATGGCATTAGGTTAGAAAATGTTCCTATTATGTGCGATAACAAAGGTGCGATAGATTTAAGTAAAAATCTGGTTCAACACTCTAGGACTAAACATATAGAAATACGCCACCACTTCCTTAGGGATAATGTACAAAAAGGAAACATATCTATAGAAAAGGTTGCATCGGAAGATAACATTGCGGATATATTCACTAAAACCCTTAAGCATGAACTATTTAACCACTTGCGTTTAGGATTAGGAATGATGGAACAAATTGACTAAATTTATTGCATTGCATAATATTTGTTATTATTTTTATTTTTCTTCTACTTCTTCATATCTGAGTCTAGGAATCTATTTTGCACAAAATTAAAGATTGGGAAACCTAATTTTATTGCATAAACATTCTTATAAAACCCAATCGAACTTTCTCTAAAACTATTCTCACATCTAGGAAACACATGAAAATCATCTTTCTTGCATTGTTGACAAATGCTAAAAACATTTTCTTAAATCATGCATAATATCTCACATGAATTGTCAAAATATATAATCTAATATATACCATTGACATTCATGAATTGAGCAAAAATCGAATCAAGGAGATTTTGGATTGTTTCTTAGGAAATTATCTTATTTGCATTTAGAAGTCGAAACAATCACAACTCCACATTTGTTGCATATAGGCACACACTAGGACAAAATCACATACAATATTATCTTCATGTTCCATCATTAGTTTCTCACTCACTAGTTGCCTTTGCCTTTGATCTAATATAGTTTCACTAGGAAGAATTGATTGCTCTTGCCTTTTCTTGTTTACTCTTGGTAATTATTGTTTACTTGATTGTTCTTTTATTTAAGTAATTTTGCATGTATGCTATATTATGAATAGATTAGATGCTAAATTGCCTCAAAGAGTTGAACTTGCTTGAATCCAAACCCAAAGACACAACCTTTCTGCAAATTTTCTGCCAAAAACACAATTCTGAAAATCTGGAAATCACCAGATGGGCGGCCCCCTTAATTATGTAAGGCGGCCCCCTTAATGATTAAGGGGACCGACCCTTAATTAAGGGAACCGGCCATCTGATGGTCGGGTTTACAGAATCTTTTCTGCTTTTTAGCCCATTTCATCCTACACTTTCCAAATTTCACAAACATATTTTGTCCTAATCTCCAAAACAAACCTTATCCATCCATAAACACAAAAATCTCACACTATAAATACACCAATCTTCAAACTCTCCATTCATCTCATCATGACCTCCCCAAACAAACCAAAATCAAAAGCCTCAAGGCTAGCAAGGATGACAAAAAAAACCCGTTTGGCGAAGAAAAAGCCCTCGAAACAAATCCATCATAACCAATGAAGCTGGAAATCACTCAACACCTCCAACTACTTACTTCCCAAACTTTACACCAAACCCACAAGGACATTCCTTTGATCCTCTTTACAAACCATGCAACATTAGCCAAACATCCACCTTCATGCAAAACTACACATCTCAACCTCCAACCACTTATAATGATCCCTACGAGTTTGATAACCATCAAACTACACTTCCAACAATTTCAATTCCAACTACACAACCCCAATTCATCCATATTAACAAAATGATTCTGATGTAGCATGAATTTATTACTTTATCAGTTCCAGAAGTCTAAGTGGTTTGTCTTAAGTTCTAGTAGTCTAAGAGTCGGTTTAAAATAAATAAGGGTCTGTTGGTTTCTTTTTGGTCTATAAATTATCCTGATATTAGCATTGGAAGGCAGACAACAATTTCCTTATTTTTGTAATAAGCTTTTCAGCTTGATTATTAATATAACAAGTAATCTCCTTCAACTCCAGTCACTATTCCCTCTCTAGTTACAGTACTACTGCACCAGTTGGCATCAGAGAAGGTTGTAGTTTGTGTTTGTTCTTCTGCTAAATCATGCCTCCTAAACGTAGGCAACCAGCAGGGGCACCTACCAATCAACATGTCGATCCAAGAGAAGAGGTGAATGAACTAAGGAGTCAAGTCGAGATTCTGACCCAACGATTGGCCCAACTCGAACCTTCTCAGGAGGAAGATGAGTTTGAGTCAGACGATGCCTTCCAAAACCCATTCCATAGGCATGTTCGTCAACGTGAACCGCCTATGCGCAATGATCATAGGTGGGAGGCTAGTATCAAGGTCGAAATTCCAGATTTTTTTGGAACTTTGAAGGCCGAGGAGTTCATAGACTGGTTAAACACCGTTGAGCGGGTGTGTGAATTTAAGGATGCACCTGAAAAGAAGAAGATAAAATGGGTCGCCATCAAGTTAAAGGGCCGAGCCTCTGCTTGGTGGGAGCAACTCTAGTTGATGCGAGAAAGAAGAGGAAAACATAAAATATTAAGTTGGGATAAGATGAAAAAGAAACTCCAAGAGAATTTCCTTCCATTTAATTATACACAAACAATGTTCCAGCGATTGCAAAATCTAAGGCAAGGAATCAGGTCTGTAGAGGAGTACACCGAAGAATTCTATGAGTTGGTGTCACGTAATGATGTATCGGATAGCGAAGAACAACTTGTTTCAAGGCATTTGGGTGGTTTGCGCCAAAACATTCAGGATGTGCTTTGTCTCTACATGTTCTGGTCAGTTTCTGAAGATATCAAAGGGCTTTAGCAGTAGAGAAACAACAAACAAGATCTGGAAATCATACCGGGGGATCACAAAACAAATTTGTTGGACCGAAGCATGCTGAAGATGGTGCTAAAAGTCAAGAATATGATGTTGGTATTTCAAAGAAACCAACTATAGTGCGTGGAAGTGGAGTTGGAAACACTACTAGTTCATCGAACCAAAACTTTTAAATGCTTCAAGTGTGGAGAACCAGGCCACATATCTTCAGATTGTAGAAAAGAGAGAGGTAAGCAACTAATGATCAAACATGGGAAGCTTGAAAGCTATGATTATGAGGACGAGGTAGAATATACCGTTGAACCAAGTTACGATGAGGATGAAGAAAACAACGAAGACAACCTTGTTTATGGTGATATTGGTCAAATGCTAGTTATCAGAAAGACCCTTCTGCTACCATAAGAGGAGGAGTCTGGTGATTGGCTTCGAAACAACATCTTCCACACGACATGTACTATCAAAGATAAGGTTTGCAACCTCATCATTGATAGTAGAAGTTGTGAGAATGTCATTTCTCGAGACGCTGTAGAGAAGCTTAATTTAAAGCAAGAGAAACATCCAAAACCTTACAAGCTGAGTTGGTTCAAGAAAGGAAATGAGGTAAACGTTGATACTCGGTGCTTGGTTTCTTTTTCAATAGGACATAAGTACTTTGATAATGTTTGGTGCGATGTAGTTTCGATGGACGCTTGTCACATCCTTCTTGGAAGGCCCTGGCAATTTGATCGTCGCACAACTCACGATGGAAGATCGAATACATACAGCTTCAATAAAGACAATGTTAAAGTGACGTTGGTTCCATCAAAAGTAGTGGATCTTACCAAACCAACTAAGAAAGGTAATGAGAATCTTTTCTCGATCTCTAATTTCATGGATGAGGTAGATGAGTCGGGGATCATGTATTCACTAGTTGTTCATGACGAAGAACCACTTATTTCAGCCTTGTATTTTGTGAAATCACTTCTTGAAAAGTACTCTGATGTGATGCCAAAAGAACTTCCTTCGGGGCTGCCACCTATGAGGGACATTCAGCACCACATAGATCTCATTCCAGGCTCAAGTTTACCTAATAATGCAGCCTATCGTATGAGCTCAAAATAGCACGAGGAATTACAACGCCAAGTAGAGGAAGCTATGGCAAAGGGGCTGATTAGAATTAGCATGAGCCCTTGTGCCGTGCCTGCACTTTTGACTCCCAAGAAAGATGGTACGTGGCGTATGTGTGTTGATAGTTGGGAAATAAATAAAATCACAGTTAAGTATCGTTATCCAATCCCTCGCTTAGACGATATGTTGGATCAACTTGCTGGTTCAAAGGTATATTCAAAGATCGATTTATGGAGCGGGTACCACCAAATTCGTGTACGACTCGGGGATGAATGGAAAACAGCATTTAAGACTTGTGAGGGTCTGTATGAATGGCTTGTGATGCCATTTGGGTTGTCAAATGCACCAAGTACATTCATGCGAGTCATGAATCACGTTCTTAAACCATTTCTTCAAAAATGTGTCATCGTATACTTCGATGATATCCTGGTATACTCACACTCCTTAGAAGAACATTGTGAACACTTGAAACTTTGAGAAAAGAGAAGCTATATGTGAATCTTAAGAAATGCATTTTTGCAACTCCATCTGTATTGTATCTCGGGTTTGTCATTTCAGCAGAAGGAGTAATGGTTGATCAATCCAAGGTTCAGTCTATTGTGGAATGGCCTACCCCTCGTTCAATAAAATGAGGCTAGTCCATGGAAACTTCGAACATCATGAATTGAATGAGGGGTAAGGAAATTGTTTTCTGCCTTCCAATGCTGATATCAGGATAATTTATAGACCAAAAAGAAACCAACAGACCCTTATTTATTTTAAACCGACTATTAGACTACTAGAACTTAAGACAAACCACTTAGACTTCTGGAATTGATTAAGTAATAAATTCATGCTACATCAGATTCTCTCCACATTGCCACGGAAAAGCAAAAGTTCCGTGAAGAAATAAACCAAATCCATGTTCTAAGTGATCTCCTTGCTATACATCTTGCACAACGCAATAAAGGGCAACCTCCATCATCACCCTATGCAAATTGCCTACCTCACTCTCTCAACTTGGATCAAGTTACAAACCACACTCACTTTTGCCCTTGTTGCATCTTCCTTCAAAAACAAATCCTCTACTTGAGTGAAGATATTTCTTGGATCGAATATCTTCTCACTCATCCTCATCCAATACCACCCTTGACACAATACAACATCGTGAGATGCACCTCTTCCGCTCCATACCCCACTCCATATCCTTCTCCATCAAACAACTAAGCTTTATGCTTATGCTTCCCTCAAATAAAACACTCAACCATGGGTTGCAAGCAAGTCCAAGAACTCTCTTTGGCAAACTTAGGACTATGTTGTTTCTTTATTTTATTGTAATCAATATGCTTCTAGCATATTGAATGTTGTAATGATGTTCATTTCTATGATCATCTTAAATGCTTGAATTAATCTATTTTTATTTGCTTTGCATATATATATATATATATATATATATATATATATATATATATATATATATATATATATATATATATATATATATATATATATATATATATATATATATGTCTTGTATTCTTCACATATTTTTGTAGCCAAGCATTCCATAGCTCGTTTCCTTGGTGCTCTCAAATGAGGGGGAGCACACATCAAGGGGGAGCTTTCTACCCGTTTAACTTCTTTTATGAAGCTTAATCGGCATAACCTTTTTGATATTACAAAAAGTGGGAGAAGAGAATATTAAACTCTAAATACTCGTCTAAAAATTAATTTTTTAGACCTAATGAGTTTAAGGTTTTGTAATCATCAAAAAGGGGGAGATTGTTGACATAAATAATGCCTAGAAACATTGTTAATATTTAACGACATCTCTATGTTTTAATAATTACAAAACGTAAACTCATTAAACTAAAAATTATGACGTAAACAAGTATTTAGCGATAAATATCTCTCTTTACATCCAAATCACTTAAAGTATGAATAAACAAAGTATTTATTGCATTTTATGATCAAAGGAAATTTCTCTAAATCATTAGATTTTTTTATAAAATGTCATAAACATTTTATATCATTTACAAAATCAATTTTGGAAATAAAAGAATATGTTTAAATCATTATAAATATATGAATTCAAATTTTTAACCAAAAATGGCAAATATAATCCAGAGAAACCTTCCCCACAAAAGGAAAAAGAAATCTAACATTCTGGAGGGGGCGGCCCCCTTAATTCCTAGGCGGCCCCCTTAATTATTAAGGGGACCGGCACGCTCCAGAATAGTGAATTTCTGGCCTATAAATACTGGTTAATTTCACAGATTTTTCTCACCTTTTGCACCCCAAAACTTTCTGATCTAAATCCCCATTTTGATTTCCTATATTCCTTTGATGATATATACATAAATCTTTGTTTCAAAGTGATCCAAGTCTCATCCTTTTAAGTGCAAAAGAAGAATACTTCTATTCTCCAAGACAAGAAGTATTACAACTTGTTGTGACCTCCACATCTAATTTGTTAGAGCATCATTCACTATATATACCTCTTTGTGTAATTAGTTGTGAATATTTGGTAGAATATAGATTAGCAAGGTGTGTAGATAAAAAGATTTAGGAGTAGATAATTGTGTAGAAGATTGTTGGGAAGTAGATAGTTGTGAGGAAGATAGTTGTGAAGTAGATAGTTGTGAGGAAGATAGTTGTGAAGTAGATAGTTGTGAAGATAGGTAGGTGTGAAGAAGTAGTGTTGTAATTAAGGTGTGACTAGGTGTGAAGAAGTTGTGTAGAAGGTGTGACGAAGTTGTGGTTTTCTCCGCCATAAAGGAGCTTGTTGGCATAGTGAAGAAAACTCTCGAGTTAGGTGCTCGGGGAGTGGAGTAGGGCAAGGAAGGTGTCCTTGTAGCCGAACCACTATAAATCTCTTGTCTCGCGGTTCGATCTTTCCATCTCTCACTTATTTCATTTATTACATTTTTATAGTATTAGCATTTATATTGTAGTTGTTTATATTGTGCAAGACTTGAATTCACATGATATCGAATCTACAATTTTTGTAAGTAAACAAAACACGCAAACAAATTTTTTATAACCAATTAAAAAGACGTAAAACTATTCAACCCCCTTCTAGCTTTCCAAAAAGCGAAAAATACAATAACCCAACAATGTTAGGGATTATCTAAAACAAACAAAATGACAAATCATTTTAATTATCAACCACTTATTTTTTTTCCCAGAAACCATCACCTTATAATCAAGAATCAAAAACAATTTTTTAAACACTAAAAATCCATCTATTCACTATATAAAAGAAATAACTAACCACCACAAATCCCTCCAGCTGATCGAAAATTGTCACCAACCACCAAAAGCCGACGATAAAATCTGGTGGACACCGCTGTTTAGCTGGTCATCTAACCAGATCGGTAAGTCGGTAACATTGACAATTGAAAGATCTGAGAACTGATTGATCTACAATGAATTTGATAACAGATTACATCGCTAATTGCTAAGATCTATCACTCTCTTTTTTTTAAAAGGGTGTTCTATAATATGTGTAGATCTTAAGATGCATGGCGGCTAGGTATTTGGGAGTGGAAGAGAGATTAAATGTGAAAATTCTCACAAATCTTAAATGAATAAAAAAAACGTGAAATGAGGACCGGAAGAAAACGGTTTTGGGTTGACAAAAATTACTTTAGTGCCCTTATTTCCTTTACAGAATTAAACTTCAACTTTTAGTTTATTACTCTTACGCCACTGCCAATATAGTCCATTGATCAAAAAATAAATGGTTAAGATTGGTTCTAGCAATTTATTTGGTTCTGAAAAGAACCTCACACTATATATATTAGAAAGAATATGTGTGTGCATGGGTATTACTACCACAGGTATTATAACTAGTAATGTTTATAAAATAAAATCATATATCATACTATTTTATAAAATATTTAGGCCTTCTGAAAACAGAAATACTTAAAATTCAGCATTACAAGTTCTTACGCTAAAAGTACAACTAATTAAAACACATTTTCTAACATTAAATATAATTAAAAGTTCTTAAGCTAAAAGTACAACTAATTAAAATACATTCTCTAACATTACATACAATCTTTAAATAGAAATACTTAAAATTCAGCATTAAAGTTGTTAAGCTAAAAATACAACTAATTAAAACACATTTACTACCATTAAATACAATACAAAGCGCTATTAATGTGGTCAAGATATTTAATGTAGTCAATTAATTAACTGCTTAATAAATACAATTAATGCAGTTATTAAAACGCTCCTTACATAAGAAATATAAATTATCAAGAATATTGTATAACCAACTTAAACACAATTCCTGCTCGAGCCTGAGCGGGCACGGGCCAAACGGGCTCGAGCATGAACGGTTTACAACTCCTAGCTATCACTTTTGCCTTTTGATGTCGTTAACATTTATTTTAGGGTACCCGCTGCTGCAACGCGCGGGTACCCTACTAGTATAAGTTATATATGTTAAAGGGAATAGACGTCGAATTAAATTTATATATGTGATATTATGTATTTGTAATGAAACAGAACCATGCCAATATTATCCGTACAACTTTTTAACATTTATTAGAATTAGTTACTATTTAACACAAAAGAAAAAAAAAAAAAGTAATCTCACTTACAGGTTTATCTATCTATCAACTAATATTATTCAAAAATGTGTGTTAAACCTAAATATTTATTCACACTTTTTTAAAGTGTAGATAAAATGATACCTTTGCTCACACTTATTAGAAAGTGTAGGTAAACTTATAATTTATAAAAAGTGTACATAAAACACTAACTTTTACTTATAATTTATAAAAAGTATAGAAAAAACTTCATATCTCCTCACACTTTTCCTAAAGTGAAAGCAAAACTTACACTTTTACTTACCTTTTTAAAAATGTGTGGATAAAATTTAAACTATGCTTACACTTTTTCTAAAAGTGTAAAAGTATGTGGGCCTTTGCTCATACTTATTGCATGTGTCATTTAAAAGTGTCACCAAAAGACATTTTCTTGTGGTGTCATGTTTTTATGTGATTCACCTATATAACTGGATATGTTTCAGCACATTAGGATGCATCAAACATATGGCTTCCTCTCCTACTTTCACTGTGCTTCAAGAGTCACAAGTATCACCACCTCGAGCCACAGTAGCCGACGTGTCATTGGCACTGACTTACTTTGACACGATGCACCTTCTTTGGGCTCCGATTCACTATCTTTTCTTCTATGAGCTGCCACTTATCACTAAAACACATTTTTTGGAAACTATTGCTCCCAATCTAGAACAATCGTTATCAATCACCCTTCAATATTTTTTCCCTTTTGCTGGTAATTTGATCGTGTTTAATACTTCTGCTAAATTACCCGAAATATCTTATTTTGAAGGTGATTCTGTTAAGGTTACCTTTGGAGAATGTAATCATGATTTCAACGATCTTACAGGATACCATCCTCGAAATTGTGATAAGTTTTACCATCTTATACCTCGACTAACACAATGTGTTAAATTACCCGATTATGTAAAGATCCCGGTCTTTTCACTTCAAGTAACTTTTTTTCCAAACCGAGGTATCTCTATTGGTATGAGTAGTCACCATAGCCTCGGTGATGCCAGTACTCTATTTTCTTTCTTAAAGGCTTGGACATCGATTGCTCGACATGGTACAGATGAGTCGTTTTTAGTTAATGGAACTTTGCCGTTGTATGAAAGATACCCTCCTACACCTGATGAAAGTTATCTAAACCGTATGGAAGTTGAAACTTTTTTAAAGAAAGAGTATCAACCAATGTACTTGTTTGGTCCAACCGATAAGGTCCGCGCCACATTTACCTTGACGCGGATTATTATTGATCAGTTAAGAAAACGGGTTTTAGCCCAACTCCCAAACTTACCGCACGTGTCTTCTTTAACTGTAGCATGTGGATATATTTGGTATTGCATGGCTAAATCACGCGATGATGAGTTACATGCATTTTTTCTCCCGATAGATTGTCGAAAACGTCTTGATCCACCCGTACCAGGGGCCTATTTCGGAAACTGTGTTTTAGCGAGTATAACAGCCGAAACCACAGACATCTTATCGGGAGATGATGGATTCATAACTGCTGTTAAGTTAATCGGCGAGAATCTACACAAAATGTTAACTGATAAAGATGGAGTAGTGAAACATAAAATCCAACTAACAAATGCTTTATTTACCAAAGAATTTGTGCCCAAAATGATGATTGGAGTTTCAGGATCACCAAAGCTCAATCTTTACGACTTGGATTTTGGATGGGGGAAACCCAAAAAGATAGAAACGATTTCGATCGATTATTCAAATTCCATATCTGTACACTCTTCTAAAGAATCGAAGGAAGATCTGGACATTGGAGTTTGTCTTACGGATACCGGGATGCAAGCTTTTGCTCGTATCTTCAATGAAGAACTAGAACACCTCACGTTTAATTCGCAATAATGAGGAACGAGTACAACATTTAAAACTATGACAAAATAGTTGGTTTAGTATGTTGATTGTTTAGTCCTTAAGTTTATGCATACATTTCAATTTCTTGTTTAAGTTGTTGTTTTGTTTTGAAAAGATATGAAGAGAAAGTTGTTCCAAAATTGGTTGTTTAATTGCTAGTTTGATAATTATCAAGTGATAATCTCAACTCAATCTTTTATGTTATTTTATTTTTTCTCAAATGCATCTAACTTTCAAATCGCTAACCCTCAAAGAAGCTATGGTTTCCTTAGCTCGATATAATGACTAAACTTCTTCCCGTCACCGCTTCATGTACCATGGCTTAAATCCTAGTTATTCTTATGAGCCAGGCCCATATTTAACATTGCATTGTTATAAATAGTTATAATACCTGTGCACGCACGAGGTTTTGACATGAATCAAATTTAGTTTAGATAGTACGTACGAAATTTTTACATGTGTATTTTTCTTAAAACATTTAAACATATAATGGTCTTTTTATTTATAATTGTTGTTTTTGATATCATTACATAAACTTTAAAGGAAAAGCTAATGAATATTTTTCATGAATCGTTGGCTTATAATTTAATTTTAAACAGTAGATTAATAAATATATAGTTGATTTCCTATTTTAAGTATTTGACATCTATATCAAAACACCCCTAAAAAGTAAATCTTAATATAAAATGCCTCTCAATTGTTGATTCCATATTTCCATTGGCTTATCAGTTTCTACTCACATAATCACTCCTAAAATTCAAAACCGAAAGACCAAAGAAAAAATGGTAAAAAGAATACATTAAAAGAACGAATTGATTAATAGATAGACATTAGATTTGAACAATTTACTGAATCCCAGGTCAGGATTCAAAAGAAAGAGTTTTGCTAATATGTGTCCACTGGGCACATTATAAGATGTAATTAATGAACATAAAATTTTCTTTTAAATCAAAAAATTCATTCATTGAATATTAATTAAAGGGTTAATTCTGTCAAAACGTACCATACTTGCCCAAAATATTACTTTTGAGCAGTGAACAAAAAAAAAAAAATCTTATCTCATCACCCTACTCGACTATTTTGTCCTTATTTGTGCATTTTTTTACTTACCCACCCTGTTTGTTCCATGTCACCCAGTAATAATCCAAGTGGCATTTCTTTTTATTTTTTTTCTCTGTTTCCCCCACCCACTTTAATCCAAAATGAAACAAAATACATTTTCTACTTTACTCTTTCTTCTTCATTTGGTCCAAACTCATGAACCCTAGTTCATCCACTAATTAAAATTAGCAAACAAAATATAGCAAAAAATATTCCAAATCCAGTTGTTCCATGGCTTCATCTTCTTCCACATCTCGTTATTATCGTAGAAGGTACACCAAAGATGAGATAGCTCGTATGTTTCACTGTATTTGTAAACTTCCAATTTATGAACAAGACTCGTACTCATTACCAGATTCATTACCAGATTAACAAGACTCGTACACCAAAGAGGAGATAGCTCAGACTCATTACCAGATTAATAAGACTCGTACTCAGAAGACTCATCGTGAGTCTTGTCCATGTTCGGTTCGGTGTCACTATCCGCTTTCTCAATTTGGGGTTTTTGAAAGTGATGTTTTAAGATCAGTTAGTGGTGATAAATAAGGATAAACTTGTACTTGTTTGAAAGTGAGGTTTGCATGTGGTTGTCCAAGAAAAGCGTGTGTTATTGATCTTATGTGGAAGACAAAGAAAACGAAATGAAAAAGATTTACTGGTAACCGGGTGGGTCAGTAACAAAATGCACAAATAAGGAAAAAATAATCAAGTAGGATCATGAGATAAGATTTTTTTTGTGTTCATTACTCAAAAGTAATATTTTGGGCAAGTATGATACGGTTTTGACAGAATTAACCCTTAATTAAACTCTAAAATTACCTTGATTAAATAGAAATTTGATATTAATTACCTTGAACCTTCCGTGTATAGAGAGCTAAACATGTACCCAGTGGACACATATTAGCAAAACCCTTAAAGTAAAAATTGGAGCATGCCATATTCATATGATGACTTGGCAATTAGTAGCATGGAGGGAAGCAACAAAATTCTCAGTGACTTTGAGTTGGCTCACCAACCATTTCTATAGTGATTTCCTTCCGCTTACTCAATCTTAAATATTGTATAACGGAATGTTCATTTTTGCCTTCAACTCCATAAATTTTAGTTTGCATTCATCATGCACAGCCATCCCAAATGCAGTGTTAGCCTGCATAGAATAAGAGTCACTGATAATCATAATTCATAAGCAAATGTGATTGATGATTGCATAGAATTTAACAAAGTCGATTTTAGGACCACTAAATTTATGTCAATATATAGATTGTATAGAAGAAACTAATAGTGAAAAGAATATGAACCGACTTTAGTTTCGTAGTCTTGTGCAGATCTAAATAGGGTCACCAGATTTACATTTTTAAGTGCAAAAAGTCAATAGTATCTGTAGTAAATAGAAATTAGTCACATAAGAACTTCAGTGCCACGTGCTATTAAAAGACTAACCGATATGGTGAACCGTGTCCGCAGTACACTAAGGGCCTGTTTGGTTTCCTACTTTGGCTTGGGTTTTGTATTGATGTGATATTAAATGTGTGTTTGTTTGAGGTATGTACGTTTAGGATTTGGGCATGATAGCCTAAATAGATAGGGTTTCTCAAAAAATAAGTCACTTGAGGGGTTTATAAAATATGTGGGCATATTTTTTATCTCTCTATCTCTCTCATTTTTTTAGTTAAAAAAAAAAAAAAAAAAAAAAAAAAAAAACTCTCCTCTTAACATATTATAAATTGTATATTAATTTATAAAAAATAATTATTTATTTAGGTAAATATATATTTTATTTCAGTTTTATGGTGCGTTTGGTATGACACCATGAATCACAATGGGAATGATTTTGATAGTAGTGGTGGCTCCTCGGTATGAAAGATACATACCTTACCGTTTTGAGGTATATGGAGCATGAAACATTTCTCTCATTCATTACCATAGTGGTGGGCCCCTTAATCTTAAACAAACAACATTAATCACTTTCAAAATCATTGTCTCATTCCCATAGCGGGATACCAAACGCACCCTTAGTTTCTTTCTCTCTCCTATATCAAATCCAAATCATAATCCAAAACCAAATCATAATCCTAAACCCACCTACAAATCAAACGTACCCTAAGTTCCACTCTTGGTTCACTGGAACTGTCCGACATTAATCAAAAAAATTTGACTTGCGTAAAAAATTTAATTATAAAAAATAAAAAATGATTGATTTTCATATGTAAATCCTTATATATTGCATATATGAAAATTAATCAATTACAAAATAAATTGAAAAAACAAACCATAAAATACCATATATTTTACAAATCATGATGACTCTAATATAATTATTTTTTTTCTATGATATATTTTATAAAATTAAGGTACATTACAACATTGACTGCTTTTCGAGGCAACCTTTTTACGCTTTCGGCGGGAACATGTCCACGCCAATAACTTTCAGTGGGGATATGTCCCCGCCAAAACATCCCCATTAACACCTAGTCGCCGAATCTTTTGGCGGGGAAATATTTGGGTTTATGGCGGGGGCGTGTAGGACCCACAACCTTTGGTCTGGTCAAAGATTGTCCAGCGTGGCACTACTTTTGATGGGGACATGTCCCGCCAAAAGACTTCCTAAGTAACTCAAGAAAAAGCTTCGTTAGTGATTATGTTAATTAAACTCGCCTTTTGGCCCCCGCCAAAAGGCTTAACCATATTTACAGTTCACTCTTTTAGCATAGATATGTGTACGCCAAAAAGACTTAACCAAATTTTGGCTTGATCTTTTGGCGGGGACATGTCCCCGCTAAAAGGCTTAATCATATTAAAATGGTTGACCCTTTTAGCAGGGTGTTGGGAATTACAGATTTGAAGATTACAAAACAAACAACTAGAAGTGAAGAAAGAAGAAATAAGAGGGGCCTAATATGTAATAGTTACTTAGCTTGATTAGTAAGCTAGGGTTTAGGGTTTGTAACCTCCCTCTATTATATAAAGAGGGTAGGCGTCTAGGTTACAGATCATCCATTCATAGCTAGTCTCTTCAATGAGAGTCTAGAAACGCATAGAGCGTGTAGTAGGTTAGTAGTAGTATTATTAGTTTCTTTTATATTCAATAAAAGAAAACCTTATTAGTAATGTTGATTGTGTTCTTATTCTATATTCTGCTGTGTTTCTATCAATGTTATTCATACCCTAGTTGAGTCCAGATCTTGGATTCTACAAGTGGTATCAGAGCCTCGAGAGAGTCTCTGTTATACTAAGAAACACAAATCTTACACCATAAGAATCCAAACCAATCAAGAAACATGCCTGGATCTGATGATGAAGTTGATACAACCCAAAACCTTAACACCACCTCTCTTCAACAACTCAACCTCTCCAACAGTAATGCTAAGTTTCCATACTTGAAGCATGCTGAAGAATATCATCTGTGGTCCATGAAGATGCAGAACTGGATCACAAATATAGATTGGAATCTTTGGGAGGTCGTCAAAAAGGGAAATAGCCTGAAGAAGCATGTTAAAGATGCTGATGGGATTGTTACAATTCTAGGTCCCAAAACTGCTGAAGAGATTCTGGCTGTGCAGAGGGAGAGTAAAGTAAGAACAATTCTACTCCAAGCTATACCAGATGACCACATGGGTGACTTCCACTTCATGGAGGATGCCAAGGATATTTGGATGGCAATAAAGGCTAGATTTGGTGGGAATGAGGAATCAAGAAGGTTGAAGAAGTCAATGCTGAAGCAGCAGTTCCAAGAGTTTCAGATATCTGAGGAAGAGGGAATTCATAAAGGCTATGACAGGTTTCACCGGATCTTAAGTCAACTTAATCAGCTGAAGGCTAGACCTGACAATGAGGACTGCAATGCTAAGTTTCTGAGATCTTTGCCACCATCTTGGTTGCAAGTCAGTATTGCTTTCAAAACAAAGGGTGGATTGGACTTAATCTCTTTTGATGACCTCTACAACAAGCTCAAAACACTTGAGCCTGATGTTAGAAGTCCAATTCGTCCATCCACTCACTCAGCATTTGTTGGCACCACTACAAAATCTGTGCATCATGCCTCAAGCTCTTACTCCTCAGGAGCATCTTCTCAAACCCAAACTCAATCTGCTCCTAAATTAAAATCCAGTAGTATAATGGATGACATTGTTTATTCATTTGTGGATGAATATGAACATCAGCAGTTTCTTGCTTATGAGGATTTTGAACAGGTAGATCCTTTTGAGATGGAGGAGATGCACTTGAAATGGCAGCTTGCAATGATCTCTATGAAGATTAAGAGGTTTGAAACCAAGTCTGGTAGGAAGTTTGGCTTTAATGGAAGAGAGGCAGCAAGGTTTGACAGAAGGAAGGTTAAATGCTACACTTGTGGTCAAGTGGGACATTTCTCAAGAGAATGCAAGGAGAGGAAGTCTGGTGAAGAAGTCAGATATGGCTCTTATCCATTGGAAGCAGGAACTACTAAGGCTGCACCTTCAAAGGCTATGGTGACTCTGGATCACCAGATTGATTGGGCTAAACATGAACCTGCTGTAGAGGAAGCTTCTACTTCTACACAAGTGAATCTGCTGGCATACTCACCTTCAGAGGACAAGAAGGAGCAAGTCTCCTTGATGGGAATCTCTCAGGTACACAATTGTGTGTTTGGATGTAGTGTAAGATACAATGAGCTTAAACAAGAATATGATGAATTGAAACCAAAATACAATGAGTGTTATATTGAAGTAGAGTCCTATAAAATGGCTTTAAAAACTTTAGAGAAACAAAAAGTATGGTTTCAAAAGAATCAAGTTAAATATGATGAAAAGATAAGAGTTCTAGAAAGTGAATTAGAATGTGCTAAGATAGACTTAAAACGTACTGAAAAAGAGAAGTCTGATATAGAAAAGGAAAAACAAGAAATACAAGCTAAGTTAGATATAAAGATAGCTGGTCGTACGAAATGGCAGGAAGGAGCATCTAATTTGAGTAAATTGATTGATGGTCGCCAATCTGTTAGGTCTAGAAAAGCATTAGGATATGAGAAATATATAGATCCTGAAGAATTAACATATCCTGATATGTCTAGTGTTTTTGACCCTGAACCAGCCTTAGCTTATCAAACACCTATTAAATTTGTTAAGGAAGGGGGAATGAATGCTGTCCCTGGACCTATAAGAGGGGAACACATGCCAATAGACCTATCCATACCTATTGACTTCGATGGATCACACCATCTCTATGGCAAAAAGTCAACTGACTTGCCAGACCCTATTATTAAATTTACTGACTTTGTATCTTGTTGTGACAGTGACAAGTCTTCTGATGAAGGGTCTACCTCATTTGCCAGCTGTGATTCAAGTGAGAAGTCTGACCTGCCTAAGACCACTCCCAAGACCACACTAAAGACATCAACCAAGACTCCCCACAAGCCTTCTAGAGTTGCTGCTGATAACAAGACAGTTTCTACTGAAGACTTGTTTTTAAATTCTTTGAAAAATAATACTTTTGGTTCTGTTAAAAACAATTCTGTTTATCATGGTGGTTTGAATACTTTTTCATGTTATGGAACTTCCTTTAGTTTGAATAAATCTTCTAGAAAGAAAAAATGTTTTGTGTGTGGAAGTAAATCTCATTTGATTAAGGATTGTACCTTTCATGAGCAAAGAATGGGTGTATGTTTTAGTCAAAGGAAACCTAGGCAAATGTGGAAGAATGTTACTGAAATACCCTCTTTTGTTCCACATCAGCAGAAATCCAATTCTGTTGAACCACATTCTTCATGGAGAAGAACCAGTACTAGACCTAATGTTCGACCCACTAGTTCTTTCTTTTCTAATGGTTATTGGCCTAATCACTTTGACTCAATGTATTATGGTGGTGGGTATTTGAATACTGTTGTGAAGCCCTCAGCAGGTTGTTCTTGGACAAAGAAGGGACCTAATTTGCAGTACAGGCCCAAGAACAATCGTGGATCTAAAACATCTACATGGCCTATCACTAATGATCCACAAGGCAGGCTCAAGTCAGCAATGACTTGAGTCTCCAATGTGTACTAACTTTTGTATATTTTTGTTGTTGTTGTAGGATCATCCTTTGAAAAGTACTGAAGTAGGTATAGTTGATAGTGGTTGTTCTAGAAGTATGTCAGGGAACAAGGACAAGATGCATGACTTTGTGCCCATAGAAGGAGGAGGCAGTGTAACTTTTGGTGGTGGAGATGGCAAAATTACTGGGAAAGGAACAATTAAAACACCTTTGTTAGACTTTGAGAATGTTTATTATGTGAAGGAACTGGAGCATTTTAATCTATTCTCTGTATCACAAATTTGTGACACTAAGAATAAGGTTTTCTTCTCTGAAGATGAGTGTCTTGTACTCTCCAAGGACTTCAAACTTCCAGAAGACACAACTGTTTTTCTTAGAGTTCCAAGAACCTTCAACTTGTACACATTCAATCTGAATGATGTCAAGCCAGAAGGTGATCTAACATGTTTGGTGGCCAAAGCTTCCCAGGATGAATCTACCAAGTGGCATAGGAGAATGGCTCATGTGAATTACAAGACTATCAAAAAGTTGTCTAAACTTGGTCTTGTTCAGGGCCTTCCTTCTAAACTCTTCACCAATGAACACAATTGTATTGCTTGCAACAACGGAAAGCAACACAGAGCCTCTTACAAAGCCATCAAAGTTGTGAGCACCATTTCTGAACCTCTTCAGTTGCTGCACATGGATCTTTTTGGTCCAACTCCTATCAGAAGTATTGATCACAAGTACTTCTGCCTGGTTATCACAGATGATTTTAGCAGGTTTTGCTGGGTATTCTTTCTTAAAACTAAAGATGAAACAACTCCTATTCTGAAAGAATTCATCATTTTAATTGAAAACCAGCTTAATAAAAAGGTTAAGGGAATTAGGTGTGACAATGGGACAGAATTCAAAAATGTTGTTTTCATAGAATTCTGTAAGTCTAAGGGGATTAGAAGGGACTATAGTACTCCTAGGACCCCACAACAAAATGGGGTTGCTGAAAGGAAAAATAGAACCCTCATTGAGGCAGCAAGATCAATGCTTGCAAACTCCAAGTTACCCACTATGTTTTGGACTGAAGCAGTAAGTACTGCTTGCTATGTCTTGAACAGGGTCTCTATCACTAGACATCATGTCAAGACACCTTATGAACTTCTCACTGGGAAAGTTCCAGACATACATTACCTTAAACCTTTTGGATGCAAAGTGACCATTTTAAATACTGCTGATATACTGGGTAAGTTTGATGGGAAAGCAGATGAGGGGTATATTGTGGGTTATTCAGCTTATAGCAAGGCCTATAGGGTTTATAATCTGAATGCCAAAAGGATAGAAGAGACCCTTAATCTGAGATTTCTTGAAGATCAGCCTAATACTCAGGGACAAGGCCATTCTTGGTATTTTGACCTAGATTATTTGACTGACTATTTGGGTTATACTAGACATGCTTCTAATCCTAATGCAGGTACCAAAGATCCAAATTCTAACCCTGCAGGTTCCATGGATGATGACTCAGAATGTGAATCTGAGCCTGATGCACATACCATTGTTGTACCATCTTTTCCACCTAACCATTTTGTGGGTAATCATTCTGCTGCTGAACAAGATGATGAGTCACATTATGCAGAGGATCTTGCAAGACTGAAGAAGCAAGAATATGCTGCTACTCAGGAAGCTCAGAAACTCAATGAAAAGGTTACACAAGAGACTGAAGCAATCCTACATCAATCAGCACAAGCTGTCAGTGGAAACAAGGATACTGCTGACGATTCTACTGAAGGCACACCTATTCCCACTGATAAGGTCAAAGATGCTGATACTAATGATGCTCACTCTCCCATTTCGACTGAAGTGTCTGCAGACTTTGAGAAGCCCTTTACAAGATTTCCAAGTCCTTCTGATCTTGGGAATTATCAGCCAAAGACTGGCCTATTTCACTCGGCTTCTTATGATACTGAGTTTGGGCCTACAGTCAACAACCTTGATGCCACAATTGATGTTCACCCTACAGCAACAAAAAGGATTCATAATGCTCATCCCTTATCAAAGGTTATTGGAGATCCTATAGATCCTGTTAGAACTAGAAGCACTGTAAAGAATACAAAATATGGTGAAGTTGCTTTCATCTCTTATGTCTACAATCAAAAGAGGAACAATCACACAGACTTCAAACATTGTCTATTTGCATGCTTTCTTTCTCAGATAGAGCCAACTAGTGTTCCTCAAGCACTAGCAGATTCAAGTTGGCTTGAAGCAATGCAAGAAGAGATGCTGCAATTTAAGAATCAGAAGGTTTGGATTTTAGTTCCTCTTCCTGATGGTAAATATGCCATTGGGACAAAATGGATTTTGAAGAATAAAAGAGATGCAAGGGGGATTGTGGTGAAGAACAAAGCTAGACTGGTGGCTCAAGGATTTCGACAAGAGGAAGGCATTGACTATGATGAAGTCTTTGCACCAGTGGCCAGAGTTGAAGCTATAAGGATATTTTTGGCCTATGCCTCTTATATGGGCTTCATGGTTTATCAGATGGATGTTAAAGGTGCTTTCTTATATGGTGAGATTGAAGAGGAGGTATATGTGACTCAACCCAAAGGATTTGAAGATCCTGATCATCCTGAGTATGTGTACAAGGTTGTCAAAGCTCTCTATGGGCTTCATCAAGCTCCCAGAGCTTGGTATGCTAGACTTTCCACATTTCTGCTGAAGCATGGCTACAGAAGAGGTGCCATTGACAAGACTCTATTCCTCAAGAAAGATTCTAGGGATATTATTCTTGTGCAGGTGTATGTGGATGATATTATCTTTGGTTCAACCAAAAAGCATAGTGTAGAGAGTTTGAGGATCTGATGAAGGGAGAATTTCAAATGAGTGCCATGGGAGAACTAACTTTCTTTTTGGGTTTACAGGTTCAGCAGAAACCTGATGGTATTTTCATTCATCAGGAGAAGTATGTAAAAGATATGTTGTCCAAGTTTGCTATGGAGAATGTCAGGACTGCCACTACTCCATATGAGGCTCCCAAACCAAAGAACAATATTGATCCTGGTCTCCCTGTGAATGTTCATCTATACAGGTCCATGATTGGTTCTTTGATGTATTTGACTGCCTCAACACCTGATATTACATTTGCTGTGAGTGCATGTTCAAGGCACCAAGTCACTCCACTTACCTCTCACTTGAATACTGTCAAGAAGATTTTTAAGTACCTAAAAGGCCAACCCAAATTAGGTCTTTGGTATCCCAAAGAGTCTCCATTTCAGCTAGCAGCTTATAGTGATAGTGACTATGTTGGTGCAAATTTGGATAGAAGATCCACAACTGGAGGTTGCCAATTCCTTGGAAGGAGACTGATTTCTTGGCAATGCAAGAAACAGACCATTGTTGCTACCTCTACCACTGAAGCAGAGTATGTTGCTGCTGCCAATTGTTGTGGACAGGTTCTATAGATTCAGAATCAATTACTGGATTATGGGTATAACTTTATGAATACTACCATTTTCATTGACAATCAAAGTACAATTTGTATTGTTAAAAATCCAGTTTTTCATAATAGAACCAAACATATTGAAATCAGGCACCACTTTATCAGGGATGCTTATGAGAAACATTTAATTAAAGTGGTAAAAATTCACACAGATGAGAATGTGGCAGATTTGTTAACTAAAGCATTTGATGGACCAAGGTTTCAATATTTTGTGGTCCATATTGGAATGCTTAACCCTTAACTGCAAAGTTTAAGGGGAGGCATAAGCCTCAGGGGAGGCATATGCCTCAGGGGAGGATTGTGAGTGTAAACTTTGTAGATATGTATAATTTGTATACTTTTTGAGTTTTAACACTAACTCACTAATCTTTTTGCAAGTTGTTTGGTGTATTTGCATGTTTTATGTCTGTTTTGCAGATGTTCTGAGATTATAAGTTGTATGTTAATGTCACCAAGAGCTGTAGTCAAGGGAATGTGGTTAAATGTGCTGAACATGGTTTCTACTGAATAGTTGATTATGCTGAAGGTCTTACACAGTTGATTAATAAAGAAGATCTTTTCATTCATTCAAAGTAACAAGTTACAGCTTACATTCAAAGTTCCAACTGGATTACAATGACCATTCCTAAACATTTGCCTACTTGAGTACTACTAGCTTCTATCACTTATTACAAAATACTTGAGGCTATGACAAGTACAATGATGAAGCTGAAGATGAAAATGGAAAAAGAAGAGAAGGAAGACTGTGAAGATGCTCAAGTACCAAAGTCAAGATAATACTCAAGAACTTTGGTCCATGGCAACATTCCTCAATCATCTACTTCAGCTTCTCCTTTCCCTTACGTATAATCTCTGACTTCTTGCTCTGTCCGATGTGCTCTTGTGAAGAAAGATCAGGTCCTGGAGCAGGAAGATCCAACACCTCATTTTGTGATGTTGGAAGAGATGGATCTCTCTTACTTGATCTTGGTTGGGATCTCTCTGGTGTGGAAGGAGGAAAAAAGGTTGGATCTTCATTTTCCTCCTCTGAAGAGACTTCATCAGAGGTACAGATGAAGGGAGAGACAAGTTCTCTCTCAGCAGGAATGGGTACATGGCTTTGTTCACCCTTCCTATGAGCATTCCATTGTCTTTCTTGTGCATCCCATCGTCTCTCCAGTTCTCTTTCATAGTTGGAATCATCAAGCTCCCATGGATATGGTGGTAAATCTTCTTCTGATGATGAAGAAGAGGAATTTTGATCTGAGGTTTCTGGGTTTGATGACATGGTTTTTGTGGTGAATTGGGTTTTAATTGGGAAATTAGGGTTTGAAAGATGATTTGGGGTAAATTGGTGACTGAGATGTGTAATTTGGGATGATTAAATAAGCCAAGTTTAGGCGTTACGATAATTAATGCGAGTTGGGTGGCACAGTAAAATCAAGATATTCACCGAAGATCTTTTTACATTTGCTTGGTTTCTGCTGATGTTGACCATTCCTCAACAGATTTGACTTTCATTTCTGCTGAAGGGTAATTTTAAAATTGGAAGTTTTTGAATTACACGTCAGACTCGGTCAATAATTAGTTCCGATAATTTTGACCACGATTGGGGAACTTCCAAATATAACCCACTTTGCATATCTCTTCCTAAAACAAAATTATTCGATTATCACTCCACTTAAACCCATTATTCTCTGTGTAATTCATAACCGTCTCATGCAAGTTCATTCAAATGGCACAACTTGAATTGAGAGGCGATCATAACAAGTATGCTATTCTAAAAAAGGCAAAGGGACATGAAGAATTCGATTTAATGGTGGAGTTTCTACAAAGGTCAAAGATTCATTATGCTTTGACACATAGTCCCAATCTGATTTGTGAATCACTGGTGAAGCAATTTTGGACATCTGCTACAAAAAGATCTGAAACAGAGATTGTAGCTGAGATTGATGGTGTAGAGTATGTGGTGACAGAAGGTTTGATTAGGACAAAGCTTCAGTTGGATGATGAGAATGGTGTGTATCATTCCAACATTGCAGAGATTCTTGATGGGCTAAGGGAAGCTGGATATCAAAGTACTGTTACATCTAAGTGGCACAAGAATCAATTTTGTCCTAAGTGGAGGTATTTGGTGCATTTGCTGCTCCAATGTATAAGCAACAAATGTGGTGGATGGAACCAATTCTCTCTACAATTGGGTTGTGGTATTGTTTGTCTTTCTAAGGGTCTAACTTATAATTTTTCTAGGTTTATTTTTGAAAATATGCTGGAAAATATTGATAAACAACAGCATAAGTTTTTAATGTACCCTAGATTCTTACAAATAATTTTAGACATAACCACTGAAGATAGAACCCATGTACCTATTAAAAGTCTTGGTTCTAAGTTGTTTGCCTCAATGAAAACTAATTATACTGGGGAACATCACCCTATGTTAGAAGCTATGTTGCCACATGGCAATGATAATGTAGTTGAGGGTGATGATGCTGGTAATGTGCCTGCTCATAATGCTGCTGATGATGGTAATTCATCATCTTCTGGTGTTGCTGCTGATGGTAATCCTTCAGTGGTAATTGAGGAAGAGCCAGCTACAACTGCTGAACCATTACCTATTTCTACTGACTTACCACCACCTACCTCTGTACATATGTCACCTAGTCCTACCATTTCACCATCTCAGGATGCTCCAGCTGAGCAAACTCATGAGTTCGAAGATAACTTTCAGCCTCTTGAACCTGAGTTCACTAGACTACCTACACCCAGTCCTATGAAAGAGCCAATTAATGAAGGCTTTCCTAATGTTGTACATGAGTCTGTTTCTCCTACTGGGTTCAATGAAGCTCCACTTACCACTGAGCAATCACCTGGTAGAGCAGAGGACCCTATTACTCTCACTTTTGTATATGATTCACTTTGCAGGTACATGAAAAGGAATGATGATCTCCAAAAGGAACTTGCTGATACCAAGACTACTCTTGGTAATGAAATTAAAAGTTTGAAAAGTAAGGTTCAAGATTTGGAGGCACAGCTGAATCAGCAGAAGCAAAGTAAGGATGGATTGGATACTACTGAAGTTACTCAGGAGGCAAATTTGGATTCTCTTGAAATTCTAGCTGAAGTTGCTAGACAGTCTAAGGTTGTTCCTCCTAAAGCTACTGAAGTACCTAAATCTAAACCACAAATTCTATTCAGCAGAAGAAGAAGTACAAGACAGTATTTGGCTAGGAAAGCTGCTGAATCTTCCAAAGTATCTAGTGGTGATGATGATGTGCTCATGACTGAAGCTACTGATATACTTCAGAAGAAACAATCACTAAGTGGTGTTGCTGCTGACAAATCTGCTGATAAAGGTAATACATCAGGAGAAGCATTCTTTTTAGCAGGGAAAGAGTATTTGAATTCCCTTGTTCATAATTCATCTGAGAATCAACAAGTTTCTCCTGATAGAGAGGTTCAAGAATTACATGATGAACATATGGAAGATTTGTTTGTTCCTCATGATAATCTTGTTGAAGGAACAGATGTGGATGTGGATGGGCTTGTTACAGCTGAAGACAGAGCTGCACAAGAAACACTCTTCCAAGAATGGGAAGATTATAAGAAAAGTGCTAATATGGCTGAGGCACAGCAAGCCAAGTTTGATGCAGCATACCAGTCTGCCACTCAAAGATATGTTTCTACTTTGCCTATTGAAAGACAAAGAGAATTAGATGCTGCTGTTCAAGAGTTTGATGAGTCAGATTGGCAGCATATTGGACAACAAGTGCTTGCTACTCCTGATTTAGCTACAGACATTCTTGGTACAAGAGTGGAGAAACAAGACTGGGCTTCTGAAATTGTGAAAGTGTTGAAGTTGAGGAAGAAAGTAGCTGATGAGTTAAAAGCCAAAGCTAAAAGAGATAAACCTATGACTCAAGCACAGCAGAGGGATTATATGAGAACTTATGTGAGAAGTCAAAGCAGTTCATTATATAATACTGCTTGGACTAAGAAACAAGTGTGGGCACTTTCATTTGACAAACTGGTTGAGATATATAACAGGATCAAGACTAGAAATGAAAAAGATGAAATGGGTGCTTCTAAGAATATTCCTAATGTAGATATTCCTGTTGCTGCTGGAAAGGTATCTTTACCTGATACTTCTGCTTATGTAGCACATGTTGCTGCTTCATCTTATGTGGATAAAGGTAAAGCTCAAGTGATAACAGAAGATCCTCTATCTAAAAAGAGAACCAGAAGAAAACTGGAGGAGGAAAGATTGGGTGAAGAAGTTGCTAAGAAGTTAGATGAGGAACAAAAACTTGCAAGATTTCATGAGCTTAAGGTAAGAGAAGTTGAACTTCAAGCTGCTAGAGACAAACAGATGAGGAAGGCTATGGATGAACAATATGCATCTGCTACACTTGAATCTTCTCAGGATTCTACTGATGAACAAATGGATAATCCATCAGTGGAAACTGATGCTGCAGAAGGTGAATCTGCTGAAGCTGAAGTTCCTAATGCATTTTCTCTACCTCATGCTGCTATTTATGTTCCTGGAAGAAGAGCAAAGAGGATGGCTAAAGTCAGAACTTCACATTCCACACAAAGCTTAATCAATGTGAATGATTCTGATGCTTCATTTATAAGAGAAGGATCCCCTGATGATTGGCCTGGGGCAACTAGAGATGTTTTGGTTCACTGGGAGTTAACTGAAAATGGTCAAGTTAATACCATTTACAGATTGGATAAAACTTCTATATCTTTTACCTTTCTTCAAGAGATTCTACATCTTGTTGATCATCAGGATTTAGTCACTCTAAATGAGTTGGTTCACAAGTATTATGCAAATCATACTCCTACAGGGTCTGGATTGTATTTATTGAGTGATCTTAGAGTGTTGTTTGATTCTTCTACTCCCACTGGTGTTAGTTATGATATATGGAAACACAATCAGAGATGGAAAGTTCAGAGTTGGAAATTTTATCCTATGCCTTATGTTCATGTGTTGGAAACTACAACTGGTCTAAGGCTTATTATTGATATTGGTAAAAGATATCCTCTGAAAGTGTCTTTGATAGAGAAAATGCTACAACAAAAGTTGGAGATTCCTCCTGATCCAGTTGAGAATACAAGATTGTTTGCTGAATCTTTGGTGAAAGTCTTCAAGCAAAGGATTATGACTTCCAGAACAGCTTCTGTTTAAGGGTATCATGTTGTATATTTGTTTTTCTTATTTAGTAATAAAAAAAAAGACTAACATTTTGTTATATAGTATTCTGTCTATTGTATGCAGGTTTGGTTATCAACTTACCTGATGTTGACTATTCCATCACAAAGTTGGCTAGTCCAAAGGGTACAGCTTTGGTAAACACATATCAAATTTGTTGATAGCTGTAATGGTTTGCTCAAAACTATAGGGTTTTCAACTCACCCATGCTTTGTTGCTGAGTAGTTGAAATGGTTGTCAATTGACCATGGATTTTTCCTTTATGGATTCCAAATAATTGGCTAGCCCACATGTATATGGCTTGTGGTAAAGGCAGTGGAAAACCATATTTGGTAATCAGTTAACCAATATGATTTTCATCAAAATAATTAGCTAGTCCTGAGCAAACGGCTATAGGTAAAGACATCTCAAATCCGTTTATAGCTAATGATTTGCTAAAAATCATGTGGTTATCAGTGTACCTTAGAACACTTGGCTACTCCAGTAGTGATGGCTATTGGTAAAGAGACATCAAATCCATTATTTTCAATGATTCGCCTCTCACAGGAGTTAACACACCTGGAAGTGATGAGAATAGTATGAAACTACTTTGTTTTGATGTACATTTTGTCATTTGTTGCTGCAAAGAATGGAGCTTTCAAGTCTTATTTGCTGATCATAGAGATTCTGCTGAAGATGATTCTTTGTTGGTGCTATATTATTACAATCCTCTTGGTATGTTATTTTGAAGATCTATCAAGAATCTTGAACTTAACCAGGTCAAATTCAAGATTAGGGGAGGATTGTTGGGAATTCTGCTAAGTAAGAATTCTGCTGACTGTTACTGCTGAAGGTTACTGCTGAAGCAGTGTATCTGCTGAAGACTAGTTTCAGCATTATTAGTTTCTGCGGATATAGTATTTCCGTATTTTATGTATTATAGTTTGGATATGCATGAGTTTATTTAGGAAGTGATAATGCATATCTTTTAGAAGTTTTAGAATATACGTTTCTTGGGAAACGGTTTAGGGTTCCTTGTGTATAAAAGGAACACACGATTATGTATTGTATTACGTTTTTTAGAAAACACTTTCATTATTATTAAAAGATCCATAGAGGATCAAAAGTTCTTAGTATTAAACTTGTGTTTGTTTCCGCTTTAAAATACAAGTTACAGAGATTGTCTATTAGTGTGTTTTTTATTACATTAACATAACTAACGATTCTAGAGTGCTCAAGAAGATCTATCAAGGTCTGATAGTTCAACACAGGGATGTGTCCCCACCAAAAGTGTCTCACCCATTTTGCAGCATAATGCTACAAAATGGTTAATTTCCACATTTTTCTGAAAAAAATCTACAATGTTTCAACCTGTTTTTCACAACCAAAATTAAGTTACAACACCACAAAATAGTTCAAATTCGCTAAAACATAATATTACTACTTAGAAATTCGCCAAAACGGTTCAAAACCCGTAATCCCTTATACATGATCTGCATAACTTGTCTACAAATGGTCTAAAACTATCTGCATACCATAAACATATTAACAAACAACCCCGCTAACACCTAACAATCTAACTATCCGCATACCATGTCATCAAAAACACATAATAATCCATCTAAATATCTACAAACAACCCATAACCCAAAAAACACATATAAATCATAAAACCCATATCCTACTCCCAGTCCCCCACTCCTCTCCCCGGTTCTTCAAGACTCACCATGTGGAGCATCATTTGATCCGATGTCCCTGGCATGTCCCTCGCTAGCCAATCGAACCAACCCGGGTGAGTCCTCAAAAACTCCATCATAATATCAACCTGGGTCCCTCGCGTCTATAGCTCATCGGCTTCTTTCTGCACTGTTTCCTACAACGAGGACACGGAGGCTTGCTCGCGAGCTCGTGAGGCACTAAGGGTCCTATTCACACCATCACCGGGTAACACTCGACCTATGCCAGGAATATGACCACGCTGCTTACCACCGATCACGTGGCACAGAAAATCTCGGTCAGACATAGTCGTCCTCGTGGAGGTGCTCTCTTTCTCTGCATACTTATCATCTGATTCTGTTTAGTTACACAAAAGAAAGAAAATAAAAGAAACGAAAAGTAATATATAAGTCGTGACCGGTTCTTCAAGACTCATCATGTGGAGCATCATTTGATCTGATGTCCCTGGCATGTCCCTCGCTAGCCGATCGACCCAACCCGGGTGAGTCCTCAAAAACTCCATCATAATATCAACCTGGGTCCCTTGCGTCTATAGCTCCTCGGCTTCTTTCTGCACTGTTTCCTACAACGAGGACACGGAGGCTTGCTCGCGAGCTCGTGAGGCACTAAGGGTCCTATTTACACCATCGCCGGGTAACACTCGACCTATGCCAGGAATATGACCACGCTGCTTACCACCGATCACGTGGCACAGAAAATCTCGGTCAGACATAGTCATCCTCGTGGAGGTGCTCTCTTTCTCTGCATACTTATCATCTGATTCTGTTTAGTTACACAAAAGAAAGAAAATCAAAGAAACGAAAAGTAATATATAAGTCGCGATGCATTATGTTTTATTAAAGTGGATGAGTTTGGAAATAAATTATACTTACGTATCTAGCCTCGGACAATGGAGACTCAAAGACGCCGTCTCTCATATGGTTCCTCAAGTATTGCTCGATCAAGTTGCCAGCAATCCCGGACTCGGTGGGGCTGTTCAACTATTTATAAATAAAATCAATAACGACGCACCCAACACCATATATATTGATGTGCATTTTATAGTCTATATAGTTTTAACTAAGTTTTAAATATTATTTCCAAACTAACCTATAGACTTAACCACTAACGAGCAGTGTACCCGATCAATGTGTATAGTTTTTAGGTAAGCAAGGGTCTTTCACTAGGAGCGAAGCTAAATGATTTACAAGTATTTATACTAATCTAAACTAACTAAACTATCCTAACCTAGAAAGCAATTAAAGATTAAAGGGGGGTTTTAGCATGAGAGACTAGCACGAGTTTTAGTTTGTTTTGTAATCTAAATGCGAGAAAAAAAAATATCTAAGCTAAACTAAAACAAAATTGAATTCAATGATAGAAGAACGTGCTAGCCAAATCTAATCCACCAATTAACCTTCATTTTGCCTTATTATGTCTTCTTGTTTTACTTCATTCAAAAGTTTAGTCGTCAATCCGATTACTAATCTTGTCATGATTAAATAACCTACCATGGTGGCTGGAAAGCGGACATGATCATAGTGACATATCTAGCATCAATTCTAACTTATTGCTTTAAACCATCTAAACTAGTTCGGCATTACGCGCTAGTAGTCCTATTAGGTTGTAGACACATTCCATTTATGCCATACAATGATTCCTAATAAAGATTCGGGTTAACATGCATGTGATTTAACTAAAGTAACAACTATCAAAGGAGGTAAATTATATCAATTAAAATCATAAGGATCATAACCTTGTTACATAGTCTTCTACTAATAATAAGCAATAAACGAGTTTTTAACGATAAGCACCCAATCAACAAAGAAAAAACAATCAAAGATAAAGTAAACGATTAAAAGGTTTCATAAACTTGGCTAACAACAAAGGGTGTTAGCCCTTAATCTTAGTAACAAGGTACATAATCATAATCATAACGCATAAAGTATGAAACATAGTAAATAAGATATGCTAACTGAATGATTAAGTTATGTAACAATGATTAGAGATGTTCTTCAAGGATGATTGGGTCTTCAATATGGATCTTCTACTGTTTAGAGGTGTCTTGATCATCTAGGAATGACCCCTAGGGTCCCTAATGATGTCCTAAGTCGTTAATGAATCTTCTATTTATAGTTTCTAAAATCGAGGTCGATACGGCGTATTGGGAGGATCCAATACACCATACTCATAAGTAAACGTAGCCTCCAAGTCTGAAACTGACTCGATATGGCGTATCCAGAATTCTGATATGGAGTATCAGTCGGTACGGCGTATACACAAACCTAATACGCTGTGTGGGCTTCTGGAACAAATATGTTTCCTTTTTCTCTTCACATGGCCACTTGAATCAACTAAATTGGGGTCTGAATGAAGATTTTATTGCCAAAATACTAAAGCATCTTCGAGTACGTTATACAAATTGACAAAGTTTCATATACCGCATATTCCCAAATATTGATATGCCGTATTCATCATAGTCAGGAAAGGTCTTGAATCTTCTTAGTATATGGATACCGCGTATCTATTTAGCATTGATACGCTGTATTGTGTGTCTGATTAGTAGGTTTTCTTCAATATCATCGTTTTTGCTCAAATCACTCAACTAATCTATGTGGTAACATTTAACTAATTCTCTCAATTGCTCAGTTGTGATGAGTATTCTATCATAAGCTTGGCAAGGATATACATCTTCCCCACTAAAGCTAAGGAGTAACAAGTCTAAAGCGGTAAATTAGGTTGAATATGATAAGGCTTAAGGGTCGAACCTAGCTTATGTTCAAACATCTCCTACATAAACACAATAGATCGATGGCGCGAATCCTTGATTTACTCAAACAATGGATGGTCATTTGGGTGTTTATATTGGATCGCTGGCGCGCTATTTGCATAACGGATGGTCACCAAAATACACACTAGATCACTGGCGCGTCATGTGATTCGTTAAAAACTTGGATGGTAACTACATTATTCATGCACTTGACATTCTTACAAAGCTATCACAATATCTGGATGCTCGAAAACTAACAACAAATAAAGTAACTTGGTAAGTGTAAGGATAAAATTTAGAAAATACATAAAATTGGTGTAAAAAAAATAAACAAACAGATAGATAGATTAAATCCATACAAATGTGGTTAATTACTTCCCAACCTTCCCTTGAAAAAGACACAAATCATGGACTAACTCATTCTTTAACACGAAAACCCACGCTTTAATAGTTACACATGAATTAGACTCAATGATGTCTTAATCATCATCACAAAACAAACCTTAGTTGGCGTTCCCCTAACGACCAACTCCCTTGCAATCCACAAATATAGTACAACAAATAGTGGCGATATCTACCACTTACATAAATTTACATCGTTGGTTTATAACACGTACCATCGAATAATCGTGTTAGCCTTAACAGAAAGTGATGTTCATTATTTATTATTAGAACTTTGTAGCTTGGTATAGATTTTATAATTGTTTATTAAATGGGCTCGTGGACATGGTTAAGTTGTTAAGTAGTCCAATGTATAAGCTAGCCTTTATTAAATGTAATCCAAGTCCACCTATACCAAACCCATGAGAAAGCCCATAAGGTTTTTCTATCTTTACTATATAAGGCACCCATGTCTCATCTGTAAGGGTGTGCTTCAAGGTGTATTGTGTGTGTTTTTTGCTGAATAATATCTCTGTTTCTTTCTCTCCTTTCTCTCTCTAAATACACATCTCTTGTTGTCACCATATAATCTTAATATATATTTGTAAGGTTGATTAATCTAAGGTCCTACACCTCACTTCCTATTACGTTCCCATATTGCCAACAGTTATTGTTCCATTGCTTATCATAGTCAATTCCACATCCCACAACTTCTGCACTTGTAGCTTTGGACATTTTTACTTTCAAACTCATCAATCTTAATCTAATAGTATCACAGATGATTTTGTATAAATCTTCCAAATTCCTTTGCTCATATCTAAACAACATGTTATTCCTCTCTTGCCATATAAAGTAAACACTTGCAGCTAAACACAATCTTCTTACAATACTATCCACAGACTTACCATTAAAGCTGTCTACAAACTTCCTCACTATATCATTTAAATCAAATCTTCCGTAGTCCATATTTATCTTTGATAGTATTTTGTCCCAGATCATATTTGGATAAGTGCACTGGAAAAATAAATGATGATTGATAACATCAAATAATACCCATATTTTAGTGTTAGTTTTCCCTAGATTACTCATCTTTTGTGTTAATATGTTAGGATATATACTCTTATTTATTTATATTCTGTTTTCAGGGTAAAGATGAGCAAAGAAACGAAAAGATGTGAATTTGAAAGGATTAATGCGAAAATTATTGAAGTATGCGGATTCTGCACTAACTACGACATAGAGGCACCATCTACCTACGCCATAGCACTCAACTACGAAGACTACGGCGTAGCTCACAACATAACTACGGCGTAGTAGTACTTTAAAGGATTCTACGGTGTAGGTTCACTCCACTTATGACGTAGACCTCAAAATCAGGCAGCAAGGAACTATTAAGGCCAAAATGAAGTTACGGCATAGTTTCCAACAAAACTACGCTGTAGATGTGACAACTGAAGAACTACGGCCGTAGCACTTGATCAAGCTATGGCGTAGATAACATTAACAAAGGCTATGGCGTAGCTAAACCTAGATCTATGTCGTAGCAAGTCGGGCCTATAAATACCAGCCCTAATTCTGAGTTTATTCATTCACTTTTCACCACACAGAAGTCAGGAGGAATTCAGGGAGCAAGGGAAACAAAGTTCCATCAGCATACAAGTCATTTCCAAGGGAGAATTTATGCCATAATCATAAGTTTATTCATTCATTCTATTTGTATTAATTCAATGTTTACATTTGTTATGATAAATATTTGATTTTCTGCATTTATAAACATGAGTGGCTAAACACCTTTTGATGTTAGCCTTGTTATGAAATTGTTGTTAATACAATTTAGTTTTCTCGCATCTATTGTCGTTTTATTTGTATACTTTCTTAGCTTGTCTTAGGACACTCTAGTTTTAGAGGTATTGATGTTTGGTAGTTCCTTTGAGGGGGATGTAAGATGCGACCGCCCGCATCCCATTAGAAGGTTGTGACTTGGTGATAGAAATATTGCCATACATTTGGAAATTTCAACGAACGACCTCCTACCAAATAGATATGCTTAAGAAGTTAGAGGGGATGTAAGATGCGACCGCCCGCATCCCGCTAGACTAGTCTAAGTTAGTAGAGGTACTTAATTACTCTTGCATTTCGCACTAGTGAATTCTTTCAATTACGAGTTAGGAGAATAGGGCGAGGTGTAAGATAGGATTAGGCGATTCGACCATCTGATCCTACTGAATTGAACCCCTAGATGAAATGATAGGATGCATGTTTAGAAAACTTGTCATATTAATAACAAGAGTAGTAATTAGGTAACATTGCTTTCTCTCTCTGATTTCCCTTCGCTCATTATTTTCTTTGTTTATTAATTTTGTTTCTTTAATTTAATTATTTCAATTATTCATAAACTCCTTTTAATTAGTGACACTAAACTTAGATATTTTACGCACCTTATCTCTTGGGACGGCCTCGGCTTTACCATTTAGTTATACCTCACACGACCGGGTACACTGCCCGATAGTGCATTAGGTAGACCTTAGGTAGACAAGACTATTATAAATATAAACCTGCTTGGTAAATCCTGCATCAAGTTTTTGGCGCTGCTGCCGGGGAGCTATTAGGATTTTATTTAAGTTTTTCATTTTTAATTTTATTTTCAGTACTCACGATTTCTCTTGTAGTTTCAGGAAACATGGGTGATGTTGATATCGATACCCTCACTCTCGAGGAGTACCTAGTTCTTACGCGAGAGGAACAAGGGCCTGGTTTGGTTAGGCCAGCTATTGGAGCAGAAGTTCAATTCGAGATAAAGAACCAATTCATAAGGGAGTTGCAGAAAGACCCCTTTTCAGGAGCAAAGACCAAAGATGCTCACGAGCACGTTGAGAATGTTTTCTACATTGTCAGCCTGTTCAACACTCCTAGAGTGTCTCACGATGCGGTAATGCTTAGAGTTTTTCCCATGACTCTTACTGGTGCAGCCAAAAGATGGATTGATAGGTTGCCTGCGGGAACCATTAACACTTGGGCTTTGTTGAAGAAAAAGTTCATCCAAAGGTATTGCCCTCCTTCAAGGATAGCACAACAGCTCGAAGAAATACACAATTTCAACCAGGAAGATGATGAATCATTATACCAAGCTTGGGATAGGTACAATGACCTTCTTTTCGAGTGTCCAACTGATGATCTCAACAAGCAACAAACGGTGAATATTTTCTTCAAGGGGATAAATATTTCTACCCGAAAAATGCTTGATTCTTAAGGGTCGATCCCTGGAATGAATCCTATCTAACCCCTAAAGGTGATTGAAGATATGTCTGACCACTCTCAAAAGCGGCACGATGGGGGAAGCGGAAGAAGCGTAGTCAGAAGTTCGGATGGAATCGCCCTAATCACTAACAAACTTGAAAGCTTGGGGCGTGATATGAAGAATCTTAAGGAGAATGTGCATGCCATACAAGTGGGATGCGAAATTTGTGAATGAGATCACTTAGCTAGAGATTGCCCTTTGAAAGAAGATGATGAAAGAACCGAGGAGGTCAAATATGGAGAAGGAAGACCATTTCAAGGCAATAATGGAGGAACAAGATATCGTACGGGGCCCCCAAACTACTACGCTAGGGGTGATAACTGACGTTCTTATGGGAAGACTAGCCTTGAAGATTCTATTCAAAAGTACCTTGATGAGTCGGCTAGAAAGCAAAAGGATCGTGAACAATAGCTTGAGAGCTTTCAAGAAGGAACAGTGCTAAACCTGAAAAGTCATGATGATACTATTAAAAACCTCGAGACCAAAATTGGGCTCTTAACTAATCAAGTGCAAAAGCGGGCTACCGACACTAGGGGCAGCTGTTCCAAAGATTCCAGAGCATGCAAGACAATATTTTCTAACAGTGGGCAACCACTTTATACTCCTTTCAGGTTCTCAGACGAAGAGCTTGAATTTTTTGCTAAACAAGAGCATGACTTTGATGATGAAGGAGATTTTCTGGATGACATGGAGTTCTACCCCTTGGATGATAAACGGGGAGAAGAAGTAAAGCTAAATGCCCGATGTTCAGCCATCATTCAACACCAATTGCCTCAAAAGGAAAAAGACCCAGGAAGTTTTATTCTCCGTTGTTCAATTGGTAATTTGTATATTAGTCATGCTTTAGCCAACTTGGGAGCAAGTATAAATATAATGCCATTCTCTATGTACAAATGGTTAGGTCTAGGTCCTATTAAACCTGTTTGCATGACTATTGAAATGGCTGATAGAACAGTTAGCGTACCTAAAGGGATTGTTGAAAATGTGCTAGTTAAGATAGATGAATTCACTTTTCCTGTTGATTTTGTAATTCTTGATATGGAAGAGGATAGTGAATTGCCGATAATTTTAGGTCGACCACTCCTTGCCACGGCTCATGATATGATCGATGTGTTTAGTAAACTAATTTCTTTGAGTGTTAACAATAAGAAAATAGTTTTTAATATGGATGAAAGAGGAAAATGCCATAGAGTCGAATCAGTTTGTGTAGTTAACAATGGGAACGTTAGGCATAATGTGGAAAACAGCGTTACTTCTGATCCACCTGCACATAAGCACCTTGCTACTAATCACGAATGTTTGCAAAGATAAATTTTGCAGGAAAATTATAGCAGGGAGGAACTACGCCGTAGCTCTCCGGATAAGCTACGGCTTAGCACAGGTGCTGATTTTGAATCAGGGGCGGAAGGCATAGTGGGCAGCTGTAATAAAGTCGAAGATTCCTCAATAAAAGATAGTGAGGCTAAGAATCTTATGGGGGTAATTTCCCAACATCAAAAGAAAGCGGATAATAGCACCTAGGTAATCGTAAAAAAGTACGATTGATGTGAGGTAATTCCCTTGGACAACGAAATGAGCTACGATTTATGGGCATCATGTGACCTCAATGTCGATCAATGCAATGGAGGTGAAGATAATGAGAGAATACGAAACAACAAATACCTATGGAGCTCCACAAATGCTTGTGAAAGAAGAAATCTTGAATGGAAGGGAACTATACCCTTTGACGATTGGGTTCGAATCACTCATGGTAAAATTGAAAGCGATGAGAAGTGGAAGCTTTGGGATGACTTAAACGGTCCTGAAAAAGAAGAACCTACCACCATTGACGAAAAAACTCAGCAAGGAGGGAGCTCATGAGGGTGAGGATAACTCTTTAGAAAAGAAACATTGGTGTGAGCAAATCAAGACCCGTAACAGCCATGAGGACGAGTTATGGGCGTCTTGCGACCCATACGATAATGATTGCAATGGAGAAAGCAGCATGGCAAGAGTTGGGGATGATGAATACTTATGGACATCAACAAATGACAATCGCCAAAGTGATTTGCCATGGCTTGACAGGTTAAGTTTCGAAGATTGGGTAAAAATTAAATATGGAATACTTGATACTACTACGAAAGAAAAGATTTGGAAAGGTTGTATGAACCAGTTTGATCCAAGTGAATGCGAAGTTGACAACGAACCAGTTGTTGCAAAGGAGGAAGAATACAAGACCAAATGGGGAGAAGAAAAGGACCGTTGAATAAAAGAGCTTATTGAGGATAAGCTTGATAACGAATGGTTTAAAGGGACGGAATCCGATAACGATGATATTGATGGAATTATGGATTACCTTGAATTACAAGGACATGACGGGTTCACGGATCCGGATGATGAGGCATATGAGCAACGGCGGTGCAAATTGCTAGGATTAACTTATAAAAAAACCTCCCCCAATCATCGCGGAAGCTTATGAAGTGACAAGGTATAATTTAGGACTGGACGAAAGATTCTCTAAAATACGGAAGATTGGACAAAGAGAATATAGGCGCACCTCCACAAATGTTGCTTGGATAAGACACAACCTTATGAAGGAGATGGACGAGCGTGGGCAAGTCTGAAGGCCGGCGGACTAATGCGGCAGTGAATCTAAATTAAAACTCGATAATAAACAAAAGTGCTCTTTCGGGAGACAACCCAAATTATCCTTGTTTTTCTATTTTCATAGCGTAGTTTGGTTTTGTATGTTTTGTTCTAATCATTTTTGCAGGTAAAAGAGAAGGGGGTTGAGAATTGGATGAGCTGATTTTGGAGTTTTCCTCCATAAATTTCCCCCATGAAAAGTCTACGGCGTAGCCCAACTCATGACTACGCCGTAGCACCCTCCAGGTGTCAGTCTGTAAGATTTTTCCAACTACGACGTAGCTACAATTCCTTCTACGCCGTAGTTTTCTCCTGTACCATGTAAATTAAAAAGATTTTTGAGTAAATTACATGAATGGTCCATGTGGTTTGACGAAAATTTCACCTGCCGTCCCTCAAACTTATAAGTTGCATGTATGGTCCCTGTCGCTGCCAAAGAATAACAGGAATGGTCCCTCAGACTAACTGTCATTAGCTTTTTCCTTTAGTCCATTTGCACCGTTAGTCCTTTAATGATCGTTTACAACAAACATTTGCACCGTTAGTCCTTTCATACGTTTTTGTTTGTTTTTATACGTTTTCGTCCGTTTTTATACGTTTTCGGCCGTTTTTATACATTTTCATCCATTTTTCTTATGTGTTTTTATGTTTTTCTTACGTTTTTTCCGTTTTCATATGTTTTCACCCAGTCTCTTACATTTTCATCCGTTTTTCTTACGTTTTTGTCCATTTTTTTTACGTTTTTCCAATTTTCATACGTTTTTGTCCGTTTTCATACGTTTTCGTCTGTTTTTATACGTTTTCACCCAGTTTCTTACATTTTCATCCGTTTTTCTTACATTTTTCCAGTTTTCATACATTTTTTACGTTTACATTAGTTTTTGTCCGTTTTTATACGTTTTGGCCCGTTTTCTTACATTATCATCCGTTTTTATACATTTGTATCTGTTTTCGTCCATTTTGTATGTTTTTCTTACGTTTTTTTTCCCGTTTTCATATGTTTTGTCCATTTTTGTTGGTTTTTATACGTTTTTGTCCGTTTTTCTTACGTTTTTGCCTAGTTTCTTACATTTTCGTCTGTTTTCTTACGTTTTTGTCCGTTTTTCTTACATTTTTTAATTTTCAGATGGTTTTATCCATTTTTTCTTACATTTTGTCCGTTTTTTAATGTTTTTTTCCCGTTTTCATACGTTTTTTCCTAAATATGTTTAAATTTGGTTTTCTTATAATTTTTTTTCTTATAAATTTTTTTTCCTATATATCTTTAAATTTTATAAGAAAAAAATTATAAGAAAACCAAATTATTAAGAAAAAAATTTAAGAAAAAGAATTATAAGAAAACAAAAATTTATAAACCAAATTATAAGAAAAACGTATGTAAAAGGAAAAATGTAAAAAAAACGTATAAAAATGGACAAAAATAGATACAAACGTATAAAAATGGATGAAAATGTAAGAAAACGGGTTAAAATGTATACAAACGGACAAACGTATGTAAACGGAAAAAACGTAAGAAAAACAGACAAAAACGTAAGAAAACGGATGAAAACGCAAGAAAATGGGCGAAAACGTATAAAAACGGACGAAAACGTATAAAAACAGACAAAAACATATGAAAACTGGAAAAACTTATGAAAACTAGAAAACGTAAGAAAAAACGGACAAAAATGTAAAAAAAAGGGATAAAAATATAAGAAACTGGATGAAAACGGAAAAAACGTAAGAAAAACAGACAAACACGTAAGAAAAATGGATGAAAACGTAAGAAAATGGGAGAAAACGTATTTTTTTCGTCGAAAATGTAGAAAAACACACAAAACGTATAAAAGGACTAACGTTGCGAATGTTTGTTGCAAACGGTCGTTAAAGGACTAACGGTGCAAATGCACTAACGGAAAAAAGTAATGACAGTTAGTCTGAGGGACCATTCATGTTATTCTTTGGAAGCGACAGGGACCATACATGCAACTTTTAAGTTTGAGGGACGGTAGGTGAAATTTTCGTCAAACCACAGGGACCATTCATGTAATTTACTCTATTTCTTTATTTAGACACCTTGTGTTCTTGATCTTGAAGTCATACCCATTAAATGACATTCCGCTGCGCCATTTTTGGGGTGTGACATTATCACACCATTGCAATGGCCTGAAAATCAGAAATTAATGATAGCAATTGTCAAAAACCACTATTATCCAGAGAACCAAACACCCCCTTAGATAACTGCAACAAACAGAATCTGATTCAATTGATTCAGCATAAACTTGATACCCACTGATTCTTACTACATTCCACCCTTCATCCAACTCAAATATTCCACTTACTCCTTTTATGAACTTACTTTCATTACCTACTATATATTTGCAGGTACTAATCTACTTTTTCCCATGTTAAGCTCCATAATCTGGCCACCATCAGAACTGAACTTGATTTCTTGACTAATACTTTGTAAAACGTTATCCATATATTTATTAATCACTGAAATCACCTCATCCTCAGTCCTTTTAGTATTTTGAAACATCCTCTTATTCCTCTCATTCTACAGAAAATAAACAGTAGCTGATATAAGAAGTTTATTAACAATGCTCCAAATTTTGTTTTTATTACCACCATCTGCTATGTAGGATACCACACTATTCAAATCATGGCAGCTCCCCACAAATCTTCCTTTGACTTCACCTCTTTCCATACTTTATCTGAGAAATCACACTCAAAAAAGAGATGTGATGGCTGTCAATACAATTACTACATAATGAACATTTTAACTCTTCTCATTGATACCAATTCATCATCGTATCCTGAGTCAACAGCTTACCTTGAACTGCTAACCACATAATGAAAGCATGTTTAGGAGTGCATTGAGAAAACCATACCACATGATTCCATTCCACCTTTGGCCCATTATCTCTCAAATTTTCCCAGGCTACTTTGGTAGAGTAATCTATATATTTCCACTATTATCCACCCATACTGCTCTATCTTCATCATTAGAAAGCAATGGAACACTAACTTGTTGAAGTTCAGGAAATTTACTAGTCCACTCAGCTGGCCACAACCATTCACCATCACTTATAAGATCAGCCACATTTTCATTAGTACTCATTCTAGCGTCATACAAATCTCTATTTTGTACAATTCTATCAAGAACAAATTAAAAATACTTTGCTATTGCAATGACAAACGCCATGCGAAAAACCTCTTCGGTTTCAAAATTTCAAGTTTCATAGGGTGTCCTAGATGACAAACACCACCTGATCTGTGAGAGTAACTGGTTGCAACTTCATGAGGTTGCAAAAGACATCTTCACATCATGCGAGTCACTTTGTAACTGCAAGAAATATTCAAAAAGGTGGTTAGTTTATATATGGTATACCTACCTTTATTAATATTATTAGTTTCTGTGGGGGGTGGTTGATTGAGTGACAATTTTAACCAAGTTACTCGTGAAGAATTGTTTAGGTTATGTTTTTATCCATAACATAATGGCTCAAATAGAGCTCTAATCAAAAAGGGTTTTAGGTTGACTCGATCAAGCCGAATGAAACCAAAAATTATTAGCCCTTTTGACTGGGTAGCCAACCCGGCCACTTTACCAACTCTAAGGGGGATTCAAAGCAGGGAGGAATTAAAATATTACCAGTTGAAAATGCTTGAGTAGCGTCGTTTCTAACAGGTTTCTCTGCTTTTCACATTCAGCTACCATCTGGCCAGAATTAATCAACTCATCGAGTTTAGACTTTAAGCCTTCAATAGTTGTGTATGGAAACCACACTGCTGACGGCTTCTTCCTACAGATTACATCTTCTGGTTGCTGTTATGCAACAAAAATATCAGTAAGTGTTATTAGAAAACAGAATTGAAGTTACTATAAAGTTTTTCCTGATTGAATGACAAGCATAGCACACATTTTTTTTTCTCTGTGAATACAACTAACACTTTGCATAATAATGTTAGAACTTATTGCTCGACAAAGAGACCTAATACAGTAATACTAGTAAAATGCAAGTTTTATATTCATGCCAAAACACTAACAAATCTAGATATGTAACATTGTAAGCATGGACAAAGTTTATAGAACATAACTTCTATTACTTAAGAGATTAAATTGTAAGACTTCCATATCAAATACTCATATACTAGTAGTGACCTGTGACCATATTGATATTTCTAAACAAAAAAATATAGCTAAAACTAAACACACCTCAAAAAAGTCAACAAAGGAAAGAGAAAAACATACTAATGATGAAACAGATTCCAAATAATGAAGCACCAGATTAGTAGCATCTGCATACCGCCCATAATCAACATACAATTGGAACAATAATGCAGGGCTTGATTCAGACCCAGCCATGCCCAAGGTTCCCTTGCGTGTGCCCTGCCATTTGTAAGAAAATAAATTATAACTGGTCACCATTACCATTACCATTATCATCTTCCTTTAATATCAATTGCCGAAGTCTTTTAAAATGATTAGTATAAACGGAAAAAATTGTCCAGTTAACTTAGTCCACTAAATATAAACAGTTTACCTTGATTACAATTTGGTCCTCCATTAATTTGTATGCCTAAAAACATTGTACAATAAGTTCTTTTCTTTTTTTCTTTTTTATATTTACAAAAGTTAGGAGTGACATATGTTGAAATACAGATTTCATAACCTACTAGCACCTATTACAATTTTTATTTTACTATTAATGTCGTTAATGTCAAGTTATTATTGTTTATAATGATATATATGTTTTCCGACAGTACTCCTCGTTGATTGATATTCGTGCTATACTTTAAACTGGAATATGAAAATCACAAATAAATGTTTTCCAGATTAATTGGTACTTGTTTTCCATATCAGGTATTTAGTGTGACAATGCTGAAGTGGTGCATTTCTAATGAATTTCATTTTATTAGAACACGTACCTATCAAGTACAATTGCATACATTGCAATACGCAGCAATGTTTACGCAAATTTTAAGTCTACACATGCTTTATGTACAAAATTGAATTTCTATAGATGAGAAAGACAGTTACAAGACTGGCTGTTGTGCTATACATATAAGCAACATAGACTTAGGTACCAAAACCATTATGGTAGTCAAGATAAATACTCTCAATAATACAACTAGATACCATTTGTGTGGCAGGTGGCCCTTAACTTTATGTGGAATTATACATAAAAAACACCCTGAAGTTATATGTTTTATCTAGGATATTACCAGGTATCAGGGTTGTATCGTAGAGGGAAAAAATAAAAAACATGAACTAGTGTGTTTCATGATTTCTTTGCACCCAACAGTATTTGTTTCAATTACGAATTTTTTTGTATTACTTTGTCACAGATATGAGCATTGTATACTTAACTAGGATATATCTTGATAACAAATATGGACTAAAACTATGCATTGTAAGATTAAAAAAAAGCCAAGATATTCATAACTAGAATGTGCAGTCAGACATACATCAAAGAACCTAAAATACAAAAAGATATAAGGTTAAACGATTTTCATTGATATGGTTAAACGATTTGAAATTGATGGCTTTATCCCGAGAGGTTGTAACTCATCTTTTGTGGCTTTGGTTCCAAAAATAAATGATCCTCTTCACATAAAAGATTATCGACCTATCAGTCTCATTGGTTGCCAATACAAGGTCATTGCTAAGATCCTTGCCAATAGACTTCAACAAGTTGTGCATTCGGTGGTTAGTGATGTACAAACGGCTTATGTCGAAGGTAGACAAATAATTGATGGGCCGTTAATTGTAAATGAAGTCATCTCATGAGCTTCAAGAAAGAAAGAAAGTCTTTTCATTTTAAAGGTTGACTTTGAAAAAGCTTTTGACTCTCTTGATTGGAAATTTTTGGATCATATAATGGAGCAAATGGGTTTCAGTTGCAAATGGAGAATGTGGATTCATGGTTGCCTTAATTCGGCTTATGCTTCGGTCCTCGTTAATGGTTCCCCCACCAAAGAATTTAAGATTGAAAAAGGGTTAAGACAAGGTGATCCCCTCTCTCCTTTTCTCTTTATCATTGCGGTGGAAGCATTACATATTACACTACAGGAGGCAAAATCAAGAAACATCTTTAATGGAGTCAAAGTGGGACAAAACAAAATTGATATTTCACATCTCCAATTTGCAGATGACGCTCTTATAATGGGTAAATGGTCTCTTGATAACGCCAAAAACCTTTGTCGAATCTTAAAATGCTATCACTTGGCTTCCGGTTTGAAAATAAACTTCTCCAAAAGCAAATTTTTTGGTATTGGTGTCTCCCATAGTGAAACCCAACACTTTGCTTCCGTATTGAGTTGCCAACCATCCACCCTCCCTTGCACTTATCTTGGTCTTCCTATTGGAGCCAGTATGAACAAAGCTCGCAATTGGGAACCAATAATTGAGAAATTTCATAAAAAGCTCTCCTCTTGGAAAGCTATAAATCTCTCTTATGGTGGGAGACTTACACTTATTAAATCGGTGCTTGGTGCCCTTGGTGTCTACTTCTTTTCTCTCTTTAAAGCCCCTAAAGGCGTGCTTTCATACCTTGAAAAGTTGAGGCGTAACTTCTTTTGGGGAGGCACTTTAAATTCAGATAAAATGGCTTGGATAGCATGGAAAAAGGTTTGTTCACCCACTAAGTGTGGCGGTCTTGGTATTGGTAGCCTTCGTGCTTGTAACTTAGCGATGTTGACAAAGTGGTGGTGGAGGTTTCTCCATGAGTCCAACACCTTATGGAAAAATGTTATCACGTCAATTCACGGTGAAAAAGGAGGTTTGTTTTCAAGAAATATTCCAACAACTTCAAGTAGCCAATGGAACGCAATCAGCACATTAAATAAGCCACTTTCCCAGATAAACATCAATTTACAATCAATTTTTGTGAAAAAGGTTGGAAATGGGATGTCTACTATTTTTTGGAAGGATGTTTGGATTGGTGAAACCCGTTTGTCAGATCGTTTTCCACGATTGTTCGCCCTTGAGTCACTTAAAGATTGCAGTGTTGCTGATAGATGTAATCTTAATTTTGGGCCTTTTACACGTAATTGGGCTTGGCGTAGGAATGTAAGAAGTGGGCCAGAACAATCACAACTCATTAACCTACTGGATTTACTCAAAGACTTCTCCCCTGTTCCCTCCCCTGACTCGTGGACCTACTGCGTCGACACCACCAAATCTTTCAGTGTCTCTTCTATGAGAAAACATATCGACGCCTCTCTCCTTCCATCTCAAAGGTCACAAATCAGATGGAACAAAACCATTCCCATCAAAGTAAATATTTTTTCATGGCGGCTCTGTGTTGATCGACTGCCCACACGTTGTAATTTAGACAAACGGGGATTGGATTTGGATTCTATAAGATGCCCGATGTGCAATGATGATCTAGAAACTGCACAACATGTTTTTGTTGAGTGCTCGGTGGCAGCTTACCTTTGGAATATGATCTCAGTTTGGTGGGGTTTCAACAATTTCCCGTCCACTTTGGCTAATTTAATCAGTTGGAGTGATACTACCACCCTAAGTCCCGCTATGAAGACTTGTTTTGATGCTGTTGTTCAAACTACTTTTTGGGTCATTTGGAGATACAGGAATCGTGTTTGCTTCGACTTGAAACCTCCGAGGAAGGATACATTAAGTGATGAAATCAAAGTATTATCTCACTCGTGGATTATTCATAGGATAAACACTCCGGTTCCCGGATGGTTAGATTGGATAGTTAATCCTTATTCACTTGTAGCTTAACTGTATGTTCATTTTCTTTTTCCTTTTTTTCTTTTCTTTCCTCTAGCTTCTTGCTAGAGTGTTAATAAAATTGCCGTTCAAAAAAAAAAACAAAAAGATATAAGGTTTATTAACAAAATACCTTAAACATCTCAACAAGCCAAAGAGGAAGTTTCATCAAACTGTTAGAGAGAAGGGCTTCTGCAACAATTACTGGTAATCTAGGATGAAAAGACTTATATATTCCCTGCATGTAATTTAATAACCCAAATGAACACCCGTAAGGTAAATAGAGACTCCCATCATTTGCAATTTGGTAAACATAAGATAACTGAATTTCCACTTAAAGACGGAATCATTCGGTTTTTTAAAATAAGGGGGTTTAATAGGTTAACATGCTAGAATGTTACTGAAAGGTTGTAAATCATCAATTCGAAAGAATTTTTTTCCAATAACCAAAGCAATAAAAGAAATTGTAGAAATAATAAACGTGGTACAAGCTCAGAAGTCAGAAGTGACAAAGAACATCAGAAACATTAAACCGGAAAACTAACTCAACTTGAACTATTGGGGTATCAGATCCTATTAATAAATCACGCTAACGGAAAGGACGTGATAATTCAAACAAATTTGCAGATAGAAACTTCAGATTAGATAGAATAAGAAAAAAAAAAACAAACCGTGTATCGCTTAAGTGCATCCCACTGGTCATTCCCTTTAGATTGTTGTGCTGCAGAAGCAACCTCATCCTTTGATGCTAGGAAAATATCCTGTTTTTTGGTATCATTCCTGGAATTAATATGAAAAATTGATCATTCTAACAGCTGGTGTGAAGATTATACTAACTAAAACTACTGACTGGTAGTTCCAAGCTTGAAAAGATCACTGGAGCTAGCAATTTTAACCGTATAATTAAAATGGGTGGACTTGAGCTGAAAGGAGCCTGTTTCATGCCAAACTCATATTGACCCTTTAAACAACCCGCCCATTTTGCCACCTCTAGATGGAACAAAGAAAAAATAAGAGTCCAAAACAAACATAGACAAACAGGTGATGACCGATAGATACCTGCTTAGACAACAGTTTCGCGATATAGTTGAAAAAACTCTTTCCAATTCCCTGTACAAGAAGTCATGATTTTAGTATGAGTCATAATAAAGTAGCCAAAAAAGCACATGGATTGTATTAAGCTATAAATTTTTTAAAGTAAGAATGTAGATTTACCCCTTTAATCTTGAACCCCTAAAGAATCTTAGGATCACAGTGAAAACCATATCATATAGATTCGACTGCACCAACAACTCAATCAAGTTGGATGGAGGTCTCTCAATCCCTGAAAAGGTATACAAAAGTTGTATCAATGTTCAAAGAATACCATATTATAGTATTTTTCTTCAAGATCATAAATTGCCGTTTGCGTATTGGTGAGACGTAAAAAGTTACTTAATATTAATAGTCTATATTTAATAAACAATTGTTGGGTGAGTTAAATACTACAATAATCTCTCTAATTCCTAAAGTTCAAACTCCAAACAATACAATGTCCTTTACAGGTGTATTAGTAAAGTGCTTACTAATAGGATCAAGCCTGTTCTTGGATGTTTGGTTAGTTGCAGTCAAAGTGCTTTTATCCCACGCAAACATATTCAGGATAACATCATGTTAACTCAAGAGATTATGAAAGAGTATGATAGAAAACATGGGCCAAAAAGGGTTGCATTCAAGATTGATATCTAGAAGGCCTATGAAACTGTTAATTGGATGTTTCTAAAGAGAATTCTTACTGAGTTTGGTTTTCATGAGAAAATGGTGAATTGGATTATGCATTGTGTTACAACTGCTGCATTCACATTAAGTATTAATGGAGATAAGTTTGGTTATTTAAAAAGTAGGAGAGGGCTAAGGCAAGGGGACCCAATCTCTCCATACTTATTCACTCTTATCATGGATGTTTTCTCTCTTATGTTGAAAAGACAAATCAGAAGTGATGGAAGTTTTCAATATCATTTTGGATGTAAAGATACCAAGCTGTCACATGTATGCTTTGCAGATGATCTCTTGGTCATGTGTCATGGAGATGCAAATTCAGTGAAGATTATTAAGTGTGCTTTGGATGCTTTTAGTAAATGCTCTGGCCTTGTCCCAGTACAGTGTATTTTGGAAGTTTGACTCAGGTACCTTTTACAGCCAGAAAGATTCCAGTGAGATATCTAGGTGTTCCATTAATTACTAAAAGACTTGGTGTAAAAGACTGTGGTTGTTTGCTTGATAAAATTAATAAAAGGATTGCTATTCTTGAGTCCATCCATGTGTATTGGCATTTGTTTTCTTGATACCAATTACTATGATTAAGGAAATTAATAAGCTGCTTAAGAATTTCTTATGGAGTCAAGGAGAAGCTATAAAAGGTAAAGCTAAAATTGCCTGGAAAGATGTTTGCAGATCTAAAGATCAAGGAGGTTTAGGGTTGAAAGATATACAAAAATGGAATGAAGCCATGCTTTCTAAGCATATTTGGAATATTGTTGTCATGAAAGATACTTTATGGATTAGGTGGGTTCACTCAGTTAAACTTAAGAGGTAAAAGCATATGGGACATCCAGCTTGATAATGGTGATAGTTGGGGTTGGAAAAACTTATTGATGGTCAGAGATAGAATTAAGTCTCATGTGGTATATAAAGTGGAGGATGGGTGTGATATTGATTTCTGGCATGATAATTGGAACTCTCTTAGCCCTTTAATGCAGTACATTTCACATAGGGATTTATATGATGCATGAATAAGTGGAAGTATTAAGTTGAAAGACATGGTAAGCAATGGTAAATGGAAGTGGCCCGATGAATGGTTTAATAAATTCCCAATCATTACTAGCATTGAAGATCCTCACATCAGTAATGAAAGTAAAGAAAAAGTTATGTGGAGGACAAATGGTGGTGATGAAATTGGATTCTCTGTTCAAAAAGTTACTATGAAGTTCCTAGAGTGATATGGTGGAAGTTAGTATGGTATGCACAATGTATCCCAAAACATTCTTTCATCTTATGGCTTTCTATTCATGAGAGATTGAGCACTGAAGAAATGTTGAGGGCATGGGGTGTTCAAATTGTCAATAGATGCAACCTTTGTCTATGTGACAGTGAAGATCTTCAACATATCTTTTTTCTGTGCAGTTTCTCCAATGAGGTATGGACTAAAGCTAAACAACTAGTTGAATCTAAGAGTAGCAGTACTGAGTGGGCAAACATTGTTAATGAAATGGCACGTGATATAGTAATTAGTATTAAAGTGTTATAAAGAGGCTTGGGTTTGCTGCATAGAATCTTCAAAGACAAAAAGCAGACATGTGAGAAGGTGTTTTGTAAAATTGTGGAAACTGTTAAGTACAAGCTCCAAGGAATTACTGTGAAAGAAAGTAGAGCTGTAGAAAAAGTGGAGGAGAAATGGAAGATCAAGTGTAAAAGGATATGTGTATCTGACAGCTGAGTGCAGTTTCAAAAGTAATAGAGAACAGAGGTATTAAAGGGGTGTTTGGTAGAGTATGCATTATGTGGCTTTTGTTATTTGTGTATCAAAGGGAGTAATTGGAATTGTTCTACTCCTGGATAAAGTAACCGTTCATTATCCTATATCTTTATATCATACCATTACAATGCGGAGATACATTGTACCTTGGAGTCCTAATTGGTGTGACTGTACCTATTATAGTCCCATTGTGTGCTCAAACCTGGCCTAGGGAGGAGGTTTGGACAACAATGACTGCTATATAGGAGGTCTAATTCAATATGGATGTACCATAAAGTAGGGTCTCCCATTGTGAAGGGTAAATGGCTGGGGGATAGTGCATGATGGGTGATAGGGGTGTTCACGGGGCGGTTCGGCTCGGTTCGGTTAGAGATTTTAACTATCCATGACGGGGTGGGTAGTTCATTTTACTATCCGTAACCGAACCATACTAGGCGGGTAACCGGACATGCGGTTACCCGAAATGAGCGGTTACTCGCGGTTCGGGTCACGGTTAACCATTCTAAAAAATTTATCAAATCGAATCGGACGAACAATAACATAAATTAGAACGTAATATGTCATTGTAGTAAAATTAAATACTAACATTGAAGAGATTAGAGTCATAGGAAAGTTGTTCCGTCGTAATAAAAAACATTTAAATTATCATATGTAACAAAATAACTAACACTATTTATTTGACGTTTATAATTACGGTCACTTTAATCATATGTCGTTAGTAAATGATCACATTAGGTAAGTAAATTAAAAATGCGTTATAAGATAAAATTAGTGCAATCATATCATTAGTACTTGTTCATTCTTATAAATGGTTTGTTGAAACCTACATGTACATAATACACGGTTCGGTTCGGGTAACCGCGGATAACTGAAAGTAAAAACCGAAACAGAACCGTGATAAATGGGGTTTTTCGGTTTCGGGTTTTCTCGGTTTCGGTTTCTTCGGTTATCGGTTTTTTGCAGTTTCAGATTAAACGGATCGGCTCGGTTTGTCGGTTTCTCGGTTTTTTTGAACACCCCTAATGGGTGAAATAGAGAGGAATGAAAGATGATCCTTCTTGGTCCACCCAATGCACTGTCAAGGAGGTAATGGATGGTCATCATGGAGGGTGTGTGTTTCCAAACAACTAAAGCCTTCCTTATAGAGGGAAATGTAGGTTGTCTTGGAAGAGCCCCCCATGGATGGGTTATGGGTGCCTAGTGAAGCCTCACTCCATATCTGCTATGCTACTATAGTAGCAGGATGAGTGGTGTAGTGGATTGGTGCAATAATGGTGAATTGATGTATGGCGTTTGTCTGAATCTAGTTTGATGAGTTTTGAAGCATGTATGTTGAGTTACTCTGTTTTGACAGAGTTAGTATAGTCAGACATAGTTATCTAGTGGTATCCGATATCAGTTAGTGTGGTTAGCATAGATGCAGTTTCTGTATACAATATTAGGTGTTGGCCAGTCTTGTTTTTATTCTTATGTTTGTAATTCTTGTTGAAGTTTAATATAATACATTCACCTTTTGCACCAAAAAAATTTATATTTAATAAACAATTATGCGAGAAATGGTTTATACCAGTAAATGACAATTCGATATTTTTCATCCAGAGAAGGTGTTCCGCTGAGGTTAATATATACTCCTTTTCAAGTTTCTCAATATCCATACACGAATCCGATTTTTCACTTGAAAAAGTATCATTAGCATCTGCAAAAGATAAATGACGAACATTTATGCCATAGTTTTCCCAATGTGGAAATAAAGAGTCGAGACTTAGGAGAGTCTTTGAATAATTATCCACCTCTCCAATTGTTATCTAGCCTTTCTAACATGATATAACTCATTCTAAATACATTTACCTGGATGCAAAGTACTGATCCATGCACAGTCAGAACTCAGAAGATACAATGCATTAATAGTGGCAGAAAGGCAATTCAGTCTTTCTTGCAGAGCAAATGATCTGAATTCATAAGCTCTCCCCGCTGCCTCACTTTTGAGTTTTCTTGAGTAAAGGTACATATAACTTGCTGCCTTGCGCCAGTTACGTCGATGAATTGCAAATGCGTATAAGATCTTAAAGGGATTTGGTATTACAGAAACATCTGAAAGTTTTGCCTGCACGATATATTCAGTGATGATAGTTATCCAAGGGACATTTAGTAGAGCAAATACCATTTTACTTTATATTCTTGACGTGGATTCAGGTCAAAATATGTTACGATTTGTACCCATTAGGTTGAGTTGAGCTGATACACTTCTTTCACATAAGTTTATTTTTTATAAGCAATGAGTGTGTGATATAAAAAGCTATATTAACAATTCAAGAGATTTATGCATTTACATTGTACTTTGGGAGACTTTAAAACCATTACCTTTTTTGTTATTTATTTATTTATTTTTTTTAAGTTTACCTACAAGAGATAATATACATAACCCGAATTGACCCACTTAAAAGTATATGGGTTAAAACTTTCCACACATATATTACTTTCTTAAATAGTTCTACACACCTTTAAAGCAAGTTCCTGCTCCACCTTCTCAGCTAAACCAACAAAAGGTAATGAACCGTCACAAAGAATCTACAACAAAAGTTCATTTGAAAGTGTTAGTTTATGGTAATGAATGATTTAATGGTAATGAATGATTTAACAAACAAATGAAAATAGGATTATAAAGTAGAGAGAAAAATTAACCTTAATTGCATTATGCTCAAATAAAACATTGATAAAATGTCTCAAGCAAATGCATTTGCTTTCTTCATCGGGATTCATAATTATTGCAGAGTATGCATCATTATAATTGTTTAAATCGAGTGAAAACTTAAGTACATTAGCCCAAAGTCGCGCTTTAGTAAGAACTGGTGATTCATTTTCAAAATCTGCCCCTGAATATATATCTTCCATGCCCAAAACCTCATCAACTTGTTCAAGAGCAGCAATAGCAAATTGGCGCGCACCAGTGCTCATATTATATTGCTCAAAAAGCTGCATTACCCATTGATAATAATGAAGTGTCCAAGCTTTAGGTGAGACGTCATCAGCTGCAGACAAGTACATTATAAGAACTAACATGAAAACTATATTTTATCCAAAAAGACATGTAGACTTACATATATGAAGGTGCCACAATCCAGACGCATTTGACAATTTATGCAACGAACTTGAAGCCCCATCCAAAGCTGCAGCTCTGGAGAAACAATAAGTGGTTAAGCATATATCATATCGTTTCTCAGCTTGAAGAAACCAAGCACTATAACTATTTGAAAATATAAAGGCTTTTTACAATATACTCCCTCCGTCCCTAAATAAATGTTCAGTTTGACTTTTCAAAGTCAAACAGGTTTAACTTTGACCTTAAATATTTTTTGTGTATTATATAATACATGATAAAAAATTATACCATTGAAAAATATATTTAAAACCTAATCCATTCATATATTTTACATCAAATATTATATAACACCCACAAAAATAGTTAAGGTCAAAGTTAAACCAGTTTGACTCTGAAAAGTAAAACTGGACATTTATTTAGGGACGGAGGTAGTATATGTATATACCTGAAAAAGCAAGAAATTGATTCATCAAGTTTCTTATTGGTAGAAGTTTCTGATGCCTCACGGTGTGCTTGTGCAGCATAACAACACCCAAGAAGATGAAGAATGGTGCACCATTCACTGTTCTCACCCTGAATATCGTGCGAAATATTCTTCTTCAACAAATTCTGGTTTACCGTAGTAAGAAGATGCTTCAAAAACAAAACAACAAATTATGTTAGTTGTTGATCGAGACTAGCCTAACAACTAACTTTGCCGAACTTTGTTTATTTTATATACATAGTTAATCTATTACATAAATGTGTAAAATGCAACATATAGAATTTCGGTGGCTTATTTCCACCCAGGTTGATCTATTTCCCTTAAGGTAGTTGGGTCGCTTAACTTTTTCCCTTAAGGGGATTTTTAATCCATTTGACCTATTTCCTTTAAACTAATTTAAACCATTATACTTGTTTTCATTATATAAAAATCCATTTTATAGGAATTAGTTAACGTGTTCGACTATTATAATGATGCAATAAAAGCAAACCTCAACAGCATCGAACTGCCCATGCTTAAGCAAGATCAAAGCGATGATTGTTGTGCGAGTAGATAAAGATATTGATCCATCTTCATCCGTGCCCCATACTATCCAGCTTGTAAATTTGAGTAGTAGAGCACGTATACAGCTGGGATTTGGAAGAGGTCTTGTATCAACAACACTGATTGACTTTGGATGATTAAACACCAAAGAAAAAGCCAACGGGAAGTCACATTTTTTGAGCTTCCAATTCCGTGATCTTCGGTTTGCACTGCTATCTGATGGTGAAAAATTCACAAAATGTCAAAAAATAAATAAGTAAATAGATAACAGAAATAAGATTAATGCCAAAAATAAATAAAATTGTGGGATGTTCTCTCTTTATAGATATAAAACTAAGGACAACTAGAATAAAAGTGTGTAGTGCGACTAATCAGTAGTAACACTGTTACCAGAGGTTGTTATATCAATTAATGAAGTTAAAATAGGTTAGTGTGGATTATGTGTTATCTCTAATAGACCAGACGGGTATAATTGAAATAGTAAAAATGAAATGGCCCAAAATGTATGTTCCCCTTTATGCAAAATTTATATTAATAATTTAATCATACGTAAATTAGCTATAACTTTACCTAAAAGTGTTTCAAACTAACCAGCCTTACCCAAACTGAACTGTACCAACTATTACCCATTTTGACCCATTACCCAACCTGCCCGTCCAGCCCACTTTGCCACCTCTAGTGAAAATTTTAGAGGTAAATTGTGAGAGTTGAGAGCTCAAACCATCCAACAAAGGTGCTTCACAAGGAGTGGTCCCAATAAAATACACTATATGCCACTCCGTAAGAATTTCTTGAATCAATGGAAATAACTCATTTTGTACCCTGGAAACATCTCCAGGTAGCATATTTATCTGCGAACAAAAAATAGACTAATAAGCTTTCAGCTTTCTCAAATACTTCTACTATGTATAGCTTTTCTAATATGCTCACTGTTGATACAAAAGTTGGGCGTACCTGATTGTTGGGCTTTGCTCTTATATCAATTCGTTCCTTAGCACTTTGTTACCTGCGTACTAAGAAAATAAACAACACCGTTAGGCTTATCGAGGGATTGTCTCCCCCGATTAGACTCCGGCGTGAGAGTAAGTAATCGAATTTAGGTTTTGGTTGAAGAGTTTAGGGATTATGTAAATTGTACCTTTAATGAGAATCGTGTGATTCTATATATAGGGGCTAAGAAACCGTGTTTCTTGCTCCTTACTCTTCGCACGCATGGTGCTTATCCAAGGTAAGGATATCTATTCCTTGAATAGATAATCCTTATCGTATAACCGGTGGGTTAGATTGGGCCTTTGTGCTTCATGAGCCCAAAGTATTAATACTGCGGCCCATACCATTTGTCATGGTAGCCCATTCGTGATGGGCTTAAGTGTAAGTAATGTTTATCATTTGGGCTTGCGGCCCAAATATAGGCTATACGTCATCATGTCCCCCCAGTCTAGTATGCGCGGCACGTAGCCGCGGGTACTAGACTTAATGTAAGCAGCGGTAAGCGTGGCGGGAGAATGAACAAATTGTTACCGCCTTTTTGGAGGTGCAATGCACCTAACAGGTTCAAAATAGTCCCCTCGGTAATCGGGGGTGGTGTCCACGTATTACGTGGGATTCGGGAAAAAGTGTTGTACCTTTTGATCTTCTAGCCACACGTTTACTGTGAGTGGGATCCACGTGGGCGTGAATTAGGGTTTTTACCACCCTATATAAGAGTGCCGCCCCCCTTTATTTTCACCACACAGTAAAATACACACACAACTACTATTCATCTTCTTCATTTTGAGAGCGTTTTTTGTTAGAAAACCTTTGAGCTTCTGTAGGTAATCGTTGTGTGCGTCCACTTAGTTTTAAGATGAACATGGTCGCTCAGTTAGAGGAGTTTCGCTCTGCGTTGTCTGTTGAGGACGTCACGCAGTTTTCTTCCGACTATTTTGTGCCTTTTGATGTACATCCCGAGGCTCCAGATGTCGATGCGTGTATAGCCGACTTCCCCGAAGGGAAGATAGGTTTATACACGAATTTTTTCGAGTACGCTAACTACCGCGTACCTATATCTATATTTCTGAGCGACTTGCTCAATTACTATCGCCTCCACATCTCTCAGCTGCACTGTATAGGTGCGGCGAAGGTGTCGAATTTTGAGGTAAACTGCCGTTTACTAGCGATAGAACCAACCGTGGACTTGTTCCGCTCCTTTTACCACTCAACATGGTCGAATGGTTGGGTGTCCTTTGCGAAGCGCCCGCGTGCGTTTCAATGTTACACGGAAAAGGTTGACTCCCTTAAGAATTGGAGGGAATATTTCTTTTGGGTAGACGACGTGGTCTTTCCCTCTAATTTTGAGTTTTATACTCAGGCGTCTTTACCAAGGGATGGGCGTCCCGCACCCGGTTCCTATAGTATTGCTGACGCGCAGGCGTTAGATGCCAATCGATTGGCCATTAACCCCTATCCGGAGGAGTTTTTGGTACATGTAGGATTGAGTCGCGCGTATTTTGGCGCAGCAGATGAGGTTCCCACTTTCCTGAGTGAGGATGGCCGGGGTGGGTGTTCATCCTTTGTAATTGTTTGTAAGTTTTTCATTCTGTATCTTCGCGCATTTATCAACTAATCTTTCGTTGTTTTCTTGCTTCATTTTTGTATGTGCAGAGATGGACTTGTTCGCAGTGGTGAAGCTTGACAAGCCAAAGCAGGTGACCATAGGGGTGCGTCCTCTGAAGGAGGGGGAGCTGCCTTTGCTGGAAGCGACCGCGGGGCATTTGACTGTTCTGCCCGCGACAGTCCCCGAGGACACGCCACCACTTGTGGTGACGCCCGTCCAGAGTGTGGCGCCCGAGGTAGTGGTGGAGCCCACTGTGGAGGCGGTGCCTGAAGTGGAAGTGGCGCGCGAGGAGGCGCGCTCAGGGTCATCTGACAGCATTCGGATCCTGAAGCCTGAGGAGGTGTTGAGGGAAGAAGTTGCGCAGAACTTAAAGCGCAAGGGAGGTGCTGGAACCAGTGGCACCAGCAAGAGGCGTCGACACGTCATCAAAGACGCAGAGTCGAACGCAGAAGAAACTTCGACCTCCGGCGCACGGTTGAAGGCTGATGCTTCTCCATTTCTGTAAGTGTGCATTCTTTCTCTTTTTCCTTTTTTTTTTTTTTTTTTTTTTTTTTTTTTTTTTTTTTTTGCAATTACTTGTTGTAATTTTTTGTTGACTGTCTTTGTTCCGTAGGGATGACGACGCGAAGGACGATGAGGTTTCCTCTCCGCAGAACGAAAACAAGGAGGGGAATACCGAGGCTGTTGATGGTAGTGAGGCGCAGCAGCTGGTGGATGAGCTGGCTGCGACCACTGCCCGCCAAGCTGAGCTTGTTGCTCAGCTGAAGGGAAAGTATGCTGGGGAGAGCCGTGCTCTAGCCCAGAAGGAGGAGGAGTTGGTGGCCCTCCGCGCACAATTGGCGGATGCGCAAGTGGAGCTTGGGGAGTCGAGGGCGCATGCTGAGAAAATCGCCCAAGATAAGATGAGCATTTTGGCGGACCTGCTGTATGCGAGGTCGAAGCTTGAGCAGGTGAAGGCAAAAGCATCGTGGTCGAGGGCGTATCTTGAAGAAAAAAGGTCTGAGCATTATGCTAGCCTGCAAGAGTTCAAGGAGCGCATGGAGAAGACGCTCGTGATGTATGAGGAGAAGCTGTGCGCCCTCAGCATCGAGTACGACGAGGAGCTGTATCCTCATCTTATGTATGTAATAGCCGAGCGCAGGTATTCTTACGTCCTTGTCTTTTAGATTTGCTTGTTCGCTCTATTGCGTATCTTACTTTATTATCACTTTGTGAATGCAGGTGGTTGATCAGCCATGGGCTTCGTCTGGCAGCTCTGAGTACTTTGGAGTCTGCGGAGGTGGTGGAAGCCTTCGGGAAGGTTGTTCACTGCGCAATGGCGCGTGGCCGTTCGCAGGTCCTGGAAGAGCTCCGTGAGGCCAAGTTGTTGGAGAAAGACTTGGCGGAGATTCCTGGTTATAGCTCAACGGCGTACGATGAGCTGGTGCAGGCGATGGCGGGGCTGAAAGTTCTTTAGTTGCCGCATATAGGGAGGTTGGAGCGCGACCAAGATGACCCCATAGATGTGCTCATGGCGGGTCTGACGTTGCAGCGTCATCTTGGGGAGAATGCTGAAGAGGAGGTAGATTATTATCTCAAACCTGATGTCGCGCAGCTTCAAGTCCCAGTTTTTGCGCGGCCCCGTGATATCCTCAAGCCTTTTGCACTGGAGAAGGAAGTCCCTTTGAAGGAGGTGCTAGAGCGTCACGAGCAAAGGGTTGCCATAAAGAAGGGTATTACGGGCAAGGCTGTGATGTGCGGCATCGGTGCTGCGCACCTTCCTCGATCTGATGGCGTTGCCGTGAGTGTTCTAACTGTGTCGCTCCAGGATGCTATAACCTTGAGTAAGTTGAAGGAGGCGGGGAGTTCCGCCGCTCCAGAAGAGAGCCATGATCATCGCCATAGCATATAGGTTGTTTGTGAACTTATGTATTTTTCCTTGTAATTTAATAAATATGGAATAAGATACATTTTGTTATAAGTTCATAACTTAAATATACTTGCATTGTTTGCTAAGTTTTGATTATTGACTAAGTCTTGTAAGTGCGTAACTTAAAGGTACTTGCATTGTTTGCTAAGTTTTATTTTTGACTAAGTCTTTTAAGTGCGTAACTTAAGTATACTTGCATTGTTTGCTAAGTTTTATTTTTGACCAAGTGTCTTGGCTCGTTTATTGCTAAGCTCGTACGGTGTACTTGGTATATGCGCATCCGTCGTGGGGTGCGCATGTAAAACTTACTTTGACGTCTCAAGAGTAAGGCGCTTAGCAAGGATACGTGATCCAATGTTGATGGGTTTGCAACCCTCTTATTCAACGAGTAAATTAGTAGGTTAACTCATCCTTTATGCCTTCGTGGGTCTTTAAGTGGTGCATGCATGCCTTGTAGGCAAAAATATAAGATAGACAATATTGACATATATGCAATAAAGTAAAAGTGCGCTATGGAGTTAGCTAGAAACCATAACATTTTATTAATACTTGCAAGTTTAAAAAAAAAAATGGAAAACATAATTCCTAAGAAAGAAAAGAAAGACAAACACTTATTGGGCACCTCGTAGGGTGTGAGTGTGTTTGTGTAAGGGCCGTAGCCTAAAAGTAACATCTTTTGAGATTACAGATGTTCCAAGTGCGCGTTAGGTCGTGACCTTCCATATCGCGCAATCTGTATGCGCCGTTGCCGAGCGCGTCTGTGACCTCGTAAGGTCCTTCCCATTTGGGTCCGAGCTTGCCTGTGTCTTCTACGTGGCTCGCGTCATTGGCGCGGTAAACAAAGTCTCCTGGTCTGAATGAAGTGTTTTTGACTTTTGCATCATAATACTTTTTCATTTTTGCCTTAGCCTTTGCTTCACGTATAGCTGCGCGTTCGCGTCTTTCTTCCAGTATATCTAAGTCTATGCGCCGTTCCTCGTCATTTGTTGTGACGTTGACCTCTGCCGTGCGTATAGTTGGCATTCCTATCTCGGCTGGTATGACGGCTTCTATTCCATAGACTAAGGAGAATGGCGTGTCGCCAGTACTGGTTTTGATTGTCGTGCGATGCGCCCACAAGACGTGCGAGAGCTCATCTACCCATCTTCCTTTATGTCTGTCAAGGCCCGCTTTTATGCCTTCGCCTAGACTGCGATTAGCGCGCTCAACTAGGCCATTGGTTTGTGGGTGTTTGACTGAAGCAAAGTGTTGTGTGATGTTTAATTGTGCGCACCAATCTTTGAATGAGTTATCACAGAATTGTTTTCCGTTGTCTGATACGATCTCGCCTGGTAGGCCGAAGCGGCAGACAATATTGTCCCAAACAAAGCGCTTGACTTGGTTTCCTGTAATGTTCACCACTGCTTTTGCTTCGATCCACTTTGTAAAGTAGTCTATGGCTACGATGAGGAACTTTATTCCTCCAGCTGCGACGGGGAAAGGTCCTGCGATGTCAATACCCCATTTGTAAAATGGCCATGGTGAGGTGATTGGTGTTAGCTCGTGCTGTGGTCGGCGCGGAATAGGCCTATGTACTTGGCAGTTGCTGCACTTTCTTATTAGATCGCGTGCGTCGCGGTGCATTGTTGGCCAATAGTATCCTGACCTTAGAGCGCTTGCCACCACGGATCGTGGCCCTGAGTGCATACTACATGACCCAGCGTGAATTTCGCGGAGTACGTAGTCTGCTTGGAGGGGTCCAACACATCTGAGCCATGGTTGTAAGAAAGATCGCCGGTAGAGTACGTTGTCGCGTAATTCGAATCGTTGCGCTGTGCGCCGTACTCTTCGAGCGTCTTTATTATCTTGGGGTAGGATTCCCTTGCTAATAAATTCGATGATAGGTGTCATCCACGTAGGATTTTGTTCTTCTATCACCGTTGATATCTCCATATCCAAGATTGACTTGTTCTTTAGGGTTTCCACCAATACCTGTTTTGAAAGGTGTGCGAAGCTTGTGGATGCAATCTTGCTGAGTGCGTCCGCCTTCCTGTTATCTCCTCTAGGTACTTGTTTTATTGTGAACCTATCAAAGTTTTTGATCAAAGATTTTGTCTTATCCAGGTATTGGATCATGTGGTCATCCTTGGCTTCGTATTCACCTAGCACGTGGTTAGCCACAAGGTGCGAATCTACGTTTGCTTCTAGGTTGCGTACACCCAGTTGGATTGCTATGCGTAGTCCGGCTAGTAAGGCTTCATATTCTGCCTCATTGTTTGTGGCTGTGAATTCAAAGCGTAGCGCATAGGTGAATTTCATACCTTCTGGATTTGTAAGAATAAGGCCTGCGCCTGATCCATCTGCGCATGCGGATCCATCGGTGAACAGTGTCCAAGGTTCTTGTAGGTCCATTTTAGCTGCAGATGTCGGGCTGTCGCTATTTGGCTTCTCCACGATAAAATCAGCTAAGACTTGTCCTTTGATTGCAGTGCGCGGCCTGTACGAGATGTTGTACTCACTTAGCAGTACACTCCATTTTTGTAAGCGTCCTGATGCATCCGGTTTGGAGATAACTTGTTTAATTGGCTGATCAGTGATTACAGCTATTGGATGCGCTTGAAAGTATCTGCGCAGTCTTTTGGATGCGAACACTAGAGCCAAGACCAGCTTTTCCATAGCACTATAGTTAATCTCTGTTTTCTTCAAGGCCTTGCTTACAAAATATATGGGTGTCTGGACGGAGTCTCTGTCTGTCAATAGTACTGCGCTAACTGCTCCATGGGTTGCTGATAAGTACATGATTAGTTCTTCCCCTGGTCGCGGTGCGACGAGTTTGGGAAGAGATGCCAGATGGTGTTTAAGTTGTTGAAAAGCTTCTTCTGCTTCGCTAGTCCAGCGAAAGTCTCCCTTTTTTGTGCACTTCGTGAGTGTTTTAAAGAGGGGAAGGGATTTGTCCGCTGACTTAGATAAGAAGCGATTCAGCCCTGCTAACTTTCCATTTAGTGACTGGACTTCTTTGAGTGTGCGCGGGGAGGGGAGATCAATAACAGCCTTTGTCTTCTCTGGGCATGGTTTGATTCCATCAGGTTCTATCAAATATCCGAGGAACATGCCTTCAGTTGCGCCAAAGGTGCACTTTTTTGGATTCAATTTCATGTTTATCCGCCCCAACGTTCGGAATGTTTCCTCGATGTCGCGCACCAATTCGTCCTCTGTATGGCTTTTTATAACAAGGTCGTCAACGTAGACTTCCAAGTTGCGGCCTACTTGTTTTTCGAAAGCTGTGTCCACCAGCCGTTGGTATGTCGCGCCTGCGTTCTTTAAGCCAAAAGGCATTTTTGTGTAGCAGTATACCCCTTGACTGGTGTGGAAAGCTGTTTTTTCTTCATCCTCCACTGCCATTTGGATCTGATGGTACCCTTTATATGCGTCTAGGAAGCACTTGAAGGGGTACCCACATAAGGATTCGACCTTCCAGTCTATCTCTGGCAGTGGATAGCAGTCCTGCGGGCATGCTTTGTTGAGGTCCGTGAAGTCCACGCACATCCTCCAACTACCATCGCTCTTCTTTACCATAACTGGGTTTGAAAGCCAGTCGTGGTAGTACACTTCGCGCATGATGCCCGCGTCTACTAACTTGTGTACTTCTTCCAAAATAGCCTTTGCACGATCTGGTGCCTGGCCGCGCTTCTTTTGTCGTATTGGAGGGTATCCTTGTCGGATTTGTAACTTGTGCTCTGTGATAGAGCGAGGTACTCCCGTCATATGCTTTGGTTCCCATGCAAAGATGTCTAGATTCTTTTGCAAGAGTGCGCATACGGATGCTTTACCTTTGTCAGATAAAGATCCTCCGATCGAAACTTGTTGTTCCGGATAATCTGGGTGAATAGCGACCTTTAAATTTGGCGATTTTTCCGTGCGCTGTTCTGGAATAGTCTCCGCTTCAGTTGTTACTGCGATGCATTCTCTTGGTGGTACCGTCGTGTTGTAGAGAGTGACCACTCCTCCTTTAACTGGGAATTTGAGCATTCCGTGTGCTGTGGATGGTACTGCGCGCATGGATGATATTCCCGGTCTTCCAATTATACCATTGTATGGTGAAGGAGACTTTATTACCATAAAATTTATCCATGTAGCGGTTGAGTGTTGTTCATCTCCTACGACCACCAATAAGCGTAACTGCCCCATGGGCCAAATCTTCTCTCCTGTGAATCCTGTTAGTGACATTGTAGCTGGTGTCAACTGACTTTGGATTTCAGGTCGCAGCCTTTTGAAGCAGTGATCATACATAATGTCTGCGGATGCTCCTCCATCAATATACATGCGGTGGATGTCGTGTCCCCCTGTATGTATTTCAATGGTTAGAGGTTCCACGACTGCGTTGTCCGCAGCTATTGTAGGGAAGGATATCTCTTTTTCTGGAGAGAATTTTTGGCTGACTTTTTGCTTTATTTTGCGCTGCCATGATTGTATCATGTATATAGTATCAGCCTTTTCCTTTGGGGGTTCTTTCTTGCCCCCATTTCTCTGTCTCTCTTTTCCTTCCTTGATGTTCTTTACGAGGTGGTCCATCCTTCCTTCTCTCACTAATTTTTCGATTAGTTGTTTCAGTTGGACGCACTCGTTAGTTGTATGGCCCTTTTGGCCGTGGTACTCGCAGTATCCACTACCTTGGCGTTTTTCTTTTGCCGTTTTAATTGGTGGTGGTCTTGGGAAGTTCGCACCTTCTGTTGCAAATATCTCCCTTGGGGTTTTAGTGAGAGGAGTATATTTGTCGTTGTCTCTTCCACTGCGGTAGTTCCTGCCGCGGTTATTGTTTTGATCGTTGGATTGTCTCCGAGGCTGTTCTTGTTGCCTATAGTTTGAATATCCTTTTTTGCTATCCGCAGCAGCTGCTTCTCCTTGTATAAAGGATCTGGTGCGTTTTGTGAGTTCATCGAAAGACTGTGGAACTCTATCATTGAGCTTTCGGATGAGTTCTGGATTATTAATTCCATTCATGAATCCTGAAATTTTTAGTATTTCGGGACATGCTTTGACTTGTATGCACTCATCCTTGAAGCGCTCCATAAAGGCGCTGGTTGATTCCCCTTGCCGTTGCTTCACCCTTGCTAATTCTACAGGATTTTTAGCGCACTTCTTTCGCTGGGTGAAGTTATGGCGGAATGCTTTTCGTAATTCCTCAAAGCCGCCTATACTCCTACGTGGGAGTTTGCTAAACCATGTGCGCGCGTTCCCTACCAATGTGGAATTAAACATGTGACACCACACAGGCTGTGGCCAATTTTCGATAGTTGCGGCTGACTCGAAAATTTTTAGGTGGTCATCTGGGTCACCTGTTCCATCGTATGTCTTCACATTAGTGGGCATGCGCCTGCGCCTGTCGTCTGAGTAATCACTTATGCGACGTGTGAACGCATCAATTTTGTGGCGTCGCCATGGGAGAGACATATCCTCGTTCTCTTCCTCGCGACGTCTTCCTTTTGATTTCCAGTGCCCTGTTTCTTTATCCTCGTTGTCCGAGGAATCGCTGGAGGAAGAATAATCTCTCCTTCGGCGTTTGCGCCTGCTCCTTTCAGAAGAGGAGCCTGAGGGATCTCTGCTTGGGGATCTCCTCCTCCCCAATCTATCTTGTATTCGCCTACTTTCAGGTTTGGAAGATCCTTGGCTTGGCGAATGCTGAGGCCCTAATCGATCGTGTATTCCCCGACTGCCAAGTCTGGAATGGACATTGGTGCGCCTACCGCTGTCTCCAGAGTTTTGTGAGTCAGGTACCTCACCTAACCTATCATGGACAGAGGTACGTTCTGTACGTCTTCCTCGCGGGTGGCGCGGTGGTGATGGTTCGCGTTCTGGACCAAGATTAAGTCGGGTTTGCGGATCCGCACCTGCTCTTCTTGCCGCTTCTTCTTGCATGAGGGCATTTAATGTTTCATAATTTTGGGATACAAAGTTTCCCAAAGTCAGATCCGGTGCGTCCTCAATTGTTGCAAGAATTTCTTCCTCAGTGTTAGGCGCCCTGTTCCGTTCAGGAGCGCCTGGCGGCACAGTGTTGTTCACTGCGGGTGTAGCCTGATGAGGAGTGGTGAAGAGGGTGCGTTGGAGTTCCTCAACGCTGGGGACCTCTAAAGTAATCCTGGGTAGTTCTACCGCTGGGGGAGGTTGGGTTGTCCCTGCCTCATGGTGACCAGGTGTGCTGGTTGTCCCAGCGACTTGTCTAGAGGTTGGATCTTGTTGATTCTTCCTCAGATGGTCACGTTTTTCTGGCTGCGGAGTCCGCTGGCTCGAATTCTTATGTTTCGTCATTCTAGTTCGTTGTAGGGTCCCACGGATGGCGCCACTTGTTGATACAAAAGTTGGGCGTACCTGATTGTTGGGCTTTGCTCTTATATCAATTCGTTCCTTAGCACTTTGTTACCTGCGTACTAAGAAAATAAACAACACCGTTAGGCTTATCGAGGGATTGTCTCCCCCGATTAGACTCCGGCGTGAGAGTAAGTAATCGAATTTAGGTTTTGGTTGAAGAGTTTAGGGATTATGTAAATTGTACCTTTAATGAGAATCGTGTGATTCTATATATAGGGGCTAAGAAACCGTGTTTCTTGCTCCTTACTCTTCGCACGCATGGTGCTTATCCAAGGTAAGGATATCTATTCCTTGAATAGATAATCCTTATCGTATACCCGGTGGGTTAGATTGGGCCTTTGTGCTTCATGAGCCCAAAGTATTAATACTGCGGCCCATACCATTTGTCATGGTAGCCCATTCGTGATGGGCTTAAGTGTAAGTAATGTTTATCATTTGGGCTTGCGGCCCAAATATAGGCTATACGTCATCACTCACCATGCCACTTAAGTCAACCATGTAGTTCAACAGCAATATTATATTCACCGCAGAATCAAACATCACTTTGCTAACTTCTGAAGTCACATGGGCAGTTATGCAAGTCCTAATATCAAACATTGCTTCAAGATCTGATTTGTCTTCATACTTTTGAGGAACCAAGGAGTTACAATATAGTAAGATGACGTCGATGACTTTGTCCCACGTTAAAGCTTTTCGGTACAGGCCTTGAAGAGACACCAACATATTAACACAGAATTTTCTATGCAATTTGTTGTCTCCTACTCTTTTCTTCCAAGTATCAACACCTGACTCTGATCCATAAAGAGATGCTATGGAGGAAGAAGTTCCCGATTTTAAAACCTTCAATAAACGCCTTAGAATGTCTTCAGGAAATATTGAGGGGTCGATGAAGAAAGATTCGTGAAATAAAGCAGGTGCACCTTTCCCTAGTTGTTGAATAATATTATTTGTGCATTCAAGTACCATGTAAAGTACTTCCCAATCAAGATCACCTGATAACTTGATTTTGTTGCTTGCAATTTTGCCAAGTTCAGTGAAAGACCCTATTGCAAAGAAAAGATTAAGAACATGGCATATGACATGAAATTAGCAAATCAACAGCCATAATGATAGTAAACGTTGTGCATTTAGATGGGTAGTTTCGAATAGTTTACTGATGACTACGTCAATTTGGGTGATTTTCAATCTCCAATGGGTAAAATCCGTAAAACTTCTAATTTTGGGAAATGGGTCAAAAGTCGTCTTGAGTGTTCGTAGATGTTTAAAACCCCTAAATCATTAAAACACTTAAATTTATAAGTTAGTAAATAGTTTTATAATATTGATACACACGAATTGGTATGACCTTCTTAAACCCATACTCAAAAAATATCCGTTTGACCCAAACCCCCGTTAACCTATTACCGAACCTACCCGGCGTGTCCATTTTGCTACCTCTACCTTAATTTATGATCAAAACTGTGTGATTTCGGTTTCATTATGTTCAGGTTCCAAATAAATGTTTATTCGGCTTGTTATTGAGATCATTCCTGCTTTCACTTTAATTCCACCATCAAGATTTTCGCAACATTAAGCAATCAATTAGAGTTTGAATATAACTAAAAGAAAGTTGTGCTAACTTAACCAGATATTCCAATATAGTAAATACTATAAAAAAAAAGTTATTTCGAAAATAAGGTGGCTTTCAATTTTCAATAGCATGAACCTACTACAAATTATTTGGCTTTTTAGATAAGAAAACATACCATAAGAAATCTCGATTTCCTCCAAGTGACGAAATAGAGAAACAGATGATTTTCTTAGCAAAACAACAGCACCAGTTGATGAATCAAGAAGTAACCCACATGGTGCATTCATATGATACCAATGATGAATGTAATGTGAGCAGAAGTTTTTCCAGCAGTATAGAAGTGAAAGTGGACTCCTGGAAGTGGCCTATGAACATTAACATGGTCATCAGTTCAGCATTAGAGTTTGAATATAACTCCTGGAAGTGGCCTACGGACATTGGAAAAAATTCGATAACATATTCTCAGAAAAAGCTAGAGGTGGCAAGTTCGACCTATAGACTTGTAAAGAAGTCGATTCAGGTTATACTTGTAACTTATGTAACGGTACAAACGGCTAAAATAAGAAAATAAAAACATAAAGCAGATCAAATCGCTCTTAACTTGCTGAAACTATATATAATCTAAACTGTAAAACCTATTTTATCCATTAATACAGATTATTATTGTTATTATTGTAATTGTAATGATATAATCTTTGACACATAATTCTTTTCAGATAACCATTTAGCATAACTGTTTCAGGTCAACCCAGCCAAAATGTTTCAGACACATTTTGACATGTTGCGAAACCTGCCTGGCCCACCCATTTTGACACCACAAACTAAAACAATAAGATAAGAACTGGTAGGACATTTCTGCTTCACACCTCATTTTTAATAACAGACATGATCTCCTTTTTCATTCCAGCAGCAGTGAAAGAGTGAAACTCAGAATCGGTAAAATGTATGTTATGATCTTGTAGTGTTGCACGGAGAACAGAATGATAGAAAATGCCTGGAAGAAATAGCAAGCGGAGGAATATTGAGGAGACATGCATGGCAACTTGCTCCTGCAAAAATTTTGAAACAGCCAGTGAGTTGCAACAGAGATAATGACATGTATGATACAAGGATACAAGTTTTAGTCCTTATGCACCTTTTCCTAGTTGACAAAAAAAACATTACTAAAAATCTTCAAATTGGACCATTGTCGAAAACAATTATTTCATGCCCAAAAATCAGACATAAGCTTTGGTGATCATGATGTGGACATGTGGTCATATGCAGATTTCAACAGAATTTTAATAACCAGACAGTCCCTATTGTGTGTAATAATAAAAAATTATGGGCATCTAATGCCTACGTACTCCTTTACTTGCAAGAAGCAAAAGATTGCAATGCAAACACTGGAACAACAAAAACCAAACCTAACGCAATAAGCACCTCTACAAAAATGTGTAATTATTAACTGCATGAGACAAAACGTTGTTTTTTTGAAGAAAGGGGAGAGAAGAAATCTTAAGATGTCTAGATTTAAGACAGTAAAATAATTAGAAACGTAAAAAAGAAAATAATACTTCACAGCACCTGTGCAGACGAATATAGTGAATGAGCAAGCAATAAAAGATCATCTGCGGCATGCTCAGAACTTTGAAAGAGTTCTTCAGAAATCACCGATTCCTGTAATCCAAAGACTTGCTCGTTTTTCCTAGCAATAATTTACAAAAGATATCAATATAAAGATATCAAACAGCAAATCTACACGAATAATATCGTCAACAAAATATATATAATTATTTTAAGCTAAAAAGTGTTCATTAATCAAGATAGCACTAGAAGGTAGTCAAGCAAGTGAACTCTCGGTTCATGCAAGCAAATTCTTAAGTCATGGATAGAAACAGTAGAAGTGCACACAAAAATAAGACTATACAACTAAAATAAGACAGTTAATTAAAATTAAAATGAGCTACAGTTGGCATATATGCGGGCCACAACGTTTGGAGCCTATAAATAAGATGCTTGGCATATGGATTCAAGCACACTCAAAAACACATACACGTATCCTTGTAGTGTTAATAGTTCTCTCTAGTTTTGTTGAATGTTTCTTTCTCTAAGAGACATATAGCTCATGGTGTATTTAGAAGATTGCGGCAAACTTAAAAGTTGCTGAAGTTCGATAAATTCTTGTGTTCCTTTTGTATTGTCTAACTTTCAATAAGCTAATAAGGGTATAGTTTTAGTGATAGATTGTACCAGTAAATTATCTGTAATATATTATTCTTGAGTGATTTATTACTTCAAGTATTCAGACTCTTTACCATCCATTTCAGTGGAATGTTATCGCGACTATTCCACTAGTGGTATTAGAGCTACTGATATTTTTAGTATGCTCCGTGGTTGCAATCTAATTTGATCTTCCCGTAAGAAAGGAATTAAATTGACTTTAGTTGGAGGCTATTGAATATTAATTTGTACTTGAAATGGTGGATGGCGAAGTTGTAAAACCTTCCACATCGGTGGATCGAACATCTTCAAGTTGGCTAGACATGCCTTGACAAATGCAAGATTAGGTGTGGCGGTTTTTTATGGCACCAACCATTTTAATATGTGGCAAAGTGAGATTTTAGATGCTTTTTTTCAGCAGGGTCTAGGGTCTAGACATTGCCATTGAAGAAATTAAACTCGGGGATACATAATAGAAAAACTAGCATGTGGTACAATTAGATCATGTCTTTCAAAAGAACAACAGTTTGCTTTGAAAAGAAAAATCCATTTGCAAAACTGTCAAAATTATCTCTTTATAAAGAAGCGGCTCTTTCTCTTAACATGTGTACCGGGTTCCACGAGAAAAGATCACATTACCGATTGAACACATATTTAATAAATATGAATGAGGTGTTCAAAGACCAAGATCTAGCATTGATACTGTTGAGATCGTTTTGAGAGAAGTACGAGCTTTTTGATACCACGATAGTTAATGAGAAGGATTAAGTGTATAGTTGTAGTACTATATATATATTGTACTAGTAATTAATAGAGTATATAATTCTAGGAGTGATTTATTAGTTGAAGTATTCACACTCCTTACCATCTAGGTGGAGTGTTATCCCGACTATTTCACAACACTTACCCATTAGAGATAAAAACCCTAATAAAACAATAGAGGAAACAAAAGGGTGTACTATGAAAAAAAAAAGTAATCAACATTCATTCATCTGTTAAGGAGGCACAAGAAATGGGAGACCATAAACGACATTCATATAGCATGCTTACCAGCTCTCGCTTCGACCTGCCAAGTTATGCAATACCAGTCCATCTTCTTTGAGTATCCAAATTTTATATGAAGAAAGCTTCACATCAATTAGTGCACCCTGAAAAAAATCCAGTCAATTAGTTAGATGCGTCGTCAATTGAGATTTTCACTTTAAAGAAAGATATAATGATATACATGACACTATTGCTCACCTCCTCCAGTTTGATGTTCAATTCTGAAGCCTCGTTTGAATAATCAATCCACCTTCCAGGCTTAATAATATACATAATTTTCCCTGGCTCACCAAGGTGCAAACTGTATAGAGAGATCATCTCCTCGTCAACTTCCTGCAGTTTCAAGATGCAAGAAAGTGAGCCAAAAACAAGAATGAAAACAGTAATCCATTACATATAGCATCAGCCAACATAAAGAAACTCATCACATCCATGTATTAGTCATATATGGTCTAAGTAACCTTAAAAAGGACTTAAAATAATTAACTGGCTAGCATTTACCAAGAAAATTGATTTATTTTTCAATTACTATGTTAAGCAAAACTACACTTGCTAAATCTTATATAGCTGCTTAAGCAAAGATTATTCAGTAATCAGTAGAGTGTGGTGCTGGATGTTTGTGAAGCAGGTGGTGGTGAAATGTGACAGCTGTACATCTATTTTATTCTATGAATTTGACAAGTGAATATAAGGTATCACTAAGCAGAAACTCTCTTTTCTTATTTACTTATGCAACTGATTTCCGCCTTGGAGATAGCTTGCCCTTTGTTGGTGGTTTAATGAAAAGTCAATTTTCAAAAAAAAAAAAAAAAAAAAACTTATGCAACTGATTCTTGTTAACTAAGGAGTATGGAAGTGTTCGAAATTCATTTACAAGACTGATGGTGAATACAATGTAATACATGTACCATTATTTCATAACTAAATAGGGACTCCAACCCAGTGGATAAGTTGTTTTCTAACCTAAATTCTACCTAGTGTTAGTAGGAAAAGAAGCCACGATTTCCATTTGTGGTGAAGATAGTTGTTTGTTAGAAAGAACAGAGACATACCATTATAATTTACCATCTCATCATACTGGGGAGGGATATATCTTTATAGTGTAATGAAAATAAGAACATGTTCAAGAAAATAAAAGCATGATATCTCAAGCAAACTAATCTAAGTAACTAGTTGATAAAACAAAATATAATCAAATACATACAGCAAACGAGAAAATCATAGGGATAATTACCAAAATAGATCGTTGACTTTTTGACTAGTCACTTTGTAGACTTTTAAATTTCACTTTCCAAAATTAGATCAGGGCAACTAAAAAAATAAGCAACTCAATATAAACGCGACACGTGTCCAAAAAGATTCTAGAATATTCCAAAAAGATTCTAGATTTTGTACTATAGATTCCAAAAAGATTCTAGATTCTGTACTATATTAATAAAAAATTCGACACGTGTCGCACATATATGAAGGTTGCTCAGTCACCAAGTTGCCCTGATCCGCCGGAGGAAAGTGATTTAAAAACATCTATTCAAGGAATGTGCTTTGGGCGACTGATCTATTTTGGTAATTATCCCAAAATCATAAGAGAACACAGTATTGAGTTTAAAAGCATTCAAAATACCGGATTTGGCTTATGCAGGATTGCCAGAGGTAATACATATGAATGGAAGTACACATCGCCTGGCCACAACCTCATGTAAGTAGCTCCTAAAGTTGTATATACAGAAAAATTATTGATGATAAGTAACCAAAAATTACTTGCCACAGTTGCAAATACAAAAATAAATTAACAGATGATGTTTTCACTTGGACCATATTAGGAAAGCAGAAAAATCTTCAAAATATGTAACATAGCTACAAGAAATATGAGATGATATCATAGAAAGTAAGGACTTATTTGATATTTACTTAGTAAGATTCTTGTATCCAAGTATTTAGTCATCAGCTTAGTTATGGTCAATGTCATTGTTTTTTCAGTCAGAAACAGGTGGTTTTAAAAATAGAATTCATTGCATAAATATGAACATCGATTAATAATCATACGAATAGATGTATAGAGAGCACATATGGAATAACAGGCTGCTCATGCAGATTGGATAACCGGTCATTAAAACTTTGGATTAAATTGGATAATTTTGGTATGGCTCCAAACTAGCTGGGTTGAGTTGACCTTAAACACGTTTTGTCCTAATTTTCTAATAATTTTAAAAAATACCATGTGTGTTGAATCTGATCACAAAAAATAAAAATAAATAAATAAAAATAATAAAATAATAAAAGAAAAGAAAAGAAATACAATGATAATCTAGTTTCTACAGTTTAGCAGGGTGTGTAATATAATAAAGCTGTATGCTAAAAAGAAAGCCATGGGACTTGCCATTTAACCTTGATTCATTTAGAGTTCTATCCAAAAGCATGTGTGACTTCAAAATATCCCATACTTCTAAGAACCCATCTTGATGAAGCACAAAAAGGTGTTTTCTCCCTCGAACCTCTGAACATATAAGATCTGTCACAGGAGCTAGCAGGGTCCTCCTGTGTGATAATCATAAAAATATCTTTAAAAGGTTGTATTAACAAAAAAAATAATAAAATAAAATTAAAAAAAAAAAAAAAAAAAAAAAAAAAAAAAAAAAGAACCCACAATACGGGCTTATACCACCACACTTTTACCAATTTCTACCCGATACAGTAACCATTACAAATTTGTCCAACATGGTGCACAAGTTAGGGGGCGTGCGCGCCAGACTTTTTTTAAACCAATTACAGTCATACACATGTAATGCTCCTTGTAACCAAAAAAAAATTAATTAAATCTGCTAAGCAAGTAATGGGACGTGCGCCCCAAACATTTATGATGCATTAACTCACGTGCCAAACATTTATGAACCTCTTATTACTTTTCTAATTAATTGTGGTGCGCAAATTTGTTTAGATTGTAGATAAAAATTGTGGCGCGCAAGGTGGGTGTTTAGAACGCCAAATACAAAGGCCTACTGCGCCAAACATAGGAAAACTATAATGAAATAATCAAAACAATTATGGCATGCAAAAAGTTAAGCGTACCGTGTGCCAAAAGTGACAAAAAGGAAAATACAGTTTAAATACAGCCCTTTGTGACATAAAAACAAAAAATGCTAACAGTTTCCAGTTAAATAATGCTAAGAGTTTTATATCATTGATAAGCATGCTTTCTATATAAAAAAATCTTGATGTTTCTGAGAGTAGTACTGGGACTAATGGATCAACTTCAATCAACTCAAACATCATGATAACTCTTAAAAACTATTAAGTGTCTAAATAAATTCACAATGATTAAGATTGCATAAAACATATATTCCGAAAACAAATCATACAATAGAAGTAATTAGCAGATTACCTCGAAAATAGACTCAAGAAACGGGTAGCAATGGAATCATCTCGTAATTCATGTAGAAAACCTAAGATTTTGTGTGGAAATTATTAGAACAAAATGTGGCTAATATACAATGTAACAGGTAGACAAACATGCATTATCAGGTAGTCAAACTTTCCAGTGACAATATATATAGACCAATATCCCATTAGTAAATTTCATTCCAGGGGCTGAACATGTCCTTACATAGATGAAAAACTATAATCTTAGTTTAGTTAAGCTATCTTAAGTAGCACACATTTTCTTCTAAAAATCTCGAAACCTAAACTTTAATTACTTCTTTATTTACTTTCCAAAAACTAAGTAGATAATATGTATTTTAGTTATCTTCATATTCGAGATTTACAGAGGCTAAATTACATTCAGTTTACATAATTAGTACAAGAAAAATTCAACAACTTTTTTAGTTTATAGTATAAAATAGAGTTAAAAGCGGTAAATCTTCATATGAAAACTTAATTCATTCATGCAGGCCTAGCAAACATTTATACCGGAGTGTAATGGTCAATTTTAGTAGCTTGCCTGTTTTATATTAGTCTATCCGTTCCAGCAGACTAGATAGAAACACATCTCAAATAAGTTCACACAGAACTGGAAAAAAAAAAGTAAACCATACCTGGAGACGTAATATCAAGGCTACCAAGCCGGAAACAAACAACTGATCCATCTGGTTGCCCTATAACAAAAATTCCTGCAATTGCTGCTATATGTGTAATAACTCCACGAACACCAAAGCTTTGGGGATTCAACTCAACAGCTTCATTTTGTGGGATAACAGAATATGATTCATAGCTAGCGGCACTTTTCAGTCTAATGAGATAGGCAACTCCAGAAACTGTCATTGCGTAAAGCAAGTATGGGTTCCTCGAAGAACTAGAGTACTGCAAAAGAAGATAGTGTTATATAAGAAACTGGGCATGTAAACAAAAAGGATTGCAAATATGGAAAGCAAAAAACCTCATTTTTGCATATTGAAGCAAATGGACATAACCCACTCATAAACTCAATACGCAAACCAACCCCTGCGAGCTCTGAAGAAGTGTTGAATTCAACTATCTCCAGTACATTCGGAGTAGTCTCTTTTATTCTCCTGATATAGCACGACAGCATTAACATGAGACAGGTATTAAAATGAAGATTTTAGGGAGAAGCATCATTACACAAATTCTAGCAAATTAAGCCCAAACAGATTCCCCTTGCCGCCTCCTAGTATGGATCTTAATTTGATGTAACAATTAACTCATCAACTTACAAGGAGCTATTGACGTCATGTTCTCATTTTCTTAGACCACTAAGGGCGCCACTTGACTTGTATTTGTCTTTATATTATACTAATTACTTAAAAAAAAAAAAAAAAAAAAAAAAAAAAAAAAAAAAAAAAAACCTTTCCAAAGTGCTAAAATTAAATGCATTATCTGAGAATTAGGAGCCGCCCTTGCATGTCACATTATGAGAGAATGCACATATGGCAAAAAAACATAGATGGTCGGGCATACAAACTTTTTAATGACCTTATCTAACCTTCTAAAGTAGCAGTGATCGTAATAAAATTAAAAATAGATTATATGGTTTATGTGAAAAATAGATTCTACTCATGCGGAAAAATGTACTAGTCTTATTCGGGTGTTTAGGCCTTTAAATATCAAAAAACCATCAACTTACACAAATTCTAGGGAGAAGCATCATTACACAAATTCTAACAAATTAAGGCCAAACAGATTCCCCTTGCCGCCTCCTAGTATGGATCATAATATGATGTAACAATTAACTCATCAACTTACATGGAGCTATTGACTTTATGTTCTCATTTTCTTAGACCACTAAGGGCGCCACTTGACTTGTATGTGTCTTTAGATTATACTAATTACTTAAAACTCCTTTCCAAAGTGCTAAAATTAAATGCATTATCAGATAATTAGGAGTCGCCCTTGCATGTCACATGATGAGGGAATGCACATATGGCAAAAAACATAGATGGTCGGGCATACAAACTTTTTAATGACTAATCTAACCTTGTAAATTAAGTCGCATTGATCATAATAAAATTAAAAATAGATTATATGGTTTATGTGAAAAATAGATTCTACTCATGCGGAAAAATGTACTAGTCTTATTCTGGTGTTTAGGTCGTTAAATATCAAAAAACCATCTCTAAATTACTGTTTTGATACGCGAACTAAAAAGTGTTCTATTAAATATTACAAACTTTCAAAATGTTTGGAATATACACATTCTAGCGAGACGTGTGACATAAAAAAGAAGTGACACGTGTCACCCAAATGTGTATTCTGGAACACTTATTATAAAACTTACTAAAACATGCATTTTAAGAAAAGTTTTTTGCTATTAGTGACCTAAACCCCTGTGTTACATAATAACATCAACCTTTTGTTTCCAAATTTTGTTTTTTCTTATATTTTACACGCAAACTTTTAATAATATCATATATTATGATTATTATTAACGGATTAATGGTTATGTTTCATAATATAACCATACACAACATAATATTAGTATTAAAAGTTGGTAGGTAAAATAGGAAAAAATTTGAAAATGATTATCCATAAATAAAAATAGTTACTTTAGTAAAGCATTCGTTTTTACCATATAAAATACACATCTCCAGCGGCACAGATACTTGATGCGTCTTTAGTAGGCGGAGCGCTGATCTCGGGAGACGGTGGAATGGAGGTTGAAGATACAGACACATTAAACCACTCAATCGAATCGCTACTGAATGCCGGAACTTCTCTGCCAACTATCGTCATGCACCACGGTTGCGGTGGCTCCGCAGGGTTGAAAACCTAATTTTGATCGGTAAAAGGGAGGTTCTAGAGAAAGGACTGAAAGTGTAGTGTAGCGGAGAGGAGGGAAGTGGTTTTATAAGGAAAAAAATAATCGGAATATTAAATTTAATTTTGAATGTGATTCTGTACTACTATTTAAACCCATGGTTTTATTTTTATCAAATAAACCTAACATTAGCAATGGTTAAAAGTTCGAGTATAGAAAATATATGTGTAATATATAGGTTATTTTGGCGCGCAAACTTATCAGAGTTTATCATATTTTGAGCTTATTTTTTTAGAAAAATAAGCTCTATTAAAAATAAGTTTCGTTTGACTGACATAACTTGAAAGAGCATGTAAAAAAAATAAGCTACTAAAAGGAATATTAGATGTTTGGCACACAAGATTATTGAGAGATTATGCTTATTTTTTTTTTAAATAAGCTATTTAAAAAATAATCTTTTGTTTGGCAGACATAGCTTATAAGAGATTCTAAAAAAAAATAATCGTTCATAATCTTTTAAAACCAAAGGTTACTTCGGGTATGTTTGGTGAAAGTAACTGTTGCTGGAACTGGAGATGGTGCTGGAGATGGTGCATTGGTGCTGGAGATTATAAAAAGAGATTATTTTAATAAGCTACATGAAGTAACCTTTGGTTCTAAATATGTGACAACCGGCAGTTTAGGGAGCCATTTTAAAAATCCGCATTTCAATATAAGTTCGTTTATAATTTTTATTTGAAATTTTTATTTCACAACGAACTTGTAAGACCTATTTTATGGAAATTTTATTTAATGACGTTATGGAATTCGTGAATTATGTTCATAATTCATTTTTGATTATGTGATCGGTGATGTATATTTGAATTCTCACTTGGTACTACGTTGACTTTGGCACTAGGATTACCTAACGATAGTCTTATGATTCGTCTTAACGAGTCCGTTATATATTTTAATTAATTACGAGAGGTTCTCGTGTGATATGGAAATTTTAAAATGAGTTCGGGTTCGGGCCACGTATTTTAATTAATTACGAAGGTGAGACGAGTTTTCACTCGTATTGTTGATAAAATCGTGACTTAGAGTCACGACTTGATGATGTATCGATTGGGTTCCTATTAAAAACGTGAATACTTATGGGTTGTTGATTGGAAAAACGTTTTCTATAAAGTTTGGTATCCGGGTTTGGTTTACCTTCGTCGGGTCGAGGTGTACCCGAGGGTGTTACCCTCGGTTTGAGCTTGTTCTTCCGATTAACTGATCTTGTTGATCTTGGTGTTGATTGAGGGTGTTTGGAACCTCATTTTTGTTATTTGACCGGTTATTGTTGGTCGTGGTTAACCATGGTAGTCGAATGGAATTTTTAGCCGACGACCCTAGTAGGTCGTGTGGGTTGTTTGGCTCATTTAGAGCTAGCCGAGACCATGGAGGTCTCGGGTGGGAACCATACTAGTTGTGGTGAAGTGTTGCCTCGGGTTCGGCTTGGTAAACCGACCCGAACACTAATTTGGTTAAATGTTATTTCGTGGTAATGTGAACTAAGTGTATTTTATTATTCGTTATTATTGTTATTGTTATATTGTTGTGGTATTTATTTCTCGGCCGTATACCTTTGGGTCGAATTGGATATTGGATATTGGTTTTGGTTTTGGTTTTGGTAATTGAGAAGTTGTTGTCGAGTGGTTTGTGATAAGAGGACCGGTTATGAGACGGTCGTTAGATGACGGAGATAGGTTAGTCGGGTACCGTAGTCGGACCTTATTGTTGTAGCCCGTGGTTGAAATTGAGATTGGACGGAGATTTATTATTTATGACTTTGGTTTATTATTGGACTTGGACAATGAGCCGAGAGTCATGACTCGGACATATGACCATTTCGTGTAACTCAATAAATATTAAAAGTAAAACGAGAATAATAAAACTCGTAATAATAATTATTAGTAATATGAACGTTTATACGAAAGTATATACGTGAATAACGTATATATAACTATATAAACGCGTATATTAATAATAATAATAATCACGAGTCGTATTATAAATAATACGATTAGATACATATTAGGCTACGAAAGTGGCGTAATATTATTAAACGTATTATTATTATTAAAAATTGTGTTATAAACGGGAAACTCCCGACAATTATGAAACATTTAATAAAAAGTCATTTTGGATATATAACGAATAAACTTATTGAGTTAAGAGAAATTGTTGTCACTCGGGTCCAGGTAAGTTATTATTTGTGACATTCGTGTTGTCTCGGATATATGACGACTAATATGGACGTTTTCTATAAGTAAATAACCACTCAACCGTAAGGTTGAGCCGGGTTGTTTGATTATATGAAACGAATATATTAGTGGGCATCGTATCCTACGACGCCCATAGGTTGTAGTATATGTAAAGGGTAATAGATTGCGAGTGTATATATCGGGAAATCTGGCCAATTTGACGATATATACGAGGAATTTATTAAACTATGATATATACTATATAGTAATTATGTGCTATGTGCTTTATATGTGCTTTAGATTGGGTGTAATCTTGGAACGGTATATTACGTAAATAAATATGAGGATTATCAAATCGACGGATTTGGTAAACTTTGGCGATTTATTTAAATGATATATTGGGCTAATATTAGATCCATAGTTTATTATATCTTCTACGTGTGATTTTGTTGGTTTGTTTTGAGTCGACCCACCACCCGTATGGATACCAAACGCAAATACACCAAACTAATACGAAATGGATCTTTGGAAATAAAACGGATTCTCGTCCGGGTTTGGGAATATTATATATTTGAGGAAATGATTTCTGAAAGAGTTAATATTGTTAGGTTGTGCCAAGTCCGTAGTTGCTGTTTCGTGAGTTATCATACATCTTATTGCTACCTACCTCGTCTTACTATATTTCTGGACTTGAGGTGAGTCATAGCCCCACTTTTTACTCTTGAACTATGTTTCCAACGATTGGGGTGAGAAACGTGCAAATTATTTTACGTGGACTATTATCGCTTTTATATGCTTTCTAAACTTGCTATGCGTATGGACTAGGATTTATTGTCAGCTTTAGTCGCACCTTTTGTGTGTACTATTCAAGGTTGGCTTATTTGATTATTTGTTGTTGTCAGCTTTAGTCGCGCGGTTCGTGTGTACTATTCAAGGTTGACTTATGTAGATACTGTAGTGTGCACCTATAGGTTATTAATACTTCGGAGGTTATCCGAGTATTTATTGGTATTGCGGGGGTTACCCGAATATCTATGATGTTACGGAAGGGTATCCGTGTGTTTTGGATATTACGGAAGGGTTTCCGTGTGTTATGTTGAGAGCGGAGGGTATCCGCAGGCTTTTAGCGAATCCTTAGTCTAGCTAGCAAGCGTTTTGCGTATATGTCCACTATATTATTAGTTGAATTTAAACCTATGATCTCACCAGCGAAAGCTGACTTTTAGCACGTTTTCTCAGGTAATTAAGTGTTGAGGTGCATGCTTGGATTGGAAGGCTCGGCTGAGGCACGCGGTTATGGATCTATATTTTCTAAACTCTGATAATTAAATTTGGACCTATTGCTATTTTATTTTGGGCCTGACTCTGAATGATGTTGGGATAAATGTAAACCTTAAAACCCCGTTTTGGTTGTGTTTTTACTATGTTTACTTTATCTCGTTCTATATTGTCTTGTGTTGGATGCCAATCCCCGTAGCACCCCGAAAGCTTGTTGAGTCTTCCGCTGTATCGAATTTTGGGGGTGTTACAAATTGGTATCAGAGCCAAGGTTATAGAGAACTAGGTAAATAAACGCCTAAACTATAACCGTATTTTTATAGAAAATGATCCTTGACTACCGCCCGCCAGCCCGCCAAGCCGAAGCATCTTCTATTATTTGAGGTATTATGAGATATTTGAGATGATTTGAGGTTTATGGATTTTAGTATTAAGATGGCGTTCTTGAGGATTTATATGGTCTATATGTTTTATAAACATTTTCAGAAATGCGGTGTTTGAAATTCTTTTATTAAGATTATATGGTATTATTTGATGTGAATTTTTGGTACGATTTTATGAGTTGTGATTTAAGTTGTTTTGAAACACTTACACCTACCCTACGCCGTTGTCACAGACTATGGCCTCCCATATGCCTGATGTCGTTGAGGACATTCTTACTGCACCAGTTTTACCGGCACAGTTCACTATGGCATCTGATGACCCTTACCAGATGGCCATGTCTTCAGCTATTGTGTCACAGGCAGCTTCTACTTCAGCACTACCTGCTGCATCTACGCAGGGACCCTCATCTTCTCTAGGGCTCCCTGGTACATCGAGGCAGCTTACTCTTCATCAGGCTTTGGCTCGTGTGGCACCACGCTTTGCCCACCGAGCTACGGCACGCATGTCAGTACGCACTACTCCATCACCTTTACAGATTGATGCTCATTCTCTTCTGTCTGAGGCGCCGCCCACATCATTGCGTCGTCGTCCTAGATCACCTACTACATCTCCACATGGTTCACCTAGTAGGAGACGACGAGTGATGAGGTACTCTTCCGATGAGGAGGAGGAGTACGAGGGTGAGGATGAGGCTGATGACCCTGAGCGGGAGGATGACCCTCAGGAGGCTGAGCATGGTGATGATGATGACCCTGAGGAGGAGGATGACCCTCAGGAGGATGAGATGCCTGATGATGATGATGAATTAGCACCACCAGCTCAGGCTGAGGAGCCTGATTCACCTGTACACCCGATTGAGCCCGATTCACCTGATCATCCGTTCTTGTTTGAGTTGCCACCTGGTAGTCCCGTTGAGTCGGATGCATCGTCTGAGGTATCTGCTGAGCATGCAGAGTTGGGTGAGGTTGGCAGGTTGTGGGCTCGGATTACTGAGCTTAGTGACAGAGTTGCACGTGTATCTGATCGACTTGAGAGAGTTATTGGAGAGTTTCTAGCAGATTTGAGAGTTGATTTGACTGTCGCTGTGGGCAGGGCTACTGAGCTGAGGAGAGTTATGATGGATGTACATGAGCATATCGATAGTATTCAGCGAGGATTTATTACTGCTCGTGAGGCCGACCGCAAGCTTTGGCAAAGGAATGCCGAGCTAGAGAAGGAGGTGGCTGACCTCAAGAGAGACCGAGACACCCATAGCGTGGAGTTAGGATCGTTATGGAGGGATCTTGATGGCTTGAGGCAGGAGTTGAGGATTCTCCGTCAGCCCCGTGGCTAGTTGTTTGAGTTATATTATCTTGTTGCTTTCTTAGCCGAGGAGTGTTCGGTTAGAAAAGCTAGTTATCATATTTTGATGTATTTTGTTCGGTATTCGTCTCTTTTGGAACGATTAGTATTTTTTGTGTTATCCGTTAATTGGAACGATGTTAGATCGCTATTGTATGGTTGATGGTTATTAGTATATGGTATTATGTGATTTTGGGTGTTATGGAAATTGAGTCCTTATTCGCTTATTTTTACATAGCGTGTCGTTGCCATTCTTACTATGACTTGACTTCGTTGAGATGTTTTGTTGAGCATGTCGATAAGTTCAAATGGGGATTCATGAACTTGTGTGATGTTACAGATCAATGGCACCCCGTCGAAACCCTGTTAGGTCTACCAGGACTGGTCCTGCTGTGACTACTCCTACTCCTGCTCGTCGAGGCCGTCGACCTACTCGAAATGTTGAAACCCCTACTCCTGACAACCTGGACACCACTAACCGTAACAACAGGAATCAAAATGTTGATGTTCAGGGAGACAATGGTCATGTTCCACTTAATGCACCTACTGTGGATCAAGCAATGATCAACCAACTCGTAGAGCAAAGAGTTGCTGAACTACTCGCTGAGTCAAATCATTCCAACAATTCTGCTGGAACTTTTCCACCTGTTCGTGCTAATGGATGTCAATACAAGGAATTCAAGATTTGTGGACCCATTGAGTTTGGTGGAAACGAAGGAGTGGTTTACTTAGTCAGATGGATTGAGAAGACTGAGTCAGTGTTTAATGTCAGTGGTTGTGCGGAGAATGCGAAGGTAAAGTTTGCTTCTTTTACTTTCAAGGATGAAGCTTTGACTTGGTGGAACAACTACCGAAATGCAGTTGGGAGTGATGTAGCATATGCTATGACTTGGGAGCAATTTAAGTCCTTGTTGATTCAGACTTATTGCCCAAGGAATGAGGTCAAGAAGCTAGAGATTGAGTTTTGGAACCACAAGGTGAAAGGTAATGATATGGCGACTTACAATCGTCGTTACCAGGAGTTAGCCTTGTTGTGCCCTGATATGGTGAAAACCGAGACTCAAAAGATTGAGAGGTATACTGATGGATTACCTGTAGCTACGAGGAATGATGTAATTTCTGCTAGGCCTGCAAACATCCATGAGGCAATCACAATTGCTCAACAACTTATGGATTCGTTGGAATTGGAAGAAGCTGATAAGGAAAAGAATGGAAAGAGAAAGAGAGACCGTCACTCTAAGAGTAATGATCACCGAAGCAAGAGACAAGCTAAGGCTTATGCTATTGGGAATGGAAATAAGAAGAATCAGAACGGTGATGCACCCAAGTGTGATCGTTGCCATCAGCATCACACAGGATGGTGTAGTGTGACATGCCAGAATTGCTCAAGGAAAGGACATACAGCTAGGGACTGTAGAGCTCGACCTCTTGCAATGGTTCAAGCTGCTCCTGAGATGAGAAACAAGGCAGATGTTACCTGTTATGGGTGTGGAAAGAAGGGACACTATAGGAATGTGGAAATCAAGGCTCGGGTGGTAATGGGTACAATTACGGAAACCGTGGAGCTGGAGGAAATCGTGGACGACAAGATAATGGGGACCAACGTGTGGAAGCTGGAGCTGCTCAAGGAAGAGTGTATGCACTCGGGAACGAGAGAGGAGAAGATCCGAACGTCGTTACTGGTACGTTCCTTCTCAATAATCGTTATGCTTCCATACTGTTTGATACTGGTGCCGATAGAAGTTTTGTGTCCACTACATTTGCTCCCCTACTAGAGAAACCCCCGATGGCCTTAGGAATTGGATATGATATTGAGTTAGCTAATGGAAACCTAGAAAGGATTAATACCATCATTCGCGGTTGTACGTTAAATTTCTTGAACCACCCTTTCAACATAGATCTTTTACCCGTCACGTTAGGAAGTTTTGATGTAATCATTGGTATGGATTGGTTGTCGAAGTATCGTGCTCACATACTTTGCGACGAGAAGATCGTGCGTATACCATACGGAAAGGAGGTCCTACATATATTAGGAGACCGAAAGGATTCTAGGAGCCCATCCCGATTGGCAGTGATTTCTTGCACTAAGCTACCGAAGCTAATGGAGAAGGGATGTTATCTTTTCTTAGCTCAAATTTCTGAGAAGGGAGAGACGAAGAAAAAGGAAAGGTGCATTGGAGATGTGCCTATAGTTCGTGATTTTCCTGATGTGTTTCCCGATGATTTGCCGGGAATCCCACCAAGTAGGCAAGTGGAGTTTCAAATTGAGTTGATACCCGGTGCTGCACCTGTAGCACGAGCACCTTATCGCCTTGCACCTACCGAACTGGAAGAGTTGTCGAAACAATTGGCGGAGTTAGCCGAAAAGGGATTCATAAGACCAAGTTCTTCACCTTGGGGAGCCCCAGTCTTGTTTGTGAAGAAGAAGGATGGATCGTTTCGTATGTGTATTGACTATAGAGAGTTGAATAAGTTAACGGTGAAGAATCGATACCCGTTACCTAGGATCGATGATTTGTTCGATCAACTTCAAGGATCAAGTGTGTATTCGAAGATCGATTTGAGATCGGGATATCATCAACTTCGAGTTCGTGAGGAGGATATTCCGAAAACGGCTTTCAGAACCCGTTACGGGCATTACGAGTTTCAGGTGATGCCGTTTGGTTTGACTAACGCACCAGCAATATTCATGGATCTCATGAATCGCGTGTGCAAGCCATATTTGGATAAGTTCGTGATCGTATTCATCGATGACATTCTGATTTATTCAAAGAGTGAGAAAGAGCATGAGGAGCATTTAAGACTCATTTTGGAATTGCTCAGGAAGGAGAAACTTTATGCCAAGTTTTCGAAATGTGAATTTTGGATTCCGACTGTACAATTTTTGGGTCACGTGATTGATAAACAAGGAGTCCACGTGGATCCTGCAAAAATTGAAGCAATAAAAGATTGGGCTGCACCTACAACCCCAACCGAAGTTCGTCAATTTTTGGGTTTAGCTGGCTATTACCGAAGATTCATCGAGGGATTTTCGAAGATAGCTAAACCATTGACCAAATTGACTCAAAAGAGTGTTACGTATGAATGGGGAGATAAAGAAGAGGAAGCGTTTCAATTGCTTAAGAAAATGTTGTGTAGTCCTATCTTAGCGTTACCAAAAGGTAACGAGGATTTCGTCGTCTATTGTGACGCCTCACATAAAGGTTTAGGAGTCGTGTTAATGCAACGAGAGAAGGTGATAGCTTATGCTTCCCGACAGCTCAAAAAGCATGAGAAAAACTACACTACCCATGATTTGGAACTCGGTGCTGTGGTTTTTGCTTTAAGAATATGGAGACATTACTTGTACGGAACCAAGTGTGTTGTGTTTACCGACCATAAAAGTTTACAACACATCTTGAATCAAAAAGAGCTCAACATGAGACAACGACGTTGGATCGAGTTGCTAAGCGATTATGATTGTGAAATTCGCTACCATCTTGGTAAAGCAAACGTTGTTGCTGATGCTCTTAGTCGAAAGGAAAGAGTACCACCATTACGAGTTAGGTCATTGGGAATGACTATCGTATCGCCATTACCATCTCAAATACTCGAAGCTCAAATGGAGGCATTGAAAGCAGAAAATCGATCTGCCGAGAATATATTTGGGATGGCTGATAATGAGAAAGGATTTGTTAAGCGTTCGGATGGATTATTATGTTTTGGAGATCGGATTTGGGTACCGTTATATGGAGAAATTCGAGAATTGATTATGCATGAGTCGCATAAGTCAAAGTACTCCATTCACCCTGGTTCCGATAAAATGTACCAAGATCTTAAGAAGTTCTATTGGTGGCCAAATATGAAGGCAGATATAGCATCGTACGTTAGTAAGTGCTTGACATGCGCCAAGGTTAAGGCTGAACACCAGAGACCGTCAGGACTACTAACGCAACCAGAACTTCCAGTCTGGAAATGGGAGTGGATTACTATGGACTTCATTACCAAATTACCGAGGACAGCTAGCGGTTGTGACGCTATCTGGGTAATTGTGGATCGTCTGACAAAGTCTGCTCATTTCTTAGCTATTAGTGAAGATGATAGTGTGGATAAGCTTGCAAGGTTATATGTGAAGGAAATTATTTCGCGTCATGGAGTCCCGATATCTATTATTTCGGATCGTGATAGTCGTTTTACGTCAGCTTTGTGGCGATCACTTCAAACAGCTTTGGGGACGAGGCTTGATATGAGTACTGCATATCATCCCCAAACCGATGGTCAAAGTGAGAGGACCATTCAGACGTTAGAGGATATGCTTCGTGCATGCATCATAGACTTTGGTAAAGGCTGGGAGAAGTATTTACCCCTTGCGGAATTCTCCTATAATAACAGCTACCACACAAGTCTTAAGGCTGCACCATTCGAAGCTTTGTATGGCAGAAAGTGTCGTTCGCCTATTGGTTGGGCAGAAGTTGGAGATAGTCAACTTACAGGCCCTGAGCTTATTTTGGAAACTACCGAGAAAGTAACTCAGATTCGTGATCGGTTGCAAGCCGCCAGAGATAGGCAGAAGAGCTACGCCGATCAGAGACGTAAACCCTTAGAATTCCAGGTTGGAGACAAAGTGATGCTGAAAGTCTCGCCTTGGAAAGGTGTAATACGTTTCGGGAAACGTGGTAAACTCAACCCGCGCTACATTGGACCATTCTTGATCTTAGAAAGAATTGGGCCCGTGGCTTATAGGTTGGAATTACCGTCTGAACTTAGCAAAGTTCATGACGTGTTTCACGTGAGTAATTTGAAGAAATGTCTTTCTGATGAAATGCCCGTCATTCCAATGAGGGATATTCGTGTTGATGAGAAACTGAATTTCGTGGAGGAACCGATCGAGATTTTAGATCGGGTAGTTAAACGACTCAAGAGAAGTCGCATTCCGCTCGTCAAGGTTCGTTGGAACTCCCGACATGGACCAGAATTTACGTGGGAACGCGAGGACGAGTTCAGGAAGAGATATCCGAAGCTTTTCACTTCGTAGATGGACATTTTTCCGAGTGAAACCCGGGACGGGTTTCCTTCTGAGACGGGGAGGATGTGACAACCGGCAGTTTAGGGAGCCATTTTAAAAATCCGCATTTCAATATAAGTTCGTTTATAATTTTTATTTGAAATTTTTATTTCACAACGAACTTGTAAGACCTATTTTATGGAAATTTTATTTAATGACGTTATGGAATTCGTGAATTATGTTCATAATTCATTTTTGATTATGTGATCGGTGATGTATATTTGAATTCTCACTTGGTACTACGTTGACTTTGGCACTAGGATTACCTAACGATAGTCTTATGATTCGTCTTAACGAGTCCGTTATATATTTTAATTAATTACGAGAGGTTCTCGTGTGATATGGAAATTTTAAAATGAGTTCGGGTTCGGGCCACGTATTTTAATTAATTACGAAGGTGAGACGAGTTTTCACTCGTATTGTTGATAAAATCGTGACTTAGAGTCACGACTTGATGATGTATCGATTGGGTTCCTATTAAAAACGTGAATACTTATGGGTTGTTGATTGGAAAAACGTTTTCTATAAAGTTTGGTATCCGGGTTTGGTTTACCTTCGTCGGGTCGAGGTGTACCCGAGGGTGTTACCCTCGGTTTGAGCTTGTTCTTCCGATTAACTGATCTTGTTGATCTTGGTGTTGATTGAGGGTGTTTGGAACCTCATTTTTGTTATTTGACCGGTTATTGTTGGTCGTGGTTAACCATGGTAGTCGAATGGAATTTTTAGCCGACGACCCTAGTAGGTCGTGTGGGTTGTTTGGCTCATTTAGAGCTAGCCGAGACCATGGAGGTCTCGGGTGGGAACCATACTAGTTGTGGTGAAGTGTTGCCTCGGGTTCGGCTTGGTAAACCGACCCGAACACTAATTTGGTTAAATGTTATTTCGTGGTAATGTGAACTAAGTGTATTTTATTATTCGTTATTATTGTTATTGTTATATTGTTGTGGTATTTATTTCTCGGCCGTATACCTTTGGGTCGAATTGGATATTGGATATTGGTTTTGGTTTTGGTAATTGAGAAGTTGTTGTCGAGTGGTTTGTGATAAGAGGACCGGTTATGAGACGGTCGTTAGATGACGGAGATAGGTTAGTCGGGTATCGTAGTCGGACCTTATTGTTGTAGCCCGTGGTTGAAATTGAGATTGGACGGAGATTTATTATTTATGACTTTGGTTTATTATTGGACTTGGACAATGAGCCGAGAGTCATGACTCGGACATATGACCATTTCGTGTAACTCAATAAATATTAAAAGTAAAACGAGAATAATAAAACTCGTAATAATAATTATTAGTAATATGAACGTTTATACGAAAGTATATACGTGAATAACGTATATATAACTATATAAACGCGTATATTAATAATAATAATAATCACGAGTCGTATTATAAATAATACGATTAGATACATATTAGGCTACGAAAGTGGCGTAATATTATTAAACGTATTATTATTATTAAAAATTGTGTTATAAACGGGAAACTCCCGACAATTATGAAACATTTAATAAAAAGTCATTTTGGATATATAACGAATAAACTTATTGAGTTAAGAGAAATTGTTGTCACTCGGGTCCAGGTAAGTTATTATTTGTGACATTCGTGTTGTCTCGGATATATGACGACTAATATGGACGTTTTCTATAAGTAAATAACCACTCAACCGTAAGGTTGAGCCGGGTTGTTTGATTATATGAAACGAATATATTAGTGGGCATCGTATCCTACGACGCCCATAGGTTGTAGTATATGTAAAGGGTAATAGATTGCGAGTGTATATATCGGGAAATCTGGCCAATTTGACGATATATACGAGGAATTTATTAAACTATGATATATACTATATAGTAATTATGTGCTATGTGCTTTATATGTGCTTTAGATTGGGTGTAATCTTGGAACGGTATATTACGTAAATAAATATGAGGATTATCAAATCGACGGATTTGGTAAACTTTGGCGATTTATTTAAATGATATATTGGGCTAATATTAGATCCATAGTTTATTATATCTTCTACGTGTGATTTTGTTGGTTTGTTTTGAGTCGACCCACCACCCGTATGGATACCAAACGCAAATACACCAAACTAATACGAAATGGATCTTTGGAAATAAAACGGATTCTCGTCCGGGTTTGGGAATATTATATATTTGAGGAAATGATTTCTGAAAGAGTTAATATTGTTAGGTTGTGCCAAGTCCGTAGTTGCTGTTTCGTGAGTTATCATACATCTTATTGCTACCTACCTCGTCTTACTATATTTCTGGACTTGAGGTGAGTCATAGCCCCACTTTTTACTCTTGAACTATGTTTCCAACGATTGGGGTGAGAAACGTGCAAATTATTTTACGTGGACTATTATCGCTTTTATATGCTTTCTAAACTTGCTATGCGTATGGACTAGGATTTATTGTCAGCTTTAGTCGCACCTTTTGTGTGTACTATTCAAGGTTGGCTTATTTGATTATTTGTTGTTGTCAGCTTTAGTCGCGCGGTTCGTGTGTACTATTCAAGGTTGACTTATGTAGATACTGTAGTGTGCACCTATAGGTTATTAATACTTCGGAGGTTATCCGAGTATTTATTGGTATTGCGGGGGTTACCCGAATATCTATGATGTTACGGAAGGGTATCCGTGTGTTTTGGATATTACGGAAGGGTTTCCGTGTGTTATGTTGAGAGCGGAGGGTATCCGCAGGCTTTTAGCGAATCCTTAGTCTAGCTAGCAAGCGTTTTGCGTATATGTCCACTATATTATTAGTTGAATTTAAACCTATGATCTCACCAGCGAAAGCTGACTTTTAGCACGTTTTCTCAGGTAATTAAGTGTTGAGGTGCATGCTTGGATTGGAAGGCTCGGCTGAGGCACGCGGTTATGGATCTATATTTTCTAAACTCTGATAATTAAATTTGGACCTATTGCTATTTTATTTTGGGCCTGACTCTGAATGATGTTGGGATAAATGTAAACCTTAAAACCCCGTTTTGGTTGTGTTTTTACTATGTTTACTTTATCTCGTTCTATATTGTCTTGTGTTGGATGCCAATCCCCGTAGCACCCCGAAAGCTTGTTGAGTCTTCCGCTGTATCGAATTTTGGGGGTGTTACAAAATAGAAGATTTTTTTTTTTTTTAATCTCTTATAAATTATGTTTGCCAAAGAAATATTATTTTTTAAATAGCTTATTTTTTGAAAAAATAAGCATAATCTCTACACAATCTTGTGTGCCAAACATATCCTTCATGTATCTTATAAAAATAATCTCTTTTTATAATCTCCAGCACCAGCACCAGCACCAGCACCAGCTCCAGTTCCAGCAACATTTACTTTCGCCAAACATACCCATAGCCATAAAGGAGCATGTAGAAAAAAGCTCCAGCGACATGCTCCAGCAACCAGCTCCAGCAACCGCTCCAGCTCCTACTAGTGCCAAACATACTCATAACTTGATAAAAAGTATAAAAGCTTAAGTAGCGTTTGGTTGTAAAAAAATATCTCGTTTTCTCAAAAAAAATTTCATTGGAAATTAGAAAAACTAAAAACCCGTTTACAATTTTCCACTATTTTTTCTCTAAAAAATAAAGACGGAATTTCTCAATCTATCATTAAGTATTCGAGTATTTCATTATAACTCTAATCACCATTCTTAAAATCTCCACCTTCGACCTTCGCCACCCAATGTCGTTATCCATGGTAATCTTTTTAAGGAATAAAAATATAACTCTATCTAAATGTGTTTTCAAAATTTTCAACTCTTCCCTTGAGGAGAAAAGCTGTTCCGTTTTTAAAGAATCAAGAAACAGAAAAATAAGTAAAATTTTATATAACTAAACAATGCCTTAGTATCTTAAATTTAAGTTTATAAAATTGAATTGAAGCTTTACTCATCTTTTATGTTTTAGACAAAAATTAACATGCAAACATTGCATATATCTATCAACTACTACTACCTCCTGAACTTGTACTTCGTGATCAACTAGTACTACAACCATGTCTAGCAGCAATACCACCTCCACGCATACCGCATGGCTCAATAATACCATTCCCGCCATGTATTGCACCAATACCACCTCCTCCTCCTCTTACATGCCTGACAAAAAAACGAGAATGCCTAGCAGCCTGATCATTAGGATTGTTGTACGCAACATGTGGTGCGTACCTCCCCGGGAAAAATAATGACCTACACTGCTACCACCACGATATCTTGATCTTACTTCTTTATGAGGTGAGATCCCCGGCGAACAAGCCTTCTTTAAAGAACAAAAGAGCCGATCCCGTCCATTGATTTCATTTTAATCCAATGGCTATGATCAAAACACCCAATCATACGAAAACTCAAAATACCTGAAATAACCCTCATTTAATTCCCAAAAAACCTACTTGTTTCTCTCTCAACAAAAACACACCAAACACGCACTAACCACAGTTAACCGGCAAATCACACAACACCTTCATGCACCAAACATGACGCCACACTCACCATCGCTAAATACTCATGTGGTTGTATCCTCTCGTACACGCCATCGTAATCCTCCTTATACACAGTCCGGTTCTTAGCTTTCTTCACTATCATCGACCAGTTCGCGAAATCAATCGGAACCGGAGCCGCAACTGGTTTCCGAACCTCACTCGCCGGTTTCGATAATGATGACTATGTGACGTCAAGATGTCGAACTCGTTGGATTTGAAGGTGAGATCAGAGACGGTGTTGTCGGCGGTGCTGTCGTGGGGAAGTGAGCGCAAAATTTTTCCAGTGAAGTAGCGTGGAGATGACAGCCATTGAGAAAGAAATGAAATGGAAGTTGTTTGGTTTTTATTAGTTTTGGTTTGTTTGTTTATACAAAGGGGTTCATAGGAAGTTTTTTATTTTTTACTTTTTATTATTTATAACTAGGGACAGGTTGTAAATGATGATAGGGATATGTTGGGGTTATTATTATATGTTGACAAAATTAGTAAATGAATTATTTGGGAGTTTTTAAGGTGACCGTTGTATTTTTAAAAATTATTTATTAAAGTATGTATTTTTTAAAGTAATTAACATAATATGTAATTATTTTTTTAATAAAATCATAAAAGAATAAAAGTCATATGAGTTGTTTTAGCAGTCGATGATGAAATGATGAAAGGCATGATTCCAGCGTCGTCAATCTCATCATCTGAGAATCCTTCATTTCTTTCAATATCTCCATCTATGTCATCATTTCTTTCAATCTCATCATCTGAGAATCTTTCATCGGTGATGAAATGATGAAAGGCATGATTCCAGCATCGTCATTTGGAGGAATTTTATGCGTTCGCTTGATGATTCCAACATCAACATGATCTTGTCATCATCATCTCCGCCTAGAGGAACATCTTAATTAAACAACCGACTAGCTGCTATTATCAAAATCAACACGATCAATGAAACCTAATTAATACCATAACAAATTAAGGAATACGTGCTATGAAAACGATAAGTATAGAAAAGTTATACAAAGGCGTATCATATGTTTGCATTGATTCGCTCAACTGCATTGGAAATGGCGCGGAATAATTCAACCTGTATGTCTTGTTAATCAAATCGGAATTATGCCGTAACTATAAACAAGTTGGGAATGCCAAGGATGAAGGAGGCAAAACCGTAAATGCCATATGGCTCTCCGTAACCTCCGTGTATTCCGTGTTATTTTCTGGGTGCTCAATCTTTTATGCGTGTTTATGATTTCATAAAAGATTAAATAATAATAAAAAACTATTATGTTAAATACGTTTGGTTGTACATACTTTGTTAAATAATTTTCTCAACCACTATTGTAAGTTAAAAAACTCAATTATTTGGAACTTTTTTTTCTTTTACATTATTTTAATTTTTAATGATTTGATTGTAGTTTGATCAAGTTTGATTGTAAACTCATTCAAATTTGATTGTAGTTTGATTTGAAAAGAAGTAAATCACGCTTGATTCTGTTTTTAGTGTTTTGTCAAAAAAAAATGTAAACCACGTATGATTTGCTCGTAGTTGTTATAAACCGAATAAAATTAGATTGAATTTTGATCTAGAAATGAGTAAATCACGAGTGATTATGTTGTTGTAGTGTTTTGTTATGAGAAAATGTAAATCACATGTGATTTGCTCTTTGTTGTTGTAAATTGAATTAAATTTTACTATATCAAAAAAGTTAATATTAAAGTATACATTATTTATTAGTTATGATATTCTTTTACAGCAATCACATGTGATTTGTAAAAATCACATGTGATTCTTTGGTGGATCACGTATGGTTCTCTCATAAATTTTTGGAGTATACACCCTTGATTAGTTATGAGATTCATTTACAACAATCACATGTGATTTGTACAAAAAAACAAATGTGAATTCTCTGGTGGATCACGGGATTCTCTCATAAAAATTTAAATTATACAATATTATTAGTTATGAGATTCCTTTACGGAAATCACATGTGATTTCTACAAAAATCCCATGTGATTCTTTGATGGATCATGTGTGATTCTAGTAATCAAATCACGTGTGATTTGTACAAAATCATATGTGATTCTTTGGTGATCACGTGTGATTCTCGCATAAAAATGTTGAGCATACACTCGATTAGTTTTGAGATTCTTTTACAGCAATCATATGTGATTGTTACAAAATCACATGTGATTCTTTGGTGGATCACGTGTGATTCTCTCATAAAAATTTTGAGTATACACTCTTGATTAGTTACGAGATTCTTTTACAACAATCACATGTGATTTGTACAAAAATCCAATGTGATTTTTTGGTGGATCAGGTGATTATCTCATAAAAATTTAAAGTATACACTATTTATTAGTTTTGAGATTCCTTTACGGAAATCACATATGATTTCTACAAAAATCACATGTGATTCTTTGACGGATCACATGTGATTTACTCTTTACCGTTATAAACTGAGATACATGTGATTTTGTTTTAATCTGAAAATGAGTAAATCACACGTGATTATGTTTTTTGTTGTGATTCGTGTGTAAATCACATATGATTTTTGTGTTAATCACATGTGATTAAAAATAATTTGAGGTCAAATGTATTTCTCACTTGAATAAGGGAAACTAAAATTCACATTTTTTTTATGTTTCTTTGTTTCCCTTGTAACTTTATTCTTTTCTTCAAGATATGTTTTTTTTTTTTTTTTTTTTTTTCCTTGAAACTTTGCAGTAAATCACAAATCATCAAATTTCCATATCCTCAAAATATTATATTATTACTATCTTGATCCTAAAAGTGCAATTTTATAAACACAATAAAGGTTGATATACAATTGGACCAAATGAGGTCCATGCCAATTACAAGCCTTAACTTCAAAGTATAAAATATGAACGTGGGTTCCCCAAATTTCAAAAGAACGCGAAAATCTAACTTCTTGTCTTCTACTTCAATGCAATATACTATACTACATTTCACAAATACTAAAATAAAAACAACTTGCTTCATAGTTCATTAAACTTTAAGATCGATTTGAACTTACAGTCAACCCACTTAAGCAAATTGCAAACCTCAGCTGATCATATGGTTTACACAATCATTATAAAATACAAACTCTTCCGAAATAAAAATCCCAAACACCCCAATCACCACAGTCCCAAAAACGCCCAAACACCGAACACCTCTTCCGAACCAAATCAATCTCCGAGATCCGCAAAATCCAATCCCAAACACACTCCCAAACCCACCAAAAATCCCAAGACCTCCTTATCCTCATTGGCAACCGCTACTGCAACTTAATCGACTATGCCGATTCCATCGTCACCATGACGTAAATGAGAGTGTACCGGAGGATGGATTTGCACACACTCATTTTACTCTCTCTCTCTCTCTCTCTCTCTCTCTCTCTCTCTCTCTCTCTCTCTCTCTCCGTGTGTGTGTAATCGGCGGTGAGGATGACAGTGTGGTAGTGCGATATGGATAACAGAAATGACAATTGAACAATTGAACTGAAATGAGTGAATGAGGAGGGTGTACCTGTTTAACTGATGTGTTTGTTTTGAATGTTATTACAAAAGTGCCCTTCAATAATTAATTATATTAAAATGAAGATTAATTTAGACCTTTAAAATTAAAATAGATGGATTGTTGAGATCTCTTGATTTGATCTTTAGATAATTATTGTTCTGCATTGAACTTTTGTCATGGTTGTATTTACACTGATTCTTTATCGAAAATAGAGTAAATAATTGTCGGCTAACAATTCCTTAACAAAACGCAACCCTTCGACTTCATTAATGTCCATTTCATCTCCTTATATATACATTCATTTAAACTCAACCAAATATTATTAGTACTTCCAATGTTTGTTAGATTTTACATATTCATCTAATTGTAATTTTTGAAAATAACGTATGTTAGAAACGAAAAACTATATCCCGCACATTGTAGTTGGTGAAGAAATATTTATTTTGTGGTTATGAAATTTGCATATAAAGTACAAGGAAAAGACAAAAAAAAAATCATTATTATTTTTTACTTTTTGCACAGCAATTATTTCACACCCTGATAGGCTGATACCACCCGTATCTCACTATATGTCTGGCAAATGCATCCGGTAAGTCTTGAACCCACAACCTTTAAGTTGGGGGTAACTCACATACCACTAGACCAAAAGCCTTGGGTAAAAGCTAAAAAATCATAGGTGACTACAGATATAGGATAATAATTATCTAAAATATATACAATTTCAAATTTTATATTGTAGGGATTTGATGGTAACCCACATGGCTTATAAAACATGTACAATGAAAAATAAACAAATAAATATGATGTAGAGCAAAACCCTTATACAGAAATATCTTAATCAGGGATATAACCCAACTAACACATAAGAATGGTGTTTAGGAATACTTTATTGTTTATAAGAAGGGTGTTTTTGAATACTTACTTGTTTATCTTGCAATAACGTAAGCTTCACGACCTTTCTTCATTCGTGGAGCATAAATAAAGAGAAAGCTGTAATGATGATACTTTTCTTAAATTGTGTGTTTTTTGTCTGTGAATGATTATTTTGGGACTAAGGGAGTATAAATTCATCCTAAATAAATATACTAACATAGGATAATTACCATTTTACCCCTCAATGAAAATACTACGATTCCTCACAACTCATATTTAATTTGGTAACTCGTTTCTATTTCCATTTGCCAGCTCTGTTTAGTATATACCGGTGTGACCCTTTGGTATTTCTGTAAAAGCCAATTATGAAAGATGTTATTTCTTTACACACAATCCTTTTATATTTAAGGAGTGTCAACTTTATTTATTTATTTATTTTTTGGTAAAGGGTTTCCCCAGCAAATGTATTACTCCAAAAAGACTTTTAAGTACATAGGATATATGTGAGATCCTACATCTTATCCCGTTATATAGGTAAAAACAAAATGCACGATTTGTGCTTCAAACCGAAACTATCATAAACAAGACAAAACAATCATATGAACGTACTATGAAAGGAAACAACCACCAATGACAATAAACATATGTCAATAAAGCCTTATTTCCTAACGCGATCACGAAGATGAATAGCATAAGCGTCACAAAATGCCAACTGATCTCGGTTAATCCATCATAATCATCATTCTCGTAGCCATCATAAATATCATAATCATAGTCCTCGATTAGTCTTGCATCATTTGCACCACCACCAGCTCGCTTAAATAAAGATGCCATGAATCGAGTTGTATCATCATGAACATCCTCAACTTCACTATCCGACTCTTCCACTTATTCTCCCACTGAAGTTCTAGGCATATAAGTTGATTTCAAAGTCTGCTCCCTTTCAAGAGGCTTATCACACGAATTACTACTAGGTATATCCACATATATTTTGCATAAGACCCATGAACCTCTACTTGACTCGCCTCTTTTGCACTAAGTGTTTTAGAACCCCTTCGTAGTCCACTCGTTGCCATCTTGGTAATCTGAGTATCGCTCTTCATCGCTTAAGATGTCCCTACTGCAATGATGAACACATAGACGGAACCAGGACCAAATATAACCGGGTGCACAAAAAAAATTGAACAGTAAAACTAAAAGCACATTTCGATGGACTATGTGCATTTAAGATGACTTTACAAAAAATCGATGTTTTTTTTCAAAAATTAACATTATATCGAAAAAAGCTATAGGGTGCCCGGGCACCAGCGGAAACCCCTTGGTTCCGTCCCTGGATGAGCAACAGAGAACTCACAACCTCCTCACTAATTATTCACATGCCTGCAACCTTAAAAAATTGATTTGTTGTTGGTGGGACACATAATATGTTCTCCCAACATTCTGTGTGGCATTTAATTTGGGCTGATTCGTTGGGCTTAAGTGAAAAGACAAATATTTGAATTGATGTGGTAGGTCAAGAAACCATGAGGATTATAAGGAGATACCGGAATAGGGTTTGTTTCATCCAAGACCTCCACGCAAAGACACTCTTGCAAATGAAATTAGGATCTTATCACATTAAAGGATCCTTCATAAAAGGGAAAATATGTCTTTATAGGATTGATTGGATAAAGAAACCAAAAATAGCTTGAACAATTTTTTATTTTATTTTATTTTATTTTATTTTTTATTTTTTTCTTCTTTCTTTCTATCTTTCTGCTAGCTTTTAATAAAATTGCCAGTCACAAAAAATTCAAAATATATTCAAGCCTCTAGAGAATATGCCACGACTTGATATACATCTCTGGTTTTTTATTTCATGCCCTTTATTGAGTTTGAATTTATATAGAATATATAGACTTCTGGGCATACCTTATTGATTGAGCGTTGTATTTGCCAACAAAAAATTTACACAAAATCATAACGAAAACACTGTGACATATTTGTTCCTGGGTAGGAAGACTACACCACATCTGATTGTCTATACAGCAAGTACAATAGACTGATGGAGATATATCCTAAGCAATGCACAAAAGAACAGCATTCCTAACGTTGTGGAAGCCAAATTAGATGGTGAAAAGCAGCCTTGTAAAGGCATCCACTGCCGTGAGCAAGATCCTTAGGATTGTCAGGCGCACCAGCTGGTGTCATTTTGCCACAGGGAATAGAATTTCCTCATCCTCTTGAACGACCTCTACTGCTACCACATCCACTTTTTCAACGTGATCCACTGCTACTACCATTACTATTACCACGTGGCTGCTAATGTTAATACCATGGCTCCACTTGAACCACGAGATCCACCAAATTAAGTATACTACCACCACAACTTCCACCAAAAGTTACTCCACAACCACATAAACTTGATCCTCATTCTCTTGAAGCCCGTAATTAAGTGCTGAGAATGTATGGTTTGCATTCGAAATTGATGGTATATCACTAATTAAGTAAGCAATATTGTGCTAGCAAAATTAACATCTTCATCTTTGTTATATGTTCTAAAATATAGTAAAAGGCAACTAGAGATCATTTAAATAAGTACTGGGTTGCTATCATATAAGATCAACCATAATCAAATTAAAAATAGTATTGTAACACGTTGTAGAAATTATCACAGTATCAAATAAATGAAACTAATAGAATGTAATGTCAAATAAAACTAACATGAAAGCATTGTGTATCATGTCATTAACAAAAATTAACACGCAAACATTGCATATATATCAACTACTACTACCTCCGGATCTTGTACGTCATAATCAACTACTACTACAGCCATGTCTTGCAGCAATACCACCTCCACGCATACCACATGGCTCAATAATACCATTCCCGCCACGTATTGCACCAATACCACCTCCTCCTCCTCTTACATGCCTGACAAAAGAACGAGAATGCCCAGCAGCCTGATCAATTGGATTGTTGTACGCAACAGGTGGTGCGTACCTCCCTGGGAAAAAATAATGACCTACACTGCTTCCACCACGATATCTTGATCTTACTTCTTTATAACCAATTGCTCCGGTAGCCTTGTCAATAACGAAAAAGTCGGCACCATTATATATGATGCATGAATATCGCTAATTAGGCAGCAAAGAGATAGCAAAATAAACATCATCTTCATCTTTAAAATTCTCGATCACTATTTTGTTCTGAAATTGAGAGATATAATCAGCAAGTGATATCGAGTAATTTTGTAACACGACACAAATATATTAACTAAACACTAGTTGAAGATTTATTAAAATAATTAAAGCTTTTTAAGAAGTTACCTCACGAATTCGATGAACATACTCCCTCTGAATGGGATATATGGTTGTTTTTATACTGATTTTTTGAGTAAATAAATGTCGGCCGCTAACAAGTCCTTAACAAAATACAACCCCTCAACTTCATAAATGTCCGTTTCATCCCCTTATATACACATTTATTTAAAGTCGACCAAATTTTTATCTTTACTACATATAATGGAAAAATGGTCAACAATTGAAATGTTGAGTTTTCAATAATAGTCAAATGAGAGATAACAGTGAAATGTAATTAACACTCTTATTAAAACACTCTATTACTTAAAAGTACAATGATTTATTCACATTGTACAACCAATTTAAAACATATCTACCAAATTAAATACAACCAATTAAAACACAAACCGTGTTGACTCGGGATGCTTCAAACCCGGCGGGTTGACCCTGTTTAATTTGACCCATTTCCGACCCAACCTAGCAAGTTGACCCGGTTTAAATCGACCCATTTTTCGACCGGAACGGTTCAACCGGTTGAACCACCCGGGTCGAACCGGGTTTCAAAATATTATCCCTTACTTAAAAGTACAATGATTTATTTACATTGTACAACCAATTAAAAACAAATCTATCAAATTAAATACAACCAATTAAAACACAAACCGGGTTGAGCCGGGACGCTTCAAACCCGGCGGGTTGACCCAATTTAATTTGACCCGTTTTCGACCAAACCTAGCAAGTTGACCCGGTTTAAATCGACCCATTTTTCACCCGGAACGGTTCACCCAGTTGAACCACCCGGGTCGAACTCGGGTTTCAAAACATATTATGTTTAATTCTCAAATCTTCAAACTTTTATTATTTTTCGTTTATAACCTATAAACTTTTTTTTATCAATAAACTATCTATCGCTATAAAATCTCGTTGCTATGCACGGGTACTCGTCTAGTATTATTAGTACTTCCAATGTTTGTTAGATTTTACATATTCGTCTAATTGTAATTTCTGAAAATCATGTATATTAGAACCGTAAAATTATATCCGCGCGTTGTAGTTGGTGTAGAAATATTTATTTTCTGGTTATGAAATTTGTATATAAAGTGCAAGGAAAAGGGAAAGAATCAATATAATTATTATTTTTGCATTCCAATTTTTTTCACACCCTGATACAACCCATATCTCACTATATATCTGGTAAATGCTTCTAGTGAGACTTGAACACACAACCTATAAGTTGGGGGCAACTCACATACCACTAGACCAAAGCCTTGGATAAAAGCAAAAAAATCATATGTAACTATATATATAAGATAATAATTATCTAAAATAAAATATACAATTTCAACTTTTATATTGTAGGGACTTGGTGATAACCCGCATGTCCTATAGAACATGCATAGTGAAAAATGAAAAGATAAATGTGATGCAGAACAAAACCCTTGTATACAGATCTCTTAATCAGAGATATAACCTAACCAACACGGATGTAAGAATGGTGTTTAGAAATACTTCTATCTATTAATCCATTAATACTATTAAAAGAGAGTTTTTGATAAAGTCATCTTTGACTAGGTGGAGAATTTTTATTAGTTGTTTGAATATTTATATTACTTGATGATCAGATGTCACAAATTGTTTATATATATATATGGGGTAAAGCTAAAGATACGCAACATATTTCTACAAATAAACATAAATATGCAACATACTTAGTAAACTGCCAAACGTACGCAACATATTTTCAAAAAATCGTCGATCTACGCAATATTACCTGCTGCCAGCAGGTTACCAGGTTACATAGTATTAAAAGTTACACCTTTGGTACCTAAACTGTCTCACATCTCGCGTACATGATCCTATTTTGATAACGGTCGTTAAAAATGTTTTTAAAAAAACTTTTTAACATTTTTTTTTAAAAATCGAGATAAATTTTTTTTTAACTAAAATTAAAAAAAAAAAAAAAAAAAAAAAAAAAAAAAAAAAAAAGGCTAAAAAAATTTAAAATTAAAAAAAAAAAGTTAAAATTAAAAAAAAATAAAAAAAAAGGAAAAAAAATTTATAAAAAAAATCAAATTTTTTTTAAAAAAATAATATTTGCGAAAAAAATTTATTTTTAAAAAATTTAAAATTAAAAAAAATTAAATTTTTCGCAAAAAAATCAAAATTTTTCTTAAAAAAAATTTTAAAAAATAAAATTTTTTCCGCAAATATTAATTTTTAAAAAAAATTTTAAAAAATAATTTTTAAAAAAAAAAATTTAAAAATTTTTTTTTTCCGCAAATATTAATTTTTTAAAAATTTGCGAAAAAAAAAATTTTATTTTAAAAAATTTATAAAAAAAAATTAAAAATTTTGGTTTTTTTTAAAAAATTTTAAAAAATATATATTTTTTTAAATTTTTTTAAAATAAAATTAGTATTTGCGAAAAATTATTTATTTATTTTTTCGCAAATATTAATTGTTTAAAAAAATTTTGATTTTTTTTAAATATTAACTTTAAAAAAGTTAATTTTTTATTTTTTTTTCCTTTTATTAATTTTTATTAATTTTAACTTTTTTTTTAATTTTAAATTTTTTGAACTTTTTTTTTTCTAAATTTTAGTTAAAAAAATATTTTATCTTGATTTAAAAAAAAATGTTAAAAAGTTTTTTTTTAAACTTTTTTAACGACCGTTATAAATATAGGATCATGTACGCGAGATATGAGACAGTTTAGGGACCAAATGTGTAACTTTTAATACTAGGTAACCTGCTGCCAGCAGGTAATATTGCGTAGATCAACGATTTTTTGAAAATATGTTGCGTACGTTTGACAGTTTACTAAGTATGATGCGTACTTGTGTTTATTTGTACAAATATGTTGCGTATCTTTAGCTTTACCCCTATATATATTTTGAAACACTCAAAGGCCCGAATAATATCAAAGCTATTTCAGAAATACAGATCGTCGCGCCTGTTTTGTTATCGGAAAACCCTTTCAATTGCTTTCTCTAAAACATATTCAAATTTGAAATCTAAAAGTAAATCCACCAAAATATATAATCTAATTTTCTGAGCATCTAAATTCCATTTGTCTTCTTCGACTCAATGTATCTCCAATTTGCTTAAGCTTTTTTCTCTTCAGGATAAGGTATGGAAATTGATTTAAAGATTTCAGTTTTTATTTATTTATTTATTTTTATTTTTTTTAAGCTTTCATTTATTCATACAAATCCTCTTTAACAATAGACGCCTGAATTAAAAAAAAAAAAAAAAAAAAAAAAAAAAGCTTGAAGGACTTTGAAGCTATTATCAGGGGCGGTGCTGAGAACGTAAAACAAAAATTAGGCCCGGCACGAAGAAAAAAAAAATGCCCCTATATTATAATATCCATAAACCATAATCAAGTACGAAAAGCCAAAAATACGAACAAAAATCATTCTTGCAACAAAAGTATTACTTCTACAAATAAAATATATTTAAGTGGGTTGGGTCTTCACCCTTTTGTCCCTTTACAATCGTTTTTTACTTTTTGGATTAAATGATTAATAGGGTTTATTTTTAAGTGGGTTGGGCCTAGTACATATAATGGGTATAAAAAATTTTAGTGCCCCTTAGTGGGTTGGGTCCGGCTCGGTTGCTGATGGTGCGCCGGCCTAAAACGCTATTATGCCAAGCTGATCGAGTTGTTTTTAGGCGCTATGAAGCCACTGTTCTAATTTTGATTGACCAGTTAATCTTATAATCGTCTTTAACATATCTGAATCAATAATTGGTGATCTTCATCTCGAATTTGTATATTTTTAGCTTCCAGTGAATAGTAATCATTTTTGCTTAAATTTATCTTTGAATGACTTTTTTAATTGATAAATTCGTCACTCTCTTAGGTTCAGGCCATGGTCATGAGCACAAACTATTTCTTGAAAGCCTAAAAAAAGACATTTGAAATGCTAGAACTGTGGTAATCTTTATGGTTGCTTTTTTAAATATAATACTTATGGTTCTTATAATATTATCTGAATCTTATGCTAAAAAAAGTAAGAGACTGTTTGTTCTTATGATATCACTTAAATCCATTGCTTATGGTTGTCTCTTTACTTTGCCATGTTATGGCATAAATTGAATAAAGATTGAAAAACAAGAGGGTCAAATGGCATTTTTTTTGTTCATTACATTGACATGTGTTTATTATTTATCCTTCAACTAAGAATATCTATATAAATAGCCTTTTGATACCTTTTTTCTAAGCTGACTTCGATATCTAGTTTTCTTTGAGGGTGTCTTTCCATGTTTCCCATTCTGCGTATTTGAATCTCTATTGATTGTAAATTTGTAACAATAGGGCTATTTAAGATTTCATGGTATCATCTTAAACTTTGCTTATAAAGATAATTATTTATAAAATGTGGTAGCTAACAAGGCAAGTTTTTTTTGTCGTTCAGTCAACGTGGTGGCTGGACAAAAATGCAAGTGAGTGTTTGCATTTGTGAGTGTTGTGTATATATTTTGCATGTTAGTAAATGGTGAGTGATGGTTATGTGAGTATGAGTGATGAATGAATGAGAGAAAAAAGAGATGATGTGATATTGAGGTGTTAGTGAGTGATAGTTTTTTGATGGGTGAGGATTACACCTAACATTAGTTCTTTTTGCTAACGTTATGCCAAAGTGTCAATTTATACTGAGACCTACGATGCGCGATGTTGGTATAAAACAAGAGGGGAATTGAAGAGTCATTATCTAAGAGTAGTTATGAACCTAAAATAGTGTGGATGAAGTATCATATTATCTTTAATATATTGTAACAAATCTTATAATTTTTCGTTGGTTCAGTCAGCATATTTTAGCCATTTATACCGTACTTTTTTCTTAGTACCTCCAATTGTGTCAATGCAACATGGAAGGCTAAAATAAAACATGACACAACCATTTACATTCAAATATGGCTAACACAATGCGACTGTTTTACTCAATCCCAAAGCATTGTCATCTCCATTAGGAGAATATAGTCTGCCATAAGATCGACCAATAAAACATTAGAAACAACAACCTGACAACTAACACATTTAGAGCATCTATTGTGTTAACAAATTTAGAGCATCTATTGCGTTATTCTTCTGCTAACTATTCATCAAGAGTAGCCAAGAGTGGTAAACAACATTAACACATTTAGAGCATCTATTGCGTTATTCTTCTACTAGCTATTCGTTTAGTATACCTTGCTAAATTAATTGTAATATTATCATTATTGTTGCAATGACATGTTTTTTTAACGCACTTGCAAGTTTTGTAATCTTTGGATTTGTTTATGCAGATTTAGAGCTAACAGACGATGAAATAAAGAATCTTTCATTGGGTGGAACTGAACAACTCCTGTGTCGTAATATAATGGTACTAGCCTTCAAAAATGGTTGAAACAAATGTGGTTGCTTGGAGAATGTAATTGTAATTCTTCTTCTTATGACTTACTCTCTTGCAATCAGGTAATTCAAGCTTATGATCATGACTTCTTACTTTTGTTTTTTCTGTTTTCAGTACATTTTGTTTTTTCAGGTTGTTTGAAACGTGAACTAAAGAGATATGGCAATGCTTTACTAGGAATGCCATCATATGTGGACAATCTAAGGTATATGGTTAATTTCCAAATAACAAAACTAACATTAACTGATGTAAATGATGTTTTGAAAGGTATGTCAATTGATTGTTAAAATTGTTGTCATTGAACTTTTAACTTAGTTTTGTTTAGAGTTATATGATTTTGAAGACTTGGTTGACATATATCCCTATACGTTTTTCAATGGTGTTAGTTTTTTCTAATTGATTAACGAGCACAGGCCGGATAAAAAAGATGGTGAGAAACCTGTTTAATAAGCACAAATTGGATGAAAGAGGATGCATAATATGTTTTTGAAGTGGATTGTAAGGAATACTAACTGATTATGACTTCTGCAAAGGAAGCTTTACTTGGGCTCGTGAATTTGAGCTTTTTAATTATTTGGAAAACATTTGAGGTATTGAGTTATACGAGTACTAAACACCAGGGATACATTTGAATTGTAGTAAAGAAAAAGTTGTTTGTGCTACTTCCTGGCTTCAGGATATGATGGCTTGCATAAAGTAGTTATGAGCGTTGCATAAATATTGCACATACATTATACAGTTCTATATTCAATTTTATAAAAAGAAAGGTTGAAATAAAATAAGTTTAGGCTACCCATGTATTAGACGGGTCTTAAACTAGTACTTGTTTATAAGAAGGGTGTTTAGGAATACTTACTTGTTTATCCTGCAATAACAACAATGGATGAAAAAATGTCATGTGACCCAGTTTATCTGTCCAGGGTATAACTTCTTGATACCCGCTAGCAAAAAACCTATGTCTTTATCATTCAGGCTTTTGTTTATAGTTTATACATCGACCGTAAACTTTTTTTTTTTTTTTTTTTTTTTTTTGGGGGGGGGGGAGGGGGGTGGGGGGAGGGGGTGGGAGGGTGTTGAGGAACTGTATCTTAATGATTGAGGTTTTTTCAGGTTGGGAAGGAACGACGACGACAATTTGACTTTCAGGATCGTGATCATGTTCCTCAGAAGTTTAACTTGTGAGAGAGCAAGCCCAAAATGCAGAGTTTATAAGAGACAGAACATGCCATCATTTTGGCTTTTTGTTTATCACTTGGCACGTTTACACTTGATGTGAAATCTTGTTACTATTAGCCTTTCCATTATTCTTTTGCTTGGATTTTTTAGTTGGTGGTTGTTAATGAATGAAAAGTTTATATGTGGAGGTACATTGGAATTGTTTAACTATCAGAAGTTCTACATTTTTGTTTTAGCTTGATTCAAAATATCACAAGTTATGCTCTCTGGTAATTATCCAAGAGTTTTGTCGCAAACTAACTGCTGACTTAGACGCAAGTAGGATATTCAAGTACTGATTAATAGGTTGGGTTGTTGCGAGATGATCCGGTTTATTCCTAACAAAGTGGTTTGGGAGGTGTCTTTTATAAAAAAAGTATTTGATAGTGGTGGTGTGGTAGAGGGTGGTGGTGTTGGTTGGGTGATGGTAGAGGGTGGTGGTGGCTGTGAAGTAAATAGACAAAACTTAAATTGCAAAGTTTTTCCCTAAAGCAACAGTGAAATACAAGTAGAGATGTGTTGATTAACAAACATGTGGACATATTAACCATGAACGGTGAAATGACAATATTACCCTCAGTTACGAGGCAACTTAAAGAAAAAAATAATGAAAGTTAGTGAACAGTGACTTTCAGTAGCTGTTTTGCAAAAAACGAAAACATTAGTTTTTATTTTTTTATTTTTTTGCAACAAAAATCGTCTTGGTGTCATCCTTGCGTTTTCATGATACTTTAGAGACCAAATTTGCTATTTACCCACTAATATAATACTTGAGTTATGTGAAATGTTTATCAAGTATGATCAAAGCAAGCACAAATCAAAGAGAGGCTTCATTCTCAATGACGTTAAAGCAACTTTTTACACTTAGATATTTGATAGGTCTCGTTGCTTTTAGTTGGATTGAGTGGCTATTAGATCCATGTAACGCACTAACTTAGTGTAAATTTTTCTTGCTTTTGCTACGCTTTTTATATAATTCACAGCAGTTTAAACTTGCAGCTCCAGACTTTCAGTTTTTTTCTTATTTATTTATTTATTATTATTTTTTTTCATATATAACCTTTTGAGATTGATAACATATAACACACTATGTAACATTAATACTCCATAAAATTAACACTTTTTTTATATAACCGGACATGTATCCCAATGGTACTCTTGGGTGAGAAAACCATCATTATGGGTTTAAATCACTTAAAAAGTGTAAGATAAATTTGTGATGTGTATATTGAAAGATAATTAATTGCCGTTAAAAAAGAGTTTCATATCAATTAAAAAATATATACTAAGGGCATGTTTGGCGCACGAACTTATTAGAGCTTATCATAGCATGAGCTTATTTTTTTTAAGAAAAATAAACTACAATTAAAAATAAGTCTCGTTTGGTTGACATAGCTTGAAGGAGCATGTAAAAAAAATAAGCTACTACATGGAATGCTAGTTGAAGGAGCATGTAGAAAAAAGCTCCAACAAACAGCTCCAGTAACCTGCTCCAGCGATCCACTCCAGCTCCTACTAATGCCAAACATACTCCAACATTAAGAAACTCTAATATATAATATAACAACAAAAATAACAAATCATAAATTCTAAATTCTGACTACACATCTCATAATATACTAACCGAGCTAACAAAATATTCTAAACTCAGATTTGGTATAAAGCAAAATATGCATGCATGAATACCTAATCAAAGCACAAAAGAATAAGTAAGCCCATAATAGATGAAGCCATTCGAGGAATAGAAGCCGTGTGGTGGGTCCCATCGCTGTGACCACCACCGTGAGCACCGCCACCGCCCTTGCTACCACTACCGCCACCTGAATGACCATCACCACCTTCATGACCACCTCTACCTCCACCTTTACCACCATGACCACCTCCACCTTTACCACCATGACCACCTCCACCACCATGACCGCCTCCACCGCCATGACCACCGCCGCCTTTCTTTTCAACATAAATAATATTGGCACTTGACTTAGAATTGTAATTAATCGCATGATTGCACATTAAATCCATGTCAGATTTAGATTCAAGATTAATCTCAGGATTCACGGCTGCATGAAGATTTTTTACTAAGGAAACCAAAAGCAAAATCAGCATTAAGATATCCATCGTCATCATCTTTCTTGATATAATGATGGCTTATGAAAGGGGAAAAAACGCAATTTAAATAAATTTTTGATAATTGTTTTGTGTAGAAATTACGAATTACAAGAATTCATATATATTCGAGTTGTAAGGAATTGGATCAGAGGGAGAGATCAACAACGTAATTTTGTTTCCGTATGCATGGTGATTTTATTTCCATATCCAAGATTAAATAAATGTATATGTAATCTAAGGTTTTTTCTAACCATTTATGTGTATGATTAACCTTTCCTTATATATATGAAATACTAATTTAGCTGGTATATTTACGAAGTCTTTATTTTTATTGTGTGACTTGCTAACAACAAGCTAGCTTATTGGTTTTGTTTAAACATTTTTTTATTAACAATGTTTTCAAAATAAAACTCGTCATTTCCATTATTACTGATACCTTTTTTTCCTCATTTTTTGTGACTGTTTCATTGTTTTCCATTTAAATATTGATGCATATGATGACCATCAAATACTTAGTTAGTTGTTGAATTCTTTTATTTTGTAGATTTTTATCTTATATTATTCAATCTATTAATGGTGATTTAGAAACTCATGTCATTTAGTAATTCGAAGCATAAGATGAGCAATTTGCAATCGTTTTTAGGATTTTTATCTTCTCATTGATAATTCAAAACACCAGAAACGTTTAAAAGTTTACTCGAAAATTCTACACTCATAATTTACTTGATAGTTAAATCAGTGAAACCACCTCTTAAGATTTTCCTATTTTGTATTGTGTACTTTCAGTACAAGTAGAAAAAGTAAGAAACTAACCATTGTTAAGTTTATATAATTATCGTTTTGCGATGAAGTCCGGCCCCCTTTAATGTGAAATCCTGGCTCCGGCCTTGTGTGTGTGTGTGTATATATATATATATATATATATATATATATATATATATATATATATATATAGGGGACTTTCTTACGAGAATCATTTTATCTGCGAGAACTGAGAGAACCACCAAAAACATGCATGCACGCCTTTTAAAATAAAATAAAAATACATGCAAATCATCAATAATCGTAAGCATCCACCTATGTTCTTCAATATCCTTATGAACTCATCATCTTTTTTCACAAAAACCTTACCCACGGCCGCAATATTATCGTTGCACGTCTTATAAGAACATACATGCACACCTTCAAAGAAAAATTTTGTATTTTTAATTTCTTATAAAATTCTTTAGAACAACTATGTTTTTTTTTTAAATATATGTGTTGTTTTTAAAACATATGTGCAAAAATACAATTATTGAAGGCGTGCATGTATGTTTTTGGTGGTTCTCTCAGTTCTCGCAGTTAAAATGGTTCTCGTTTGAAAGTTACACTATATATATATAGAGTGAGGATCACGTGCGGATACATTTTTTTAGTGCGGACGTGCGGATGGATCTGGACCGCCCATTCCAGATCTGATCTTGACTTTTTGTAAAAAAGTCAAGATCTGACGCTAATATCACGGTACCAATTGATCATGAAAACGATTTTTTTGATTTTTTTTCCTTCTCAGCGATCCTTACTCTAGTTGTGTTCTTTTATTTTTTTATTTTTTCAGATTTTTCTGAGCACTTTTTTCTTTTTTTGATTATGAGTGCTAATGTGATATTAATGATATTATGAGTGGTACCGTGATATTAAACTTTTTTACATGTAAAAATGAACCATGATATTACGATATTAAGAAAAAGTTAAAGTGATATTAAAAAAAATTAACTTTGATATTAAGAAAGCATGATAGTTACGGCGATATTAACAATTTTTATTAAGAAAAAGTTTTTACGATATTAAAAAAGTTATTGTGATATTAAATTTTTTATTAAAAAAAAAGTTTTCAGAATTTGATTTTGACTTTTGTAAAAAAGTCAAAATCAGATTCTGATATCACAATACCTTTAACGATGAAAACGATTTTTTTTTTAAAAATTTTTTCAGCGATTCTTAATTATTTGTTGTCCTCTTTATTTTTTTTTAATTTTTTCAGATTTTTTTGAATTTTTTTCAGAAAAAAAGCTAATACGATAGTCACGATCTTAAAAAAGACGGGATATTTACGATATTGCCACTCCGCCTTTTTCAGATGGTTGACTAGATGGAGGGCTGATATTCGTCCGTACCATCCGCACTAAAAGACAAAAACGTACCTGATCCTCACCCTATATATATATATATATATATATATATATATATATATATAACTGGAGGCGTTTGACTATTTTTTGCCACATAATCATGGTCAATGCCCAATCATCAAGTTTTGAGTGCCATGTCATCAGGATTATGTGTCATGTCATCATGTTTAGTTATTATTTTCATCCATATATATTTTTTTTTTTAAAATACATTACATGATTCGAACTAAAGACCTTTTATATATTATATGGATGGTTAACCACTGCGCCAACATATTTTTATTGTTATCATTTGTTTAGTCATGGATTATATGTAATATAAGTAAGATTTGTGTATTTTAAATTATGTGTTAATTTTGTTCGTTATTTATTATGTTACTGGATATGCATGCATGCTTATTATACATGATTTTAAACGTAAAATATTGTTTTATAAATTAAGTTATATGATAAGTATGAAAATTATTATGATATATCTTTTGTGAATATGATATAAATCTTTATTTATTAACCCTAATTTTTTGCTATATATTCGTATTATAGGAACCGCATGTATTGATAAACTAATATTCATTCATTCTATTATTTTCCACTATGCAGCCACAACCACAAAGACAATCGCTTAGGATTTCAAGATCCAATAGTAGGAAAAATTCTGAAAGTGTTGAAACAGATGTTAGATTGCATAAACCAGGTTTATATATTATTAAGAAGTTTATATTAGCTATCTTTAGTTATTGTTTGTAATAACATTATGTATATTTTAATTTTTGATGATTTTATAGCAACAAGGAAAAGTAAAAGTCAAAAATCAACAATGGTTTCATCAGTTTTTTTTTTTTTTTTTTACAAATATATATAAATTTTAAAGTAGTTATTATATGATTATTCTTTGTTATTATTATTATGATTCATGTTATATGAATATTTGTTGTTAAATATACTTTTCAGGAATAAGTGAGCATATTATGAAGAATACCAATATTGATTCTGCAGGTTAGTTTTACAGTATTTGTTAATCATAGATTATTATGTAGTTTTATTAAATAACAAATGCTATTGTTAATGTATTAATAATATAGTATTACTTTTTTTGCAAAAGCAGATGATCACTCAAACAATGAGGTTTTATCAAATTCTACAGGTTATCTTTTTTGTTTTGTATATTTTTTTTAATTTAACAAAATAATTTACAATTATTGAAACTGAATATATAACATGTATTATATGTTTTTTTTTTTTAATTTTATTCAGATAACCAACATGTAGATATAAGTAGTGTTAGTAAAATTACAGCTACAAAGGATTTCATGATTGAATGTGATACACCAGGAAGAAGTTGTAAGAATAAGAATTTGAATTCTACAGGTTTCACAAGAGGTATTTTTATTAAATTTTAATATAGTTTAAATATTATGTATTTAGTTTGTATATTAATATTACAATTAATTTATAGGAAGAAGTATATCTAAAAAATCAAATTGTGGAACAAGTAGTATGTATAAACGTCTGACAAAGAAAGTTATGAAGATAATTGATCCGTTTTTTTTTTTAGTTTTTTTTTATAATAATGTTTTGAAAAATATAATATAATTATGTGTTTAACTTGACAGATTGTTCAACAAAGAAGATGTTTAAACCGGCAGATAAAGAAAGTTCTAAAGGTAATTTATCAATTGTTTATTTATTGTTATTCTTTATTTTTATAATGTTTTGTCAAATATAATTTGATTATGTATTTGATTTGTCAGATGCATTGATGGTTGAAAGTGATACTTCTTTAGCAAATTCTAGGTCTCATTCTATGAATTTAGGTTGGATACATAAAGGTAAAATTCGTTTATTTTATGTTTGTGTTATAACATATATTTTATTTACTCTTTAATAGTTTTTTTATTAGTATATTGATATATTTTGTTATGGTCAATTAATGTTAATTATAGAATCAGAAAGAATGTCTTACATTGAAAACAGGAGAAAAGATCGAAGGAATGGTATGTATACTATTTGTTGTATTGGTTTATATTACTTAATCTGTTTATGTTTAATTGTTTATGTATAATGTTTATTAATAGGGAATACAAAAATTAAAGAGAATTTTGGATATCAACCATCTTCTTTTAAATCTGGTGATACTTTCAGAGGTATGGTTGAGTAAAAATAAAAGTATGTATAGTGTTTTATATATGCATTATTTACTTCTGATATGTTGTTGTTTTATGAACAGGTAAAAGTTATGAAGCACCAAAAAGAAACAGCAGAGGTGGATGTTACAATGTAGACAGACAATCATCAAAGCAGTCTTCTTTATCTGAAAGTTTTGAATCAGGACCTGTGATAAAGAATCGAACTATTACTGCCATTAAACATCTGAATCCAATGTGCAATAGCATGGTTATTAAAGGAAGATACATATCTCTGTGGCATTCTCACAAACTCCATGAAGAACATGATCCTTACAGTTTGGATTTTGTTTTTCAGGATGTAGATGTAAGTATTCTTTTACAATGAATGTCATATTATATTTTTCCCCACTTTGATAACATAATTTATTTGTAATTTTTTTGTAACTCAAGGAAATCGTATACAGATTTATATAAAGAAAGAATTGATGTTCAAGTTTGAACCACTTATCCAAGAGGGTCAATGCTATATCATATCTGATTTTGGTGTGGCAAAAAACAGTGGAAGGTTACCGTTGTTGCCAAACAGATGGAAAATTTCGTTTTATAAAGGAACTCAAGTAACAAGAATAGACCAAATTGACGACAACATTGTTGGTTTCATAAATGAACATGATTGTGTTGGTATGTTTATATCTGTTAAAGTGGTCATAAAATTATTTGAAAACATTTTTATATGGATTTGATAATTTTATGAATTTTTTGCAGATGTAATTGGTACAGTTGTCGGAATTGGTAATATTGTTACCGTAAACAGTGCTGGAGGACCAAAAGTTCGAAGGACTGTTGTTATTGAAGATGCAGAGTGAGTAATATACGTTTACATAGTTTTGTAAGTTTACATACACATAATTATATTGTTGGATTTTATGCAGATCTTACAGGCTTGATTGTACATTTTGGGATAATTGGGCACACATGTGGGATGAATACGAACGGAAAGTAGATGATATTGGCCATTTAGACATTCTTTTCATGTTTGGAAAAGTTAAATATTGGGATAGTAAGTTTTTAAAATTACTATTTATGTTAAATTATTGGAATTACAATGTATGTAGTTTATGAAATTATATAATTTTTGATATTTTAAATACTTCAGATAAACCAGCAATACATAATGCTCTATTTGGTTCAAAGATATATGTGAACAGTAAAATACCTCACTTAATTTCTTTCCGAGAGAGGTAATTTTTTTAACACTTTATATTTAATTTTATCATTGTATATGTTATTTTATGTAAATATAAAAGTGATGTTTTTTACATCTTTCAGGTATGAAGCACAAGAAAGTTATGAAGCAAATGATTTTCGTATTCAATCGTACACGCATGATATGCATGTTGTTACACATTCTGAATTTATGCAAGGTTGTTTAAAGCGAATGGTTGGCATGATTCGTAGTATAGAACCGGTAAGAAAGTAATAGCTTAAATATATTTTAAATTGTTATGTTTTTATGTATATAAACTAATTTTAATAAGTTATTTATTTTATTATTAACAAATGTTTTATTAAATACTGCAGAAAACATATTGTGTTGTTTATGCTAGAATACATAGCATACAATATGAAAGTGGGTGGGCTTATGCAGCTTGCAAGGCATGCAATTCTAGAGTCACAGCTATTTCATCCAATACAGGAACAAGTTCATGAAACAAGAAACAATTGTGGTACTGCAAAAAACATGAAGAAACATACGCAGTTGCTTCTAGGTATAAAAATTTAAGATTTTCATTTATATGTTTAAAGATTAAAATAAATAAAATGGTTTAGCGTTTTAAAATTTTCAAATTCATATGCAGGTTTAAAATAATTGTTCGTATAGTTGATGATAGCGGAACTGCACAAAGTGTAATTTTCGACAAGAATGTTCATAAAATGACTGACTTGACTGCATGGGAAATTATGGAAGAACATGGAATGGACACAGACCAATATTTTCCTGATGAACTTAATCAAATTATTGGGAAACAATATCTTTTCAAGATATTCTATTCTGAGTTTAACCACAACAATAATAGCCATATATACCGTGCATAAAAGGTGACAGAAGATGTTGATACAATCAACTACTTCAAGATGGGGTTCTTGGATAATGAGGTTTGATAATGCTTTATAAATTTTTTTTGGATAATGAGGTTTGATAATGCTTTATAAATTTTTTTTTTTAAATTTATTTGTTTAAATAAGTAGACAACATACAATTTTATAATGTGGCTAATTTTTATTTTAAATTAATGTAGATTGATGATGATAATTTAGAAGATGATGAATATGAATTAGAAGATGATGAAAATGATTCATTAGTCTCTGAAGAAGGTTTTAATACAGATGAAGATGGCAATGTTTTAAAAAATTCTTCAATTCATGAGGACAAGGTAACTTAAAAACGTGTATCATATTTGTTTAGTTATATGCCAATATTTTTTTAAAAATAATGTATTTAAGTAACTCATATTAAACTACGCAGGAAACTGATTCAAATGTTATGAAGCAAACTGTTGGTCATGATTGTCCTTTGTCATCTGCCAATGCCAATGTCAATGAGGTAGAAGACACAACAACTGAAGAGACTCATTGTAGGAAAAGAGATCGTAGTTTGTTTCATGAATCATCTCATCAAGAAGAAGAACAAGAGAATACAAAACATTCAAATAAGAAGATGGTGTCAACAAATGTCGACAAGGATGTTTTATTTCTGATTTTCATGGATTTAATTTTGTTTGAGCATATTAAGATGAATTTTATTTCATATTTAAATAAACTTTTGCACATTTAATAAATATTTTGTCTTTTATAGGATTAATATTTATATAATGGTTTTATTTAGTGTTTTTATTTAAAGCCCAATAATAGAAGCCCATACAATATTTGAATTTTATTTGTTATTTTGTTTTATAATAAGGATTAACATAACATGTATGTTTATGATTAAATTTGAGGTAACCTTAAAAAGTATGTAAGTGGTATGTCTGATAATTCTTTTGACTTCATAATCATGACTTTGCATCACACATAATTTTTACTTTTCGTTTATGAATTGCATGTTTACATTGCAATAGAATTTTTTTTTAAGGTTTGTTTTCATCTTCCATTATTACTTTTAGTATTATAGTTTACAAATCAATTTAAATTAATTTTCCATATTTATCTTTAACTATAACTAATATCTTTATACTAAATATATTCAGTGTAAAATAAGTATGTTTATAATGTTATAGTATAACAGCTTATTCTTGTCATATATTTTCTAAACCTTTAAATTAATAAAGCGTGTCTAATACATATATAAATACATATTTGATTGTGTTGATTAAGTTAAATATTGACCACCTAATAGAAGTATATGATCTAATGAAACATGTAAAACGCCTGTAGGATTTTTTAAAAATTTAACTGTTATTATAAGCTATAAATAATGAGACAATGTAGTATATCTAATATTTATAGTTCACAAATCAATCTAAATCAATTTTCCATGTTAATCTATAAATATAAATCATATCTTTATACTCCATATATTCAGGCTAAAATAATTATGTTTAAAATTCTTATCATGTATTTTCAAAACCTTTAAATTAATAAATCGTATCTAATACATATTTAAATACATTGAGTGATTTTAATTTTGTACACACAATTTCCTATAAACTAAACACGCAATTTCTATATTAAAATCCTAATTAATGCTAACCCTTTTGTCTTCCATATTCTGAGATAAATACCTGCCATACTCATTACATTCCATCTCCCCAGAAACATTATCACTTCATTTCACATACCTACATTCTCACATAAAGAAAACAATGGCTGCCAATCAAGATATTGTTCAAGTTGCAGAGATCTTAGGTACTTAAAAATCAATGTTTTAAATCTATTTGTTATTTAACCTAAACTATTTATATGTTATTAAAATAGTTATTTAACATGCATGCAGATGTAGTTCAAGATAATCATGTCCAGGTTGGTGAAGACTCCATTGCTGCAGTGTATGATTGGCTACAGGCTCAAAAACAAGCATAAAAAAAAACGCAAATGGGAAGAGAAAGAGGGAAAAAAAAGAGAAGAAAAAAAAAACAAATAAAAGAGGAGAGGAAGAAACACATAGAACTTATGAAAGAAGTTAGGGATCATAGGAGATCCAAAAAAATGAAGCCATCGACTGAACCTGCTTTGGATGCCAATGAAGTTGAAGATGAAGTACTTGAAACATATGATTATGATTAACTTCATTTAGCATTTAAATTTGAAGATTTGTAGATTTGTTTTAATTTAAGTTTTTATGTATTTTAATTTTAGTTTAAGTAATATTAAGACTTTTAATTTATGTTTTTAAAGTATTTTATTTACTTTATATTTATCTTTCAAGTAATTAGTTGAATTGCATAATTTATATTAATATTAATTCGATATTTGATACTTTAAACAAAATAAAAATAATTGATCAATCAATTAGTTAATAAAACAATTTAAAATACTCCAGCTAACACTAATATGATTTTATACCCAATACTTTAGTATACCTATAACCTAAATTTATAAGAGGCTTAAATTCGTTAAATGTTTTTATAAATATCTTAATATATTATAAAAAAAAATATATTATAACATAAAGACAAATAATTAAAACCAATTAGTAAACACAAATTTTAAAAATATTATGTTTTACAAATTTATATTTTAAAATTATTATTATGATAAGAAATTTAAATCCGATATAAGATATATCCATTCCTTTAATATATCTAATTCCTAAGTCTAGAACAAATCTGAATTCGTAATATGAATCTAGATGTATATTTTCCTAATTAATATAGCTGTTAAACATCTATAAATATAGGTTTATAATCTCGGTTATTCATTAATCAATTTGGTTAGTTCTCATCACATTATCACCATAATGACAAAACGAAACTCCATGAAGGTATTGTTTTTGTTTTTAATTACATTATGACTTTTGAATATTCATACTATAATATGTGCTTATGTTAATGTACATTGTAAATCTTTTGGTACATATTATAACAATTATTGTATTTGTTATTTTTTCTTAGAAATCGAGAAAACAAACACTTGATACCAAGTCTTCCATTGAAACCCACTTGACTTCAATAGAAGAAACCATTGTAATTTCCGATAATGAAAACGTACGTGATTTTACTATTTTTCATCTTATTTTTAGTTGTTTTTTTGGTAAATAAAGTAGTTGTATTGTTATTTGATTTTGTAGATGATTAGGTGTATTTGTATGTGTTTATAAATGTTTTACATAAAATGCTCATGATCTAGAAAGATTTAACTTCTGTAAAATATTTTGTTTTTAATTTGTACATACTTTTATAATGAAAAATTAAGTTACAAAATATAATGGGATTTTTTTTTTAAAAAAAAAAATTAAAGTTGGAAAAAAAATCAACAAAGGTCGAACCCATGACCTGAGCATAAAGCTGTATGTTTCACAAACACATGGGAACCATTAGTGTTCTTTGGATTTTAACATCCTTAAGTACATAATTAATACTTTTGTCATCTTTTATTCATTTTAATCCTATTAATTGTTTCAATAATATTTACTCCTTTTATTAATTATTGTATTCTTATAAACTTTTTATTCATTCACTATCTACCAAGTTTATACAATATGTATGTCATATAACATGTTTAAAAGTTTGTGATATGTGCAGCCTAATAACTTTGCAAATAAACGTCGAAGACTTTGTAAAAACAACAAAATTTACAACGCAAATACTATCCAGGTTATATCATCAGATGATGAAAAGAAATCCCCAGCCATGAAGAATAAACAAATCATTGATTTAACTTCATCAGATGATGAGGACACCACCAAAAAAAAAAAAAAAAAAAAAAAAAAAAAAAAAAAAAAAAAAACCATAAAAGATTTGAGTCATAATGAAGAAAACAAACTCTTGGTAAGATTTTCAATTGTTTTGCATTAATTAAATAACATAAACTATGTTTTGATGAGATGTACTTATTTTTATAAAGTTTTGCATGAAAGATATCTGATGAAGATGCACCAATATCTTTTAAACGTGCCAAAAAAACGGACGAATGTGTTTCATCAAATAAACAAAAATATATGCTCTTTGACGAGGATACAGATGATGAGGATTTTAGAAAAAATGCAAGTCCTAAAGATGGGGTTTGGGTTAATGTGAATGATCTTGATGAACCTTTTTATGATCTAAAGGAGTATAAGCCCAAATATATTATTCCAGATGATGACATTATTGAAGACTCTTCAACAGGTTTTTTTTTTTTTTTTTTTTTAAATTAAATTATTTTTTAACGTATGATAATTTTTTTGTATAATTACTTATTCAATAATTATAAATTATTAAATGTACTAATACATATTTTAAAAATACAAGGTGATTACAAATATACTGTGCTTGATGAAGAACATGATCGAGAAGAGTTGGACAAACATAACCTAAGTGAGGAAGACATGTTTGATGAGATGGTTGATATTGATGGAAAAGTGAATGGGAAACAAAATTGCACTAACTACATTGAAGACGAGACTTGGGAAGTTGATTCGGATGCATATAGTACAAGATTAGTGAGCTTTGGCGATGATCTATCGGACTTCATTAATGATAACACAACAGATTATGAAACAACTAATGGTGATGAAGAATTTTGATGCAGCATTCTAATTTCATTCAAGATTTTCAATAATAAGTTTTAAACATTATCATTTATTTGTGTTTTAAAGATGTTATCCTCATATGATTGTTTTCTTATTCATGGACGAATAGTATTATTAATTATCTATGTTAAACATTATTGTCTACCATAAATAATTCAAGTCATAATACTTATATTGAAAGTATCAGTGCATATGTAACTACTCTTTAAACCAGCTTTACCTCCGCCACCATTGTCTCGGAGAAACTAGGTAACTAATCTGTACTATTTTTAAAAATACATTATGTTAAAGATTTTGATTTTGGATAGTTGGAAGCACTGGAAGTGCTATTTATCTTAAAATAGTTTATATGAAATTGCTTATTAATAAGCAGAGTGACCAAAAGTGACCCAAACTTTTACCAATTTAATTTTTACCTCAATTAAACTCAAATTAACATAGTTTGGACCAAATGATACTCAGAAATTCAGATGTGTGTACAAATAGTTGGAAATTAGCTAAATGAAATAAGTAAAGATTAATCATATAAGCAATTACCCAGAAGCTAAGTTGAAATAATCACTACAGGTATTGTAAAGCTCAAATGACCAACTAAACTGATGTTCCAACCAATGACTAATACTGGCAGTCATAAAAACTTGTGATATATCTATGTTCCTATCGATCAGGGGAGTACACAGATCAAACAGGCAACTTTCAAGTGCTTTTTCAATAACCAAATCAATTTTAAATCTCAACTTTGTTTTTGCAATGGATTCACTTACTACCAAACTTATCAAAAATGTTAGCCAAAACTATTTCCAATAAGCAATGAATCCTACAGTCTGTCACAAAGTTTCGACTAAATACTGATTTGAAACTATTTTGACTCTTTTTGCTTTTATGAAACTTTGACTCTAATTAAATTGTTATTATATAAACAAGATAAGTGTCAAATATTAACCTATATACCTTTACAGATTTTGAAATCACATTTTAACTGATGAAATCAAGAAAAAATAAACACTATACCATCAATTGTTTTGATTGCAATTTTTAATAATTTGCATACCTTATCATGTCAAATACAGCCACACAAAATCCAATTGCTAATGTTTCAAACAATATTGATACTGACTTTTCACGCTGACGTCCTGGAAGACATAAGCAACACAAAGATGTAAAAACATCCAGACCACGTGGACGACCAAAACTTTATGAAGATGTATCAAGTAAGTATCAAATAAGATATACAAATAGAAACAATAGTATAACTCCCTTTCGTACAATTCGTATAATAACTTATACATGCACATTTATCATATAATCGATATGTTTGATATTATTTAATCTAAACAGATGAAGCAGGTGTCATAGAACCAGACTCACAAATAGATTTAACAGTTAGACGGAGAGGACGACATCCAAAGAAACAAACCAATGAAGATAGTGCTGTTCAAACCACAACATTAAGACCAGGTGATATTCAGTACAATCCATTTGGAAGCAAATGTAGTAAGAGAAAATCTGACAGGCTTAAAGGTAAATTATTACAAGGAAGACGGAAGACACTGAATTCATGAAAAAAAGATTCATTCATTGGAATCTCAAATTGTATAAACACTTTATACAATATTTAAATACTGGCTCAATACCAATCTGTATAACTAAGTAACAACGTAATTGTAACGTTAATGATTACAATATGTTTTTTTACCAGAGTACATTGAGCATGGAGATCCAATATTTCCGTGTGAAGCATGTGGCGCGTTACTATGGCATGCCGAGAGTATGGTAGGTCACACACATAAAACAACAAATGAATATTCAATGTGTTGTGGAAGAGGGAAAGTAAAATTAGGTAATGAAGCAAATGAACCTCCAGAATTGTTGATGAATCTTATTACTGGAAATCATCCTAAAAGCAAAGCATTCATTGACAATATAAAGCGTTATAATTCTATGTTTTCGTTCACTTCACTAGGCGCAAGACAAGACATGTCTGTTACAAATGGGCGTGGTCCATACTGTTACAGAATACAGGGCCAAAATTACCATCAAATTGGTATATTACTACCAGAAGGAAACAAACCACCTATGTTTGCGCAGTTATATATTTACGACCGACCAAATGAAATAAAGAATCGGTTAAATGGAGTCACCTATGATACATCAACAGCAACAGATGAGCATCATTTGGACCATCAATTAACAGTCGATTTACGTGACATGCTTGATACAATCAACCCATTAGTTGCGCAATTTAGAATGGCTGGCGAACAATTTGTGCGCTCAAATGAAAAAAATAAATTAAAGCTACGCCTAATTGGTACAAGAGAACGAGATAGAAGAGAATACAATCTACCAACAGCCGAGGAAGTTGCAGGACTAATTGTAGGAGATTTTGATTCGGCAACAAAGAAAAGGGACATTGTACTACACATGCAAGAAGGTGGCATCAAACGAATTAGTGAACTACACCCCTCATATCTTGCACTCCAGTATCCACTTTTATTTCCATACGGTGAGGATGGTTATGATACAGACATATACCATTTTGGTGTCACTGACTATACACCAACAAACAAAAAAAACAAGAGTCTCAATGAAGGAATATTTTGCATACACATTGCAAGATAGAGAGAACACTTTGTCAATGATACTCAATGCAAGGCGCTTATGCCAACAGTTTATTGTTGATGCATACACTATGATAGAGTCTGAACGTATGTCATATGTTGAAAACTACCAACCAGACTTATGAAGCGAAACTTATAACAAATTAGTAAAGTTAGCCCAACATGAAGATTCAGGAGTGAAGTTACGAGGTAAAAAGGTAATTTTGCCATCATCATTCACAGGTAGTCCAAGGTATATGATGCAAAACTACTTAGACGCAATGACAATTTTCAAGGTGTACGGTTACCCAGATTTGTTCATTACGTTCATTTGCAACTGATGAGGCGAAAAATGATCCGTATTTAGGGGGTCATTTAAGCCCGGAATTGAATTTATTTGATCAAATATTACCCTAAATCGTTCCTTTTGTGATTTTAGGTACTTTGGGAGTGAAATCAGGAAAAGGAAGCAATTCGGACGTTTTTGGAGCATAAAAGTGAAGAAAACGCCAAAGACTTAATTTTCCATGCTGGAAACAGTGTGTGACGGCGTCAAGAGTAAAGACCATGACGACCCAGTACAGAAATGAAGGCGTCACAAGTAGAGCGTCAAGAGTTAAATGTGTGACGGCCTGTAAAAGTGGACTTCATGACGGCGTCAGATGTAGATCAAGGCAGTCCGAGGATTATTTTGGCGGCGAGATGACGGTGTCACAAGTTTGTTCTTGACGCCGTCAGCCTCTAATATCTATATATAGTTTTCTAATTTTCATTCATTAGAGAGGAAGAAGTTTGGAGAAACCCTAAGGCCGAACCATATATGAATTTTACAGCTTTTCAAGGGTTTTCAACCCTTGAATCCTTACATGTGTTATTGAGATAAGTCTTTTCTTAATTCAATCAATATGTCTATGTGTTGGTTGTCTATATCTTGTGCTTGTCTTAATTCCACCATGCTAGGCTAGATTTATCTTGTGTTTGCTTAGATCTAATGAAACCTAGATGTTGATTATGTGTTGATTACTTGTTTATGGTTGTATTGGATGATTGATTTCAATGTTAGGCTTAAGAAAACTGGCAGATCTCCAAATGGTAACATGCTTGAACGTCTTAGGAAACATGAACCGATGTGTACTAGGTTTTATTGGTTGTATTTAATGCATGAGTAAATTCTAATGATCCCATGTTAGGAGCTTCTTGCAGGCTCGACATAGGAGTGAAGTAGGCACTCGTAGGATTGGGGAAGTAAGTACGCCACCCGATGAATGGTATTAAGGAATACAATCTGTCATCCACGCAACTATAACAAGTAATTAACGTGTAAAAGATATCTAGGGAGTAGTGAAATCTAAGTAAACACATTTCTCCCACTTATTGCTCACAACCTTAGTTTAATATAGTTTATTTTCATTTTTAGTATTTTATTTTGATTGCATCTTAGTATTGGGTTAGTTGACTAGCAACTAATTCCGCCCAAAATCCTTCAAACCCGAGATTTTTATTTGCTTTCTAAAAAAATATAAAAATACAAAAAGAATCATCTCTCATCTCTAGAACTAGTATTTAGGTTTTCTAATCCTAGCGACACTATTCCTAGCTGAACGATCAATCCCCCGGTACTTGTCACTATACTATACTACAACGATCAGGTACATTGCCTGGTGGGGGTTGTAAGCTTCTCAAGATCCCTTGAGAGGTAAAGCCTGGTGCGATTCCCACGTATAAAGTTTTTGGCGCCGCTGCCGGGGAATAGTTATTGTCTAGGTTAGAATCTCTTTTTATTAGGTCTACTTGCTAGATTCCTTTCTAGTAAGATTTTATTTTTATTTTTTAGGTTTTCTTTAGTCTATCTTATTTCTTTGTGTTTTTGTTCGTAACTTTTCACCACCCGACATCATGGACGATGGGAACATCTTTGAACCCGTCATCCCACCACAACAAAACCCACCACTAGAACCTCTTAGGCCCCGAACCTTACGAGAGTATTCCCGACCTAGCCACCAAGGCTATCGAAACACCATTGAGCTTACCGGAGCCAATGTGACCCCCTTGCGATCCGACACCCTCCGGTTGGTGCAAAGCGGATGTGCATTCCATGGACTTCGTTCCGAAGATCCAAATCAACATCTCAAGGACTTCCTTAAAATCGTAGACTCCATAGACCTAGATGTTGCAACTAGAGAGACAACCCGATTACGCCTATTCCAATTCTCTCTACGTGATCAAGCTAGTCAATGGCTTGAGCGTTTACCCGTGGGATCCATCACCACATGGGATGATCTCACCACTCGTTTCCTTGCTCAATTTTTCCCACCGGGGAGAACTACTAAGCTTAGAAATGACATCTTGATGTTCCAACAACGTCAAAATGAATCTCTTTTTGAAGCATGGACTCGTTTCAAGGACTTACTCCAAAAAGTCCCTCATCATGGCATAGATCTTTGGCTCCAAGTCCAAATCTTTTATGACCATATCGATCTCTCCACGAGGCGAGCCATTGACCAATCGGCCGGTGGTAAGCTACGTGATCTAAGTGCGGAACAATCATGGGAACTCATAGAAGATCTTGCTCTCTATGACAACGAAAGTTGGAATGATCCCCGTGATTTGAACAAAACGGTCAAGGCAATATCTTTGCCTTCGAACAACTCTAGCACTCCCGACCGTAGGATCATGGAACTTGAGGACCAAGTCAAGTTTCTCATGAAATCTTACGAAGCTCCTAAGCCTTCAAGCCAAGTGAACAAAATCACTTCTTCATGCGAATTATGTAGTGGTCCCCATGACACTCGTGATTGTGTGGAACTCCCCGGAACAGCTTTTGCAGACTACGCATCCTCGCGTACCGATGAAGCGGTAGATAAGTGGTACACTTTCAAACCCGAGCCAAACCCTTACGGTGATTCCTACAACCCCTCTTGGAAAAATCACCCAAACCTTAGGTGGAAACAAAATCAACCAACTTCTTCCAATCCGCCTAATCGTTACCAACCAAACGGTCCACCCTCCAACCGTACTTTCAACAACAATCCTTCTAACAACTATGGTAGTACCAACAATCATGAAGGATTGATGTCTAAGTTCATGGCATCTCAAGAAGCTCGCATATCGAAGTTTGAAGCCGATTTCAAACAAAGGCAAAGCGAGATGACCACCAAAATTGACGCATTGTTGAAAGTCCTCAATGACCGAGAAATGGGAGCACTCCCAAGCGACACGGTCAAGAATCCGAAACTAAACGTTAATTCTATATCATCATTTTCGTCACCCACTTCGTGTCCACAATACTACTCGGTTAAATCAACGAGCACGTGTTTCAAACAAAACCAATTTCTTCAAAAGGACCAATCAAGTAAAACACCCGATATAAAACCGGTCAAAAGTATAGTTGAAACACCTCCTACGCAAGACCTTGACGATGAATTCTAGGAACTTCACCTTGAACGCCCCGTCATTGATGTCTTAGCCCATGCTCCCTACTATAGTGCCCTCCTAGAAAAATATGAGAAGTTTAAACTAGGTAAAAATGGGACCGCCTTCGTTCAAAACAAGTTGCCTAAAAAGCTTGATGATCCGGGTATATTTGTTTTGCCTTGTAAGATAGGAAGATCCGAATCTTTCGACACACTAGCCGATTTAGGGTCAAGCCTCAACTTGATTCCCTTATCCCTATTCACCACTCTTAAGCTAGGAAAGTTAGAGGAAACGGAGGTATTGATAGGTCTAGCGGACGGAAGTATTGCCCACCCGGTTGGAATGATTAAGGATGTAGTTGTTCATGTAGGAAAGTTAACTATCTTAGTGGATTTTCACGTCCTAGACATGGTTAGTGACACTACATGCCCATTGTTGGTAGGAAGAGGATTTTTCGCAACCGCTAGCACCATGATAGATTGTAAGGAGTCTAAGATAGCGGTAGGTGAAGGCGATACTTGGTCGGTGTACGATGTTAAGAAGCATAGTTATGATTGTGATGATGAACCGACACCACATTGGGTAGAGATGAATAGGAGACCCTCTAGATAAGGACCTTGGATAGAAAGGAACTTTATAGGACCTCAACGCCCATTCTATCTAGAAAAAGATTTCATTGAAAAGACACATTCGGTGGAACAACTCATAGCTAGAGATGAAGAGCTAGATCCTTTTGAGGACCCCTTAGTCTTTAGGAAGATGATTGAGTTCTTGAGCGTAATACCTATTAATATAGAGATGAATAAGTGGAAAAGAGAGGGAGACAAGTGTAAATGGAGGTGGGACAAGCCACCTAAAGAAGGTGACGGATCATGGCATATGAGGATGACTTTGTATGATCCGGATGGAGAAAAGTTTGAAAGGTCATACCGTACTAAGAAAACCGATAGGAAGTTGAAACCTAAGTTTGATCCCAAAGATGTCCTCAATGAGGAACTCACCCGTATCACGTAGTAACCCATGACCTTGAGTCTAGCTACAAGACTCGTAAATAAAGAAAAGCGCTTCTTGGGAGGCAAACCATGCTTTGTGTGATTTTATTTTGTTTGTTTGTTATTTGCTTCCGTATGCATGCTTTATTTTTATTGGTGGTAGATCATGTTTCTAAACTAAAAAGTGAAAATACTTTACTTTGTTGTTTAGCCTAGTCTTAACTTCACCTAAAGGTATTTTTGCAAAAGATAAGTGTAAGGGGAAACCCCAAATATGTTTTTAAGAAACAAACCGATCATGATTCTCCACAATATTAAGTGAACATGTATATTCGTATTCGTTAGAGTCAAATGCTTGTATTGAGTCATAATGAAGTTTTGCAGGATTTTTCAGGAAGTAGAACCAAGTTTTTCCAGAAATTTTCCGGAAACTTAACACAAGAATTTCTGCAGGTCACTTCTGACGGCGTCATAAGCTTGCTCTTGACGGCGTTACGTGTAAAAATCTGGAAATTTTACCAGTTTTGTTTTACTAACGGAGTTTTAAAGTTTTTATTATTAAGTTTTATAATCTCCAGGAAATCTGCAAACTTCATTCCACAAGCATTATATCTTATTTAGTTTTCTAGGATTTAGTAACTTATGTAGATTGCCGCCGATTTTATGCGAGGTTGCTTTGTCTGTTTTCTCAGGATTTACAGGTTATGTATGACAAGAAGATGATTTATTTTTCTGGAAGGGAAGCTTTGATTGTTCATTTTCTTGGAGGAAGATTTAACCTGGTCACCTTATTATCCATACCGAGCGAATCAGGGGAGTATTTGATTTCATTTGTTTTACTTTTTCACTTTTACATTCTTTACTTGAACATTGGGGACAATGTTCATCCTAAGTGTAAGGGGAGGGTAAAATGATGATACCTTACAAATACACTTTCGCTTAAGTTTGTTTGTTTAATGGTAGATGTGTAATAAAACTATGAGAAATACTTGTTAGTGCAATTTTAGCGCCATATTTAAAATTTTTTACAACATTTAGGAGTGAAACTTCACCCATAGCAAGCGTCTCATGGATAGGAGATTGTATGACTAGCACATAACCGTACTTTCAGAAAAATTTTCCACCCAAATATGTGAGGTTCGCCTTTAGATTTGATAGGAAAAGCATTTACTATTAGTGCTTATGAGTGTACCGGTAGCATTTAGATTCTAGAACTTGCGTTAGTGATGCATCCCGAGACCGCTAGTGAGACTACATTCGTGTAGTAGGATTTACTACATGATAAGAGGCATTAGGATCACCCTTGTGTTAAACCCGTATCATGATTACTTGACCATTTAAGTCATATTACTTGGCTAGTTAAGTCAATTAATTTTTCCCACACCTTAGCGTTGTACTCATTTTTAGTACACGAAACCCCTAGTACACCCCTCCGAGCCTATCTTTTCGTTTCTAACTTTAAGCATTTTACTTAAAGGAAGCATTTTACACGAAACCCCTAGTACACCCCACTTAAATGTACACCCAAATCGCCTTAGCTTTCCGTGTATGCACTCATCTTTAGTGTATTATTGTTATTTGTGAAACCCTAAGTTAACTTTCTAATTGATTACATGGTTGCTAAGTCGAGTCATATCTTTGTACATATTGTTTTGGGACGATTGGGACTCATGGGTAAAGTACTTATTTATGGAGTAATGGGGAAGAACATCATATATTACCCCCGTATGTGCGTTAATCTTAAAAGTGCTCCAAGTGTTTTGATTATCTTAATTCGAGTCATTAGATTAGTTTATTGTAAAGTATGTAAAAATTCAAGTGTAAGGGGAATTTCCATTTCCTATGATGTATTATTTTGGATGGTAAGGTAAAAGTGTATGCAAAAAAAAAAAAAAAAAAAAAAAAAAAAAAAAAAAAAAAAAAGGAAAAGAGAAAAAACATACGGACTACCATCCCTTTTCATTCTATGTTCATTTTATGTTCTTGTTATTTTTCATTTATTTGCTTAAGTCGAGTCTAGTCTTGGCTTAGCAACGCCATTTTGTACATGTAATTAACCAAGATTGTTAACTCGCCGCCAGTGAAGACTGCCTATATCCAACAAAGCCGTGTATTTCATATCCCTATACCTAACGTTACAACCCTCTAAAAGACCTCTTTGATAGTTTATCCTAGGTGCTTACGCCATGTGGTGGAGGTTTGATCCTTTCCCAAGCCTATGGTAATCTATTTTGCTATGACAGGTAGTGAGAGATATCTTCCGTTTCCATATTGTAATTTATACTTTATTACACCCGAGAGATGTGAGTATCTAAACACTATTTGTGAGGTGCTAGTATATGACCTCCGTGCTTGTCTTTGGTCTTTAGTGGAACGATTACTTGTTGTAATTACTTTTATATTAGTGTTAAATGACCCCTAACTTGTATTTTGATTAGAATAAAAGCGCATTTGCTTGAGGACAAGCAAATCTCAAGTGTAAGGGTATATGATGAGGCGAAAAATGATCCGTTTTTAGGGGGTCATTTAAGCCCGGAATTCAATTTATTTGATCAAATATTACCCTAAATTGTTCCTTTTGTGATTTTAGGTACTTTGGGAGTGAAATCTGGAAAAGGAAGCAATTCGGACGTTTTTGGAGCATAAAAGTGAAGAAAACGCCAAAGACTTAATTTTCCATGCTGGAAACAGTGTGTGACGGAGTCAAGAGTACTTTCCTGACGGCGTCAAGAGTAAAGACCATGACGACCCAGTACATAAATGAAGGCGTCACAAGTAGAGCGTCAAGAGTTAAATGTGTGACGGCCTGTAAAAGTGGACTTCATGACGGCGTCAGATGTAGATCAAGGCAGTCCGAGGATTATTTTGGCGGCGAGATGACGGCGTCACAAGTTTGTTCTTGACGCCGTCAGCCTATAATATCTATATATAGTTTTCTAATTTTCATTCATTAGAGAGGAAGAAGTTTAGAGAAACCCTAAGGCCGAACCATATACGAATTTTATAGCTTTTCAAGGGTTTTCAACCCTTGAATCCTTACATGTGTTATTGAGATAAGTCTTTTCTTAATTCAATCAATATGTCTATGTGTTGGTTGTCTATATCTTGTGCTTGTCTTAATTCCACCATGCTAGGCTAGATTTATCTTGTGTTTGCTTAGATCTAATGAAACCTAGATGTTGATTATGTGTTGATTACTTGTTTATGGTTGTATTGGATGATTGATTTCAATGTTAGGCTTAAGAAAACTGGCAGATCTCCAAATGGTAACATGCTTGAACGTCTTAGGAAACATGAACCGATGTGTACTAGGTTTTATTGGTTATATTTAATGCATGAGTAAATTCTAATGATCCCATGTTAGGAGCTTCTAGCAGGCTCGACATAGGAGTGAAGTAGGCACTCATAGGATTGGGGAAGTAAGTACGCCACCCCATGAATGGTATTAAGGAATACAATCCATCATCCACGCAACTATAACAAGTAATTAACGTGTAAAAGATATCTAGGGAGTAGTGAAATCTAAGTAAACACATTTCTCCCACTTATTGCTCACAACCTTAGTTTAATATAGTTTATTTTCATTTTTAGTATTTTATTTTGATTGCATCTTAGTATTGGGTTAGTTGACTAGCAACTAATTCCGCCCAAAATCCTTCAAACCCGAGATTTTTATTTGCTTTCTAAAAAAATATAAAAATACAAAAAGAATCATGTCTCATCTCTAGAACTAGTACTCAGGTTTTCTAATCCTAGCGACACTATTCCTAGCTGAACGATCAATCCCCCGGTACTTGTCACTATAATATACTACAACGATCAGGTACACTGCCTGGTGGGGGTTGTAAGCTTCTCAAGATCCCTTGAGAGGTAAAGCCTGGTGCGATTCCCACGTATCAGCAACCCAAATTGGCCAGAAATTGAACGGTTTATGGAAGAAAAGGGGCTAAATTCTGAAGACAGACCCGACGTTATCACTCGTGTATTCAAGCAAAAACTGGATACTATAATGAAAGAATTCAAAGATAAAAATTACTTTGGTCATCTTAAAGCAGGTATTTATATTATTAAATATGAGGTCTAAGTACATTATACATAATTTAAAAATGCATTGTATACTATACATAACATTATAATTTTGCCACAGCTGTTTACACAGTTGAATTTCAGAAAAGAGGACTCCCGCATGCACATATTTTGCTGTTTCTTGTAGATCATGATAAGATCAAAACAACGGAGCACATTGACCGGTTTATTTCATCAGAGATTCCAGATAAAAACGAAGATCCAGAACTTTATAGAAGAAGAAACGATGGTTCAACTATAAACAAAAGTGGAATTTATTTGCACAATGGATATGTTGTTCCATATAACCCTGGATTACTTCGGCGTTTTCAATCACATATTAACGTCGAATGGTGCAACCAAATTGGTTCTATAAAATACTTATTCAAATACATTAACAAGGGACCAGATAGGGCAACTGTTGGTTTAGAAGATGAAGACGTGGATGAGGTAAAAGAATACTACGATTGCCGATATCTATCTGCATGTGAGACATCGTGGAGAATATTTGGATTTGACATCCATTACAGGTTCCCACCTGTTGAGAGATTGCCATTCCACTTAGAAGGTGAACAATCCGTTATATTTGATGCAAGCCAAAGTATCAATGTTACTTTGGATAAGGCATCTGTAAGTGATTCAAAATTTATTTCATGGATGCAACTTAACCAAACAGATACAGAAGCACAAAAACTTCTTTATCATGAAATACCACAACATTACGTGTGGAGACAAGAAGACAGAAAATGGGTTGAAAGGCAAAAAGGTACATGTCTTGGTCGTGTCCACCATGTGTCCATTGCTTTTGGAGAATTGTTCTATTTAAGAGCGTTGATAAACAAAGTCAAGGGTCCTAAAGATTGGGTTGATTTTGAGAAATTCGAAAACGTCACTTACGCAACGTATAAAGAAGCATGCCAAGCAAGAGGTCTATTAGAAGATGACAAGGAATATATAGACGGTTTATTGGAAGCCAGCTTGTGGGGTATGGGACATTATTTACGATCTTTTTTCGTAATGCTTATTGTGACCGATAGCATGTCAAGACCGGAGGTTGTTTATGAGAAAACATGGCAAGTAATGGCAGATGATGTATTGCGAATTGAACGACGAAAACGAAATGACCCAAGTATGCTTCTAAAAATACAAATTAAAAAAAATATATTATATGCTCATAAAACTAATTTCCTTATATTTTATTTATCAAAAACATAATGTTGCTATAATAATGTTGCAGATTTGGAACTAACGGACGATGAAAGGAAGAATATATGTCTCACATATATTGAACACATGCTGCTTTGTAACAATAAAAGTTTGAGACATATACCAAATATGCCATATCCTAATGAGATGTTGACAATGGGCAATTTCAACAGATTAGTTTATGATGAGCGAAAATACAATCCAGATGAATTACGACACCAACATGAACAATTGTATAGTACGCTAACAAGTGAGCAAAGAGATATATACGGTTCTATAATGGAAGCAGTTGTTGAAGACAGCGGTGGAATGTTCTTTGTTTATAGATACGGAGGCACAGGTAAGACGTTTCTATACAAAACTCTATCTGCTAGATTAAGATCTGAAGGTCAAATAGTGTTAAATATTGCATCGAGTGGTATTGCAGCACTTTTGCTGGAAGGGGGAAGAACAGCACACTCTAGGTTTGCAATACCAATAAATGTTGTTGATGATTCCATGTGTCATATACCCGGAGATAGTGACCTCGCTGAATTGATACGTATGTGCAGCCTTATTATTTGGGATGAGGCTCCGATGACACACAGACATTGCTATGAAGCATTTGATAGAACATTACGAAATATATGTAGACCAACACCCTACAAACCTTCAGACCAAGTTTTTGGGGGAAAGGTCGTTTTGTTTGGAGGAAATTTTAGACAAATACTACCAGTCATTACAAACGGAACAAGGCATGATGTAGTACACTCATCTATTAACTCCTCATACTTATGGCAACATTGCAAAGTCATGAAGTTGACTGTTAACATGAGGTTAGAAGCTGGCACAAATGATTGTGAAAAGAAAGAAATACAAGATTTTGCATAATGGATTTTAGACATTGGCAACAGTACAATCAGAGGGAAAAATGACGGAGAATCAACAGTGGATTTTGAAGATGACATGTTAATTCCAGATTCAGATGATCATATACGATCAATCATCGAACAAACATATCCAGAATTGGAAAAAAAACCTTTACACCTCCTCATATTTCCAAGAAAGAGCAATTTTGGCACCCACACATGAGCTTGTGGATATGGTCAACAATAAAATGCTTGATCTACTAAAAGGGGAAGAAAAAACTTATGCAAGTTCAGATTCTGTTGGAGTGATAGATATGGATTCAAATTTCAACGAGGCACTTTACACTCCAGATTTCTTAAATAGTATTAAAATACAAGGGCTTCCAAACCATAACTTAAGATTAAGAATCGGTGCTCCAGTTATGTGCATGAGAAACATTGACCAAAGAGCAGGGTTATGCAACGGAACAAGGTTACAAGTTCAAAGGATGGGAGTAAATGTAATAGAAGCTAAGATTATAGCAGGTGGAAATCTCAAAAATCTTTGTGCAATACCAAGAATGGTGTTAAGCCCATCTGATAACAAGATGCCATTCAAATTTAATCGCAGACAATTTCCTTTGGCACTATGTTTTGCTATGACCATCAACAAGACCCAGGGACAGACATTAAGAAATGTGGGTTTGTTTTTACAAAGACCCGTTTTTTCACATGGCCAACTATATGTAGCGGTATCAAGAGTCAAGAGCAAGAAAGGATTGAAGATTTTATGCTGTGACGAAGATGGAAATTACGCAAAATCAACAAAAAACGTAGTGTATAAAGAAGCTTTATTCAAAATTTAATAAACAATAGTAAGTAATTTTTCTATTTTGAAAATTTACCATCCTTTCTGAATCACCCCAGTTTTAAATAATTTATTGCTACTATTAAATATATCCCAATGTGTCAAAGCTCGAAACCCATATAACTTTGAACACCTTGTGAATAAAATTTGACAAATTTAATATTACATTGAAAATATGGACATTTAAAAGTTACCTTTGAAGCAATTCATTCATATTTTCCCTGCATATGTTGTCGTGACTCGAGTCTAAACCTTCACTATTGCAACACAAAAATCAAGTATGTTATATTACCTTAAAACATACGCTCAAACAATGGCCGTTAGTAGCATCTGTATATATCAACACTGCATCAGATAAGATCCATCAGGTACAACCAATTTAAATATAACTTTCTATCTATCAAATGTTGTCATTCAGATAACATTTACTTACCTTTGATCTTTAAAATCATTCAACACATACAAAACATGTCATACTGATCCATGTTGTTCCCAAAAGTGTCACGACAAACAAAGGTCGGTCACATATGCCAATGGGTCATTATTCACAAACATAAGTTAATAACATTGGTCATACTTACCTTACTTAACCCATACATACCCTTTTGACTCAAATTGTCTACAACTCCAGTCAATGTAATTAAATGTCCAAAAACAAACATTTAAGTTAATGTCAAAATGGGCAATAAAAACAAATATGCAAAAAGGCCACTTTAATAAGATAACAGAAAGAACCAGTATTGAAACCATAATTTAGTACACTTCACAAAACAATTAACCATATTCATTTGTTCAGCAAAACCACATTCAATTTACAGTCAAAATGGGAAAGCTATAAGTAAAAACAAGAATGGATTCAGATAACTTTGACCAATAACTTCATTAGTCAACTATACTTATCTGACCCATTTTGATACAAACCATTATAACAGATAATATCATTAACATGAATATCAACAAATTACAAATTTACTCTTCAAATAGCAAATATCCAACATTGCCACTTTAATCAGATGAAAGACACAACCAATATTAAAAACATAAATCAGTACACTAGAAAAAAAATTAACCATCTGCAAGTAATTTTAAAGAAACAACCATAATTCAAATTAACCAACTTAATAATTCAAGTACACATCAGTTCACAGTCATATTCTAATAATACTAATACAAACCATCCATAATACTAATTAGACATAACATAACCTAAGTTAAACACATTTCTAAACAGTTTTTGGGTTACTACATAACCATCAAAATAAGAAGACACAAACCACATAACATAATGTGCATTCAACACACATGAAAAACCGGATAACGTGCTTCTTCATCACCTTCCAAATCATTAACACAGTACATTAATCTAAACCTTAACATCTTCGTATATCCAAAACCACATTGTTGACCAAACCAAGCCCATTCACCATACATGTTCACATGATTGGTCCTCGAAGGATTCTCATGGTGATGGTCCATCCTGACAGTGAATTCAACCTCAACATCATTGTGTTTTAGCAAAGCCTTCCTGTACATGTGCATTGGATGATCTCGCTGGATTTTAGCCGGTATAGCCTACAATAATACAAACAAAAAAAAAATAACTCACAGAAGCTCATAATATCAATTACAAATTATTAAAACACAATGAATTTAGAATAAAACTTACAAGACGATTAAATGCAATAATTTCAGAAAACCTCTTATAAAACACATTGTTTCTTTCAAGAAAATGTTCACGGTGACAAGGCCACATGCATATATGGTACATTCGATCATCCTCTACAAAACAACATAACAACCAATACACAAAACTCTTAACTACAATTACACAAACATATCAACCGTCCATTAAATTCATTGAAACAACTAAACATAATTGAAACTAAATTAAAACTATAAACTTACTCTGATCAACATATGCTACAAGTGGTTGTACTGCATTCAGGCGAGAAGCACCAAGAAATTGAACATCTGTGTTACTGCTTCCATCAACGTTGAAACACATTACATTAATCACATTGTTACTTATTTTTGTGAACACTACAATATCACCAAACTCCAAATCCTTTTCCTCAAACAAAGCAGCCCAGTTATCTGGGTTCAACACGTATTCGTTAAGAACACTGATGAGGCGAAATATGAACCACTTTTAGGGGGTCATTTAAGCCCGGAATTGACTTTATTTGATCAAATATTTCCCTAAATTGTTCCTTTTGTGATTTTAGGTACTTTGGGAGTGAAATCTGGAAAAGGAAGCAATTCGGACGTTTTTGGAGCATAAAAGTGAAGAAAACGCCAAAGTCTTAATTTTCCTTGCTGGGAACAGTAGGTGACGGCGTCAAGAAGGAATTCCTAACGGCGTCAAGAGCAATTTCCATGACGATCCAGTACAGATTTGACGGCGTCACGAAGTAGGGTGTCAAGAGTAAAATGCATGACGGCCTGGAAATGCACAACACATGACGGCGTCAAAAGTAGATCAAGGCAGTCCGAGAAGAGTTTTGGCGGCGAGGTGACGGCGTCACCTATTTGGTCTTGACGCCGTTAGACCCTATTTCCTATATATAGTTTTCTAATTTTCACATTAAAAAAGGAAGAAGTTTTGGAGAAACCCTAAGTACGAACTTGGTGCGAATTTTACAGGTTTTTCAAGGGTTCTAAGCCCTTGATACCTTTCATGTGTAATTGAGATAAGTATTCTTTTAATTCAATCAATATGTCTATGTGTTGGTTGTCTATATCTTGTTCTTGTCTTAATTCCATCATGCTAGGCTAGATCTATCTTGTGTTTGCTTGGATCTAATGAAACCTAGATGTTAATTATGTGTTGATTACTTGTTTATAATTGTATTGGATGAATGAATTTTATGTTAGGCTTAAGAAAACTGGCAGATCTCCAAATGGTAACATGCTTGAACGTCTTAGGAAACATGAACCGATGTGCACTAGGTCTTTATTGGTTGTATTTAATGCATGAGCCACTGTTTATAATCCCTATGGTTGTGCTGGGCATGGCATAGGAGGAGATAAGAGCTCATAGAATTGGGGAGTTAAGTGCGCCACCCCATGAATGGTATTAAGGAATACAATCCGTCATCCATGCAACTATAACAAGTAATTAACGTGTAAAAGATGTCTAGGGAGTAGTGAAATCTAAGTAAACACATTTTCTCCACTTATTGCTCACAACCTTAGTTAATTTAGTTTATTTTCATTTTTAGTATTTTATTTTGATTGCATCTTTAGTATTGGGTTAGTTGACTAGCAACTAATTCCGCCCAAATCCTTCAAACCCGAGATTTTTACTTGCTTTCTAAAAAATATAAAAAAATACAAAAATAATCATCCCTCACCTTTAGAACTAGTATTTAGGTTTTCTAATCCTAGCGACACTATTCCTAGCTGAACGATCAATCCTCCGGTACTTGTCACTATACTATACTACAACGATCAGGTACACTGCCTGGTGGGGGTTGTAAGCTTCTCAAGATCCCTTGAGAGGTAAAGCCTGGTGCGATTCCCACGAATCAAGTTTTTGGCGCCGCAGGCCGGGAATAGTTATTGTCTAGGTTAGAATTTCTTTTTATTAGGTCTATTTGCTAGATTCCTTTCTAGTAAGATTTTATTTTTATTTTTTAGGTTTTCTTTAGTCTATCTTATTTCTTTGTGTCTTTGTTCGTAACTCTTCACCACCCGACATCATGGACAACGGGAACATCTTTGAACCCGTCATCCCACCACAACAAAACCCACCATTAGCACCCCTTAGGCCCCGAACCTTAGAAGAGTTTTCCCGACCTAGCCACCAAGGCTACCGAAACACCATTGAGCTCACCGGAGCCAATGTGACCCCCTTGCGATCCGACACCATCCGGTTGGTGCAAAGCGGATGTGCATTCCATGGACTTCGTTCCGAAGATCCAAACCAACATCTTAAGGACTTCTTCAAAATTGTAGATTCCATAGACTTAGGTGTTGAAACTAGAGAGACAACCCGATTACGCCTATTCCAATTCTCTCTACGGGATCAAGCTAGTCAATGGCTTGAGCGTTTACCCGCGGGATCCATCACCACATGGGATGATCTCACCACTCATTTCCTTGCTCAATTTTTCCCACCGGGGAGAACTACTAAGCTTAGAAATGACATCTTGATGTTCCAACAACGTCAAAATGAATCTCTTTATGAAGCATGGACTCGTTTCAAGGACTTGCTCCAAAAAGTCCCTCATCATGGCATAGATCTTTGGCTCCAAGTCCAAATCTTTTATGACCATATCGACATCTCCACGAGGCGAGCCATTGACCAATCGGCCGGTGGTAAGCTACGTGATCTAAGTGCGGAACAATCATGGGAACTCATAGAAGATCTTGCTCTCTATGACAACGAAAGTTGGAATGATCCCCATGATTTGAACAAAACGGTCAAGGCAATTTCTTTGCCTTTGAACAATTCTAGCACTCCCGACCGTAGGATCATGGAACTTGAAGGTCGAGTCAAGTCTCTCATGAAATCTTACGAAGCTCAAAAATCTTCAGGCCAAGTAAGCAGAATCGCTTCTACATGCAAATTATGTAATGGCCCTCACGAGACTCATAACTGCATGGAGCTTCCAAAACGTGCTTATAACGAATTCACATCGTCACACGTGGGTCAAGGTCCTCGAACTTCTGGCGAGGCCTATGAGGCATGGAAGGACAAACCTAATTTCAGAGGGTACCAAACGCGGAGCGTGTCTTTCAATGACTCCTCACCACTCTCTTGGTCCGAGCATTTTCCATCACAAGGCATTCCTAGGCAATGCTGTGAAGATGCTCTAAAAAAATTCATTCTATCTCAAGAGTTACAGCTCTCTACGCTCGAGGCTAAATTTAGACAACAGCAGGCTGATATGAACAACAAGATTTGTAATCTGTTAACGGTTATCAAAGAGCATGTTGTTAATAAACCCGTTCACGTTGATGAGGTTAAGTCTGTTACCATCATGAGTCCACCAACCTCCCCGGTGAAAATAAAAAGTCCTAGCAAGTTATTCAAAAATCTATCCCCTAAAGAAAAAGAACTTGCCAACCCCCTAGGACCAATCCATTTCGTAAACACCATCACCACGATATCTTCTTCTACACCCAACCCAACCCAACAACAAACTAACAAATTCGGTCATACAGCTAAAGATGAGACCTTAAGGGTAGACCACGATTCGGCCAGAAAACCTACCAACTCATCCGAGCAGTACACCGCGCGAGAATCTGGCAAATCGAATGAAGGGAAAGAGAGATCGGAAGAGCATGAGAGAAATCCAACCATTTTGGGTAAATCTATTATAGAGGAACCCGAGAGAAAAATGGAGGATGTTACTAGTGGGGACAGTAATAGGACTAAGGAAAGCAACCCTAAAGTTTTCAAGATCTCCTGCACCATTAAAGAAAAGCTCTTAACCGATAGTCATGTAGATCCTAGCTTCCCAGTCAACATAATCCCCCTTACCTTATACCACGAAGCCTTCCCAGAACGCATTGCGTGCGAGAGAGTAATGAAAAATTTATCAATCAGGATTGGGGAGCTTGTTTACAATACTGACCTCACCGTGGTCGATGACGTGGACCCTCTCACCAATCAAACGTTAACCAACCTTGTTCTTGGGAAACCATTTATCAATGAATCGGGAGTGATCCTTTATGAGAAAGATGGTAGTGCATTATTCACCAATGGTGTGAAGAAGGTAATTTTTCGTAGGGGTAATGAGGAGGTGTACGAGTATCGTCCTTCCCTTGAGGGGAATCTATATGGGTCGAAGGATGGAGAGTCGGGGAAGATAAGACGGCGTGATCCGAATAATCTCAAAATCCCCTGCATGATCGGTCATAAGTATTTCGATAACATCTACATTAATGTATTCCTGCCGAAGAATTTTATGTCCTTATTCCATTACAACAATATCTGCAGACGGGGAATGATTTACAAGGGAGTAGGGCTGAGCAAACGGACCGGATGGACCGGACCGACCGACAAAACCGACCGGACCGAGACCGACCGGACCGGACCGACCACATTCGGTCCGGTCCTCGGTCTAAGCTTTTTGCCAAATTCGGTCCTCGGTCCGGTCCAGTCCGGTCCGGACCGACCAAAAACCCGAAAAAGCTTGCCTAATTGGACCGGACCGACCGAAGACCGACCGGACCGGACCGGACCGAGACCGGACCGACCATATTCGGTCCGGTCTCGGTCTTGGTTTTTCCGGTTCTCGGTCCTCGGTCCGGTCCGGTTTTGGTCGGTCCGGTCCGGTTTTCGCCCGATGCTCAGCCCTACAAGGGAGAGAAAGTGGTCGGTAAGGATCATGAAATACAAGTGTTTGTAGGAAATATGGCATTTACTATGGAATTTACGATCGTGGACAACATCGAAGACTATGTCGACCCTAGATTATCACAAATTATTTTTGGGGCGCCCTTTTGCGAGATCACTAATCTGATAATTGGCGATCGGAACGGAATTATGACCCTCACTGATGGAATTAGGAGGGTTTCATACCAAACGCCATACAAGAGAAGAGACCTTAAGGAAATCGATTGTGACGGGCTTGATAAGATAAGTTCCCAACTTATTTTGTGCGATGAAGATGTTCGGAGAGGGTGTAAGAACACTTCTGATTTATCATGTGGATTTTTTAAGGATGTTAGTAAGCTTGGTTCTAAGTATCGAAAAGATATCTTCGAGTTCGAAGACCCGAAGTACTTACACTATGAAAGCGATACTAGTTTAGATGACGACCTAGAAAGTGGAACCAACGACGAGGTCACGTAGTAACCCATGACCTTGAGTCTAGCTACAAGACTCGTAAATAAAGAAAAGCGCTTCTTGGGAGGCAACCCATGTTTTGTGTGATTTTATTTTGTTTATTTATTATTTGCTTCCGTATGCATGCTTTGTTTTTATTGTTGGTTGATCATGTTTCTAAACTAAAATAGTGGAAATACTTTACTTTGTTGTTTTGGCCTAGTCTTAACTCCACCTAAAAGTATTTTTGCAAAAGATAAGTGTAAGGGGAAACCCCAAATATGTTTTTAAGAAACAAACCGATCATGATTCTCCACAATATTAAATGAACATGTATATTCGTATTTGTTAGAGTCAAATGCTTGTATTGAGTCATAATGAAGTTTTGCAGGATTTTCTAGGAAGTAGGACCAAGTTTTTCCAGAAATTTTCCGGAAACTTAACATAAGAATTTCTGCAGGTCACTTCTGACGGCGTCACGAGTTAACTCTTGACGGCGTCACGTGTAAAAATCTGGAAATTTTACCAGTTTTGTTTTTCTAACGGAGTCTTATGGTTTTTGTGAATTATTAAGTTTTATAATCTCCAGGAAATCTGCAAACTTCATTCCACAAGCGTTATATCTTATTTTGTTTTCTAGGATTTAGTAACTTATATAGGATGCCGCCGATTTTACGCGAGGTTGTCTTGTCTATTTTCTCAGGACTTACAGGTTATGTATGACAAGAAGATGATTTATTTTTCTGGAAGGGAAGCTTTGATTGTTCATTTTCTTGGAGGAAGATTTAACCTGGCCACCTTATTATCCATACCGAGCGAATCAGGGGAGTATTTGATTTCATTCTTTTTATTTTTTTCACTTTTACATTCTTTACTTGTACATTGGGGACAATGTTCATCTTAAGTGTAAGGGGAGGGTAAAAAGATGATACCTTACATGTACACTTTCGCTTGAGTTTGTTTTGTTTGATAGTAGATGTGTAATAAAACTATGATAAATACTTGTTAGTGCAATTTTAGCGCCAAATTTAAAATTTTTTACAACATTTAGGAGTGAAACTTTAGCCATAGCAAGCGTCTCATGGATAGGAGATTGTATGACTAGCACATAACCGTATATTCAGAAAAATTTTCCATCCAAATATGTGAGGTTCGCCTTTAGATTTGATAGGAAAAGCATTTACTATTAGTGCTTATGAGTGTACCGGTAGCATTTAGATTCTAGAACTTGCGTTAGTGATGCATCCTGAGACCGCTAGTGAGACTACATTCGTGTAGTAGGATTTACTACATGATAAGAGGCATTAGGATCACCCTTGTGTTAAACCCGTATCATAATTACTTGACCATTTAAGTCATATTACTTGGCTAGTTAAGTCAACTAATTTTTCCCACACCATTAGCGTTGTACTCATTTTTAGTACACGAAACCCCTAGTACACCCCTCCGAGCCTATCTTTTCGTTTCTAACTTTAAGCATCTTACTTAAAGGAAGAATTTGTTACACCCCACTTAAATGTACACCCAAATCGCCTTAGCCTTCCGTGTATGCACTCATTTTTAGTGCATTATTGTTATTTGTTAAACCCTAAGTTAACTATCTAATTGATTACATGGTTGCTAAGTCGAGTCATATCCTTGTACATATTGTTTTGGGACGATTGGGACTCATGGGTAAAGTACTTATTTATGGAGTAATGGGGAAGAACATCATTTTGTTACCCCCATATGTACGTTAATCTTAAAAGTGCTCCAAGTGTTTTGATTTTTTTAATTCGAGTCATTAGAATAGTTTATTGTAAAGTATGTAAAAATTCAAGTGTAAGGGAAATTTACATTCCCTATGATGTATTATTTTGGATGGTAGGGTAAGAGTGTATGCAAAAAAAAAAAAAAAAAAAAAAAAAATCGAAAAATCAAGAAAAAAGAAAAAAAAATAGAAAAAGAAAAAGAGAAAAACATACGGACTACCATCCCTTTTCATTCTATGTTCATTTTACGTTTTTGTTATTTTTCATTTATTAGCTTAAGTCAAGTCGAGTTTTGGCTTAGCAACGCCATATTGTACATGTAATTAACCAAGATTGTTAACTCGCCACCAGTAAAACTTCCTTTATCCAACAAAACCGTGTATTTCATATCCCTACACCTAACTTTACAACCCTTTAAAAGACCTCTTTGATAGTTTATCCTAGGTGCTTACGCCATGTGGTGGAGGTTTGATCCTTTCCCAAGCCTATGGTAATCTATTTTGCTATGACAGGTAGTGAGAGATATCTTCCGTTTACATATTGTAATTTATACTTTATTACACCCGAGAGATGTGAGTATCTAAACACTATTTGTAAGGTGCTAGCGTATGACCTCCGTGCTTGTCTATTGGTCTTTAGTGGAACGATTATTTGTTGTAATTACTTTTATATTAGTGTTAAATGACCCCTAACTTGTATTTTGATTAGAATAAAAGCGCATTTGCTTGAGGACAAGCAAATCTCAAGTGTAAGGGTATATGATGAGGCGAAAAATGAACCACTTTTAGGGGGTCATTTAAGCCCGGAATTGACTTTATTTGATCAAATATTGCCCTAAATCGTTCCTTTTGTGATTTTAGATACTTTGGGAGTGAAATCTGGAAAAGGAAGCAATTCGAACGTTTTTGGAGCATAAAAGTGAAGAAAACGCCAAAGTCTTAATTTTCCTTGCTAGGAGCAGTAGGTGACGGCGTCAAGAAGGAATTCCTGACGGCGTCAAGAGCAATTTCCATGACGATCTAGTACAGATTTGACGGCGTCACGAAGTAAGGCGTCAAGAGTAAAATGCATGAAGGCCTGGAAATGCACAACACATGACGACGTCAAAAGTAGATCAAGGCAGTCCGAGAAGAGTTTTGGCGGCGAGGTGACGGCGTCACCTATTTGGTGACGCCGTCAGACCCTATTTCCTATATATAGTTTTCTAATTTTCACATTAAAAAAGGGAGAAGTTTTGGAGAAACCCTAAGTACGAACTTGTTGCGAATTTTACAGGTTTTTCAAGGGTTCTAAGCCCTTGATACCTTTCATGTGTAATTGAGATAAGTATTCTTTTAATTCAATCAATATGTCTATGTGTTGGTTGTCTATATCTTGTTCTTGTCTTAATTCCAATCTGCTAGGCTAGATCTATCTTGTGTTTGCTTGGATCTAATGAAACCTAGATGTTAATTATGTGTTGATTACTTGTTTATAATTGTATTGGATGAATGAATTTTATGTTAGGCTTAAGAAAACTGGCAGATCTCCAAATGGTAACATGCTTGAACGTCTTAGGAAACATGAACCGATGTGCACTAGGTCTTTATTGGTTGTATTTAATGCATGAGCCACTGTTTATAATCCCTATGGTTGTGTTGGGCATGGCATAGGAGGAGATAAGAGCTCATAGAATTGGGGAGTTAAGTGCGCCACCCCATGAATGGTATTAAGGAATACAATCCGTCATCCATGCAACTATAACAAGTAATTAACGTGTAAAAGATGTCTAGGGAGTAGTGAAATCTAAGTAAACACATTTTCTCCACTTATTGCTCACAACCTTAGTTAATTTAGTTTATTTTCATTTTTAGTATTTTATTTTGATTGCATCTTTAGTATTGGGTTAGTTGACTAGCAACTAATTCCGCCCAAATCCTTCAAACCCAAGATTTTTACTTGCTTTCTAATAAATACAAAAAAAATACAAAAACAATCATCCCTCACCTTTAGAACTAGTATTTAGGTTTTCTAATCCTAGCGACACTATTCCTAGCTGAACGATCAATCCCCCGGTACTTGTCACTATACTATACTACAACGATCAGGTACACTGCCTGGTGGGGGTTGTAAGCTTCTCAAGATCCCTTGAGAGGTAAAGCCTGGTGCGATTCCCACGTATCAAACACCACCACTATTTGGATTCAGACGACTAACATGGATATTAAATTCATCACCTTCACATCTAAACATTATCACACCAACATTCATCATACAAGCTAAAAAATCAGTAGGAATAGTCTGAAAAAAAAAAACGTTTAAAAACATTTGTCAAAACTCAAACACAACAAACAATACTCTGCTCAAATAAGAAAAAAACATTTCGTTCCTCACTAAAACATGCGACAACCACAACCACAATTACATACAATATATTCACTTTATAAAAAATTGTATTCAAAACATAAAATTTGTACCTGATGTATTCGTAATTCTTCATAAGGCGATACACGTGACTAAAACCGATAAAACCGTTGATTTCCATCTCCCTAACCTCCAATTTGTTTCCCATCATTGTCATATCCTGTCACGTAAAACGATTCATCACCTTCCTCTATAAAGTGCAGCACATTCACATTCTCATTCAGATTCTCCACAACAAACTCATCCCATCTCTTGCCTCTTATCTCATAAACCCCAAATCTTGATCTGAATACACCAACTTTTTTCCGGTTTCTTGCTACACCTGACAAGTACAAACAACTGTTTCCAGTGTATGGTTCCTCTTCAAATACTTCAGGAAGTTGAAGCTCTTTAGGATATTCATTATGGTAGATGAGTTGCACAACAAATTCAATCGGCATCTTTATACAAAAAACAATAAAATCAAATATTAAAAAACTTTTTAATCAAAATATATATTATAATGTACCTTTATTAAATACTAACATTCACATTCATCCTTTGACTAATATATTGTATGAAACAGGACACAAATATTTTATACATTTAATAACATCATTAAATCCTAACCAATTACCTTACAATAAATTATATATAACAACATCATTCTTCCTCTCAATTACTACCATATATCAATTTTTAATAAAAATATAACCTGTTTTATATTATGAAGATTCATTTTCACTCTTAATATTAATACATACCAAACCATAAAAAACAATTAATAAACTACTTGACTCTTAATCAAATAACAGGGGAGAATGTGGTTTGCTCCTTGCCACCAAAGACACAAAATTAGCCGCTAAGTTTGTTATTTATTTTAGTAATGACTCAATCATACACTACCCAAAAAACAACTCATAAACTACTTGAATCTTAATCAAAAAATAGGGGAGATTGTGGTTTGCTCCTTGCCGCCAAAGAAACAAAATTAGCCGCTAAGTTCGTTATTTATTTTAGAAATGAGTCAAAGTGTTTAACTTACTTACTACGTGTCCTAATTGGTACCAACCCAAATGAGCCGAGTGAATATGGAATTATTCAAGCTCAACCGGAGTAGAATCACTATTTTTTTATAACTAACAAATCAAATATATTTCATAAACTAACAATGGTCCAAATGAAACACATTACACCCGCTTCAAATAGGTTCCTACATTCTGCTAAAAATAACCTATCAAATCTAACCAAACCCAACACAACCACTTTCAAATATATTATTTGTTATATCTTTTAAAAAGACTAAAATCATACACTACCCGTAATCATAAAACCAAAATCACATCTTAGGCTTCATATAACAAGCTACATGCATCAAATCATCATACACTACCCGTACTCTTAAAACCAAAATCACATTTTAGAGTTCATATAATAACATACATGCATCACATATTTACAAACAATATTAGTCAATAATAATCAACAAAAACTACAATTAAATTAATAGTCAAGAAAAACATGCATCGGCAGATAACAATCAAATTATTAAAAGGTAAACAAAACTAATAATCGAATACACTAGATAACATTTAGTTAATAATCAAATGTTATAATGTAAATGGATTGTAGAAAATCAAGATAAGTAATAATCAAATGTAAAAAAACAAATGATACTTACTGTTCCGATTAGGCGACACACAAGTTGGAGTGGCTGAAAAAAGATATGTTTGTAATTACCAATGATATGAATAAATGAGATTCACATATATAGCTCTATTATAAACACAGATTTAATACATTTAGAGAGTAGCTATTGTAGGTGTGAGGCTACTTTAAACCATGTAATGATTATATTGCATGGAAAAATGTTTCTAATTAATATTGAATAAATAAATAAAAAGAATTATACCAATGCTTATAGATTATTATTTATTTAATTTACACACTTAAGTAAACAACCTTCATTCCAATATTGATATATAACATCATAATTTCAGGTAAGTAATAATCTTAAGGCGTTTACATTGCATCATCTCAAAGATACCGCAACGAATATCATAACGGATAGTATGATTGTTGAAGGTCGTTTTGGTCGCGTTTAAAAACCGTTGAAAGATTAAACTATGCATTCTCTCCCAAACCAAGATTCTAAACAACTTTTCAATTTAAATTATTGAAATCGCAAAGTAACAAATATCATATAGAATCGCTTACAAGTAACCTTTTAAGTTAATGGTTGATTACTTTGATGTTTCAATATATAACAGGAAAACATAATATGAAATTGAACCAAAAATTTAATAAAGTGCTAATTTCAATAAACTATTCGATGTATTCATATATATTAATTTATTTTTACATTAGAAGAAATTACACTAGCTTTTCATTAGTTCCTCCATTACCTCGCATTCATAATAAACAATAGTAAGTAATATTCCGTTTTAACAAATTATACAAAAACATGTTATTTAAAATTATAAACAAAAAATATATATTTTTTTAAATTAAAAAAAAAAAAAAAAAAAAAAAAAAAAAAAAAGTCAATGAAAGGGCGGTTTGGTAAGAATATAAGTTATCAAAACATAACTTAACCTCATTACAAATTTATCAACTCAAAAACCCTTCTCAAAGGAATCATCTTGCAGTAACCCAAGAATCAGCAAACAATCAAACGAAATCATTAAGATAAACTAATAATTTAATGTGTTTTCATTATATAGTTATGTGAATTATGGAAGAAATCGCATAATAACATTGCATTGTCTTTACCGATTATCAGCTTTAGCAACTTCTAATTAGGCAAAACTTATATTTAGCTTGGCAATACAATTATAAGCATGTTTAACTCTTCTATGGTACAAATCGAATACCCACACAATACCATTCCCCTGTATTTACAGAAGGATAGTTTATCTTCCTTAAAATTAGGCAAAAGTTACTTTTATGTTAAGTATACAATTATAAGCATTCTTAAGTAGCCTATGCTAGAGACACCAATTTTTTGATGTTATGTCCAAAATTATTACCATCATAAGCATAATTATGTATTATATAAACGGGACGCAAACAAAATGCGGCCGAACAAAAAATATGATTCATAAAACACTGTACAAACTGAACATAAAAGGTGTATCATCAGGATCTTACTTATTAAATAAACTACCATGCAACATACAACTTGGTAAATGTTACTTATTTAGTAGGTTATTTAGTTGTAAGCACCAATTACATGTGTTTTTGGTTAATGATATTGTTTATGTTACTTATTTAGTATCAGGATGGCACAACAATTTCTATTCCAATATGTCCGTCAAACAGAACAAACTCATCAGGTGCTAATAGAATTTCCCTACAAGTACTACAAACAAAATTTACTAAACTAATAGCATAATTATAATTAATACATAAACCTTACATATACATTACAATTTCAATAACAGATCTTACCTGATGTTTTTACCGAGTATTTCAAAGAACAGAGCGACATGCTTTATCTCAATGGCACCAATAGGTACCGTTACAAAACAAAAATAAAAAACATAAACGACAAATGGGTCTTAAGTGACAGTCAGTGGAAAGCCGTTGTTGAATCAAATATACCACCAAGTGCCACAACAATCCACTTTATAAAGATAGGAACAGACGACTACTATGTCACATTATACGACAATACTGGGTCAGAATGTGCTGGATATGATAGAAAGACGATAGGTCCAAGAATGATAAGGTGTTTGGCAACTTATACTCCAGGAATAACGGTATGCAAAAACTAAAATACAAATACATTATTCCTGATTAAATAGTCATTATATTAGTTTGACTCTTTTCACTCTACATCTTTATGCATACAGTTGTTACCAGGAGATTTCTTACAAGATATATGGCAGAATACATTCACAGTCATTTACGCAGGAATGATGTTTCATGTTCGTCATAAAAGGGTTAAACCCTGGGAAGATAAGATAGTAAGAATGAATGGACTGACCGGTTATGGATGGGACGATTTTGTTGTAACAGCAGGAATACAATGGGGCCAACAACTTGTGTTTACAAATCTGCCAAATTATACATTGTCGGTAGTAGTTATAAGTGGCTACGATGGTCTTGGTCTCAGCAAAGAAGATATACGAACAACATTCCTCAAAAAGCCACCCAGACCAATACTTAATCGTGATATCAATGGTAATTACAACAAAAATTTATAAACTATAATTTTTGTCATAATATCGTTAACTATACTTAAAATTCATATTGCAGATCCAAGAATGCATCATATATGCACATGGTACCACCACTCGGCTCATGTCAATGAAGATAGCGTAGTCTACACAAAGTTCAAACTAGACGCTGCGAATCACTATCCATTGGTAAGTCATCTAAACTAATTGGCCCAAAATCACCAACAAAATATTATAATTACCATGTCATACTTAATAAATTATGCATTAAACAAACAGATAATCGAATCAGATATATGGGATAAGTTACACATAGATACTTACAAAAAAGGAAAGATTGTTCACATGGATTTGACCTATTCAATAAAGTTGAAGGTAATTGCTGACACAAGTAACCCTTTAAAGATCAAGTCGTTAGTGATGGAAGGCAATTGGAATCAATTTGGACTAGAATTTGGTTTTGAAGAAGGAAAAATGATGCGCATCAAACTGTTTCGTTACGAACTCCATAATGAAGATGCACACAACAAGACAATACCAATATTTCATGTTTGTTAGAATTACAATCTTTTTGATGGTTGTCATTCAACTGAAATATGCAGGATTCTGAATTAACAGTTTTAAATAAATTAATCGCCTATATGTTATGTATGTCTATGCAATTTCTCATCATAGAAAACCAAGGCATCAGCAAATCACAACTATTATTGCACTGAACATATGAATCTTTCGTATGCCAAATGCATTAGACTTCTTTATACTATGCTCATTGTACTATGCATTAGACTTCTTTTCAATCGATATACTTGTTGTGGGTAGTATATCAGCATTGTGGTTTAAAGATCACTTTCACAAGCAAAGGCCTATGGAGTTAAATGAAATTCAGGTAACTCTTTAAATAACTTCAGAGGACTCAAGGCAGATCCATCCGTATACTGCAAGTCAAAATCATCCTTTTTGGGCAACAAAAGGGTAGCACCACTTAAACAATCATTCACTAACATAGCCACAAAACAAAACCTGACATCACAAAAAAACTTTGAAGTTCAGGAGTTTTATTATTTTGACTGTCTAACAAGTCAAACTTAACAAATTAACATTGTTCCAAATACACTCATTATGAAATTTATAAAAAATGGATCATACGACTATGAACTAAATAAAGCATTCGATACACTTCAATCAAAAATATTTATCATACACATTAAACACGCTTCTAAACACATACATAAAAATTTGCCCTAACAATGGATGAAATTATGCACATTGCTTCTAAACAAATGCATAAAAAATAATACTATCAATAGTTGAAATTATGCACATTCCAATGCAAAATTTATAAGTCAACCATACAACATTAGATTTAAAACACAATTCATCAACACACGCCAACTTAAAACATAACAAATATATGAAAAAATTACTATTATCCGTAAATTATTAAATTAAAATGTAAAATTACAAGTCACGCTCGCCCATCGGGCGGGCTTCGAAAGATAGTGTATATATATATATATATATATATATATATATATATATATATATATATATATATATATAAGGGAACTTTCTTTTCAGAACTCATATAAGTGTGAGCACCGACAGAACTCTTATACACCATTTAATAATAGTAAAATTCTTTCAAATTATTGTTCGTGGTTTATTTTAATGGATCGAAATACAAAGACTTTCTTTGAATTTATTGTAAATTTGCGTAAAATAGATTTAATGAACATAATAAAATTCTCTCAAGTATTGTCCATGTCTTATCTAATGGATCAAAATACAAAAACTTTTTTTAATTCGATGTAGATTTGCGTTTATATGAGATATCATTTTATGAAAATTACATATAATAAATCAAACATAAATTAATTTACTAAATTTAGATTGGTTTAAAAGGAGTTCTGAAAGTTCTCACATTTATATGAGTTCGGAAAAGAAAGTCTCATATATTTTAAAATAAAGTAAGCTTGAATAATCCACTGACTTGTTATGAAATCCCTTCTATTATTATTAGAACTCACATTCCTACTATATGTTAAGATTGTTCGGGTTATTTAGTGTTATTTATTTTTTAAGCGGATGAATTGTGTGTTAATACTGTTATGCAATTTTATATGTAAATAAGCATAAGGTAAAACCCTAAACGAAAATATTGTCAATCATTTTTTTACATAAAGTGACGATTCAACATACTTATTTTCACTTAGAAAGCTTATATCGAGAAGAAAATTGAGAATGAATTTTTTTAAGATAACAATTCATAATTCGTAACTTTATTCACTAATATACATTAAAAAAAATAATAATAAATAAAATAAAATAATGAATTGAACCTATAAATTATAGATTTGATTCACATTTTTCCCCTTTAAATATTTAGTTAACTACTTTGTTATGAAAAGTATATTAATCGTCACTGTCATGCCATGCATTTTCTACCACTACTAGAAAACCTGTCAATAGCATCGGCCTGAAATCATTGCTAAAAAGCCTCATTCGTTGCTCAATGATGTTAGCAACGACATCAGCAACAAACACCCTTCGTTGCTATGTTGCCCGTTGCTAAGTGGTAAGTCGTTGCTAATTTCTTCAATTCGTTACTAATCAGCAACAAAACTTGATGTCGTTGGTAAATTCCTCGATTTCTAAAGTCGTTGCTAATTATCAAATTAGCAACGACCATTGAGTGTTGCTATGTAGCAACGCCCCTTAACCTTTGCCAATGAAATATAGTTGCAAATTTTGCAACAAAAGTCATTGCTAAATTAATTATTCTCTTACTGTAGGTGCATTAATATTCTTGAATGTCTGCGAATACAAATCCAGAAAACAAATGAAACTGCTTTTACATGCCCATATATACATATAAGGACCAATACACGATTTATTTACAAAATATAGCATAACGTACTAAACTATAGATATACCAAATTTAATATCCAGTTAAACATTAACAAACTTACAATCGTTCTAAAACTAATACAAAACAAAATTATTCGTAGAACAAATATAACTTGACCATGGCCAAAAACTAATATGGGTTCCACAAAGTTTAGCACACACTATGTCAAGAGCAGCTGGAAAGTTTAGCACACACACTATGTCAAGAGCAGTGACTAATTAAGTAACGAAGAGACAAACAATTGCACAGTTTGCTTGCTTACTTACTTCCACTGGATACACGAAAGGCAGACTTGTAATTTAGTTAACCCCTGGAATTAACGTCCAAAAGGGTCATGACACATTTGTAATTAAAAATAATAATAATAATAATAATAATAATAATAATAATAATAATAATAATAATAATAATAATAATAATAATAATAATAATAATAATAATAATAATAAGATCTTCAAGATTTTCATGATTAAAAAAATAAACCATTGATGTAAATCGAAAAGCACTCAGAATATACAGTTTGTAAAACACACCATAAGCGCATTTCATGTCGATCAGATCAAGAAGATACAACAATTAAGATTATGAGTTGTCGGCTTTTGCAAGCCAAAAAACAAAGTATGAGTTAAAGCATATCTAAGTTGAAAAAACTCTACTGGCATGATTGTGAAGTTAGCTAAAGCTTCACTTTACAATACCAGAAGCACACTTAAGGTGATTTTAAAAAGTTAATATGAATAAGGTTAGAACTTGAGATAAAATATGTGAATGTTACTATAACCCTTGCAAGTTACAATAATCTATACCAATCAGTAATCACTAAGCAAAAAGTTAATTAATGTTTATATTATAACTAAACTAACACCTTGTATCACCAAGTGACACAAGTACCTAAGTTATAAGTAAAGTACCTTTCTTATTCAACATATAATAAGAGGTTATGTACAGTTTTATAATCAAGTTAAAGATAAACAAGAATGAGAAGATAATCACATTCAAGCACTAGAGTTTTAGATGACGGTAAAAACTTAGTTGAAGCTCATAAAAGAATAAAGAGTAGTTTTAGCTTATGTGATTTAAAATAAGAAATGATATAGATTAGAACAAGTAGAACAAAATCTAATTATGAGTTAAAGAATATCTAGGTTAAGTCATGTCATATTATTACTGTAGTTAAATACTTATTAGAAAAACAAGAATAAATTAAGACAAACAGAGGCTCCGAAGATGATGGAACCGTGATGCGAGCTCTTCAAACTGCAAAAAGGCAGAAAGATATTCAAATTAACAATGCATTTCGACATTCTGTTTGAGATTTTTATACGAGATAACAACAATATACTGAACAGAGAGTCTGCAATGACAACAACGTGTGTATGGCAGCCAATGGAGTGAGAGAAAGAACCAAGGTTGGTGGAAGTGAATGAGTGTGTTAAAGGGAACTCATGTTATAAAAAAGGAAATTCACATCATATCTTATGTTAAGAGCACCTGGTTCGGGGCGTTTTTTTCCCTCACGCCGACATATAATGCAACTGGATAACACCAAACCCACACCGAACACGACGCCATAGGCTAGCTGTCGCGTGGAACATAATTACTAGAGTAGCAAAGTAAACGAGTTAAATCGAGTCGAACTTTGGTAGGGCTCGACTCGAGAATTTTGTGTTAGCTCAATGAGCATTATTTATAAAAGGTTGAGCTCAACTTGATAATGCTTGAATTTTACTCGAGCACCGATCGAAAAGCTTGATAAAAATTCATAAATAAGTAGTTATACACAGTGAATTTACATTTAATATCTTAAAATATAGTAATAAAAAAAATATATATGTCACTTTAACGCTGAGCCTATATAAGAAGCAGGTACATTTATGTCCATACTTATATACGTATGTATGATATTTTGAGTCAGCATATGACATACTTATATACGTATGTATGATACTTATATACGTATGTATGATATCTATCTATAAACATATAAGATTGAGTCCTAAAATTTAATGTGGAGGCGTCAAGATTGCATATAGTACAAATTGCTAATGCTCGGAATTCAATGCAGCCTCATAATAACTATACAATCATGAAAGGAGATGAAGTGCAAGGGTTGCCCGAATTGATCACATAGCATTTAGTATAGAATTAAAAGTCGGTTAGATGAAGTGCAAGGGTTGCGAAAGGTTGCAAGAATAATTAATGATTTAACCTAATTCATGCCTATATAAACCGGCCAAAATCACATTTAGTATGTACATTTGAAGATGACTCACACATCTTTTATATCTTTGATTATTGGTAGCGGTATCTAAATTCTATTTTGCAACATTTTGGAGATGACTCACACATCTTTTAGATCTTTGTAATTAACTTGGTCTTCTTTTTTTCTTAATTTTTTTTATCATACACAGGTACCATGAAAATCACACAAGATCATACATGCTCAGATAATGGAACCAAAGATTGGGATACCAACTATTTTATTTGTTTCTTACATATTTAGGTGATTCTTATAGGTAAGCATATATATAGATATATGTATTATGTTAATGCATTTTCATATACAAGTAATTTATGTGCGATTTCTATTGGTGTAGCTCACATGTGCGAATTGATTCAAGAAAATGTGCACGAGCATGTATGTAAAGAAACATTTAAATGATTAAATGTAATTTTTAGCGTGATTAGTTTATGATGTAGCTCACATGTGCGAATTGATTCAAGAAAATATGCACGAGCATATATACAACATCGAGATGAAAGTGCAAGGGTTGCCGAAATTGATCACGTATTTAGTATAGAATTAAAAGACGGTTATAGACAAACATGTATGTAAAGCAACATTTAAATAGTTAAATGATAAAGTACATACTTTTTGCTCGAACCCATTTGTAAACTATAATAATAAATAATAATAATGTTTAAAACATAAGAGTGGAGTCCAAAGGTTTTAGAAATTATTAATAGTGTGTTAATTAATATTCATTTGGTTAATTATTTAGAATTGAGTTTATTGATAAAATTTATTAATATTAATTAGAATTCAATGTTAATTTTCAATGAAATTAGTTGTACAGTAAAATGAGATGAAACCAAAAAGGTTTGTAATGATTTTTATTTAGTTTATGTGGCATTATTATATATACATGATTACACAAGCTTTATCTATAATACTATAAGATTCAGTCCCTAAATTTAATGTGGAGTTATAATGATAGAGTTTTAGAGTTAGAAACAAGTTTGAGTCGTTTAGTAGTTGCATAGAGTACAAGATATCTAATGCTCGGAATTCAATGCAGCCTCATAATATCTATACAATCATGAAAGGAGGTGAAGTACAAGGGTTGCCCGAGTTGATCACATGGCATTTAATATAGAATTAAAAGTCGGTTAGATGAAGTGCAAGGGTTGCGAAAAGTTGCAAGAATAATTAATGATTTAACATAATTCATGCCTATATAAACCGGCCAAAATCACATTTAATATGTACATTTGAAGATGATTCGCACATCTTTTAGATCTTTGTAATTAACTTGGTCTTCTTTTTTTCTTAATTTAGTTATCATACGCATGCTCAGATAAATGAAACCAAAGATTGGGATACCAACTATTTTCTTTGTTTCTTACATATTTAGGTGATTGTTATAGATAAGCATATATATATTTATATATAGATAGATATATGTATTATTTTAATGCATTTTCATATACAAGTAATTTATGTACGTTTTCTATTCATATACAAGTATATATGTATTATTTTAAAAAACATGTTTTTTTGAAAAAAATAAGTAATCTCTCAATAATTTATATGCCAAACATACCCATGGGCCATTGTTTAGGCAGATGAAAAGATACAGCCCATGTGCAATGCACGGGTTTTCATGACTATTTGAAATAATCGATTTTGCTGTTGTACACATTGACTTTTTGGTCAAGAATATACTCGACGCCTTGGGTTGTTCCCTGTCCACGATGTGCAAATCAAATAACGGGATTTTTGTAAGAACATCTGCGAGACAGGTTTCAATTTAGTCCTCAACTAGAATAAATGGTCTTACATTCGTATTTAAAGTAGTTGTCCTCGGCTTTCTTAGTTTTTATGTTTTTTTTGAACAACTTCATTATTGTTTTTTCAATCTTTGAATGACTCCATTTCAATTTTTTGAACGACTAATATATTGTTTATATTTTGAACGCATCTTTTCTTTTTTCAAATTTTTTTTTATAACAAGATATAAATTACGAAACTTTCTTTCATACAATATTATGTTATTAAACACCTTTTTCTAAAAGCAAAAAAATAGTCGCACAATGGTCGAGACAAATGTCGAGGAAAGTCAGAGGTATCAAACCTTTGCTGGGTAGGGTTGATGGGTACCATTATGGTACACAGGGTTGAGGTGTCCCTGCCAATCTATGACACTTTTTGATCCAAACGTCGAGTAAAGTTGTCAGTTTATGTTATGGACCTAAGTGAATCCTTTAAGAGTCAAAGCCAGCAAACAAATGACTGTATAACATAATAACATAAACCATACTTCGTACCCACACTTCACAAAATTATACAGTATTAACTAAGAGTTTTTACCTACCGGTTGTTTCTAAAAAACTTATTTACCATTCTGTTGTTCGTTCAAAAATAATTACCAATATGTAGTTTTGTTCATATTCTTCTCCCTCACTTTAATAGTTTGATTCAGAACGTGGAGGCCACGCCTCACGCCGATGCCTTGACCTTTTTCGTAACGTGGAGGCCACGCCTCACGCTATGGCGCCACTATAGCTCGGTATTTAGAACCCTGGTTAAACTACAGAAGCCCAAAACAGTCTTATGCAATCTAAACCTTAACATATCCTCTCGAGCATTTTGACTTTTAATTATGAGAATACATCTTTTGGTAAAGGTGTGAAACCTTTAACTTTCAGCTCAGCACATAGGAATATATATATATATATTATGTTAATGCATTTTCATATACAAGTAATTTATGTGTGTTTTTTATTGATGTAGCTCACATGTGCGAATTGATTAAAGAAAATGTGCACGAGCATGCATGTAAAGCAACATTTAAATGGTTAAATGATACTTTTAAGCATGATTAGTTTTTTTTTTATTGTTTTTTTTTTTTTTTTTTTTGTAACATGGATTTTCGACTCGACATTGCGAGCCGACTAATCCCACGGCGACTACCCTTAAGCATGATTAGTTTATGTAAGCATGCAACTTGAATAATGAATATAAACGAAAAAGTATATAATTTTTGCTCAAACCCATTTGTAAATTAAAAAAATTAAGTTTAAGACATAATAGTGGAGTCCAAATGTTTTAGGAATTATTAATTGTGTGTTAATTAATATTCATTTAGTTGGCTATTTAGAATTGAGTTTATTGATAAAATTTATTAATATTAGTTAGACTTCAATGTTAATTTTTAATAAAATTAGTTGTACAATAAAATTAAATGGAGCTAAAAAGGTTTGTAACGATTTTTATACAGTTTATATGGCATTATTATACATACATTATTACACAAACTTTAACTTACAAACTTAATAACGAAAATATTTAACGCACATTAAAGCCATCACAACTTAATAGCCAAAAACCCATATATAGAATACAACACCGCAAAACCAAAACAACATCAAACACTTTTAAATTTTTATACAAGAAAGTTAAAACATTTCATACAACATACTAAACAATAATTAAGTATACACTCGCCAATATACAGAAAAAATACATGCTTAACAATTAGATTCTTAGCCCGTGCGTAGCACGGGTTCTGCCTGCCTCGTAATACTATAAGATTGAGTCCCTTAATATAATGCGGACTAATCAAGATACTCAAGATAGAGTCCCATAATTTAATGTGAAGTATATACAACATCGAGATGGAAGTGCAAGGGTTGCCGGAATTGATCACGTACTTAATATAGAATTAAAATACGGTTATAGATTGAGATGAAGTTGAAAAGGTTGCAAGAATAATTAATAATTTAACCTAATTCATGCATATATAAACCGGCCAAAATCACATTTAGTATATACATGTTGTAAGCAACATTTAAATGGTTAAATGATAAAGTATATAATTTTTACTCAAACCAATTTGTAAATTATAATAATAAAAAACTAAAAATAAAATTTAAGACATAATAGTTGAGTCCAAAGGTTTTAGGAATTATTAATAGTATGTTAATTAATATTCATATGGTTAGCTATTTAGATTTGAGTTTATTAATAAAATTTATTAATATTAGTTAGACTTCAATGTTAATTTTCAATTGAGTCCCTTAATTTAATGTGGAGTAATCAAGATACTCAAGATAGAGTTCCATAATTTAATGTGAAGTATATACAGCATCGAGATGGAAGTGTAAGGGTTGCAGAAATTAATCACATACTTAGTAAAGAATTAAAATACGGTTATGAACTGAGATGAAGTTGAAAAGGCTGCAAGAATAATTAATGAATTAACCTAATTCATGCATATTTAAACCGGCCAAAATCACATTAGTATGTAAATATTTGTAAGTAACATTTAAATGGTTAAATGATAAAGTACATAATTTTTGCTCGAACCCATTTGTAAATTATAATAATAGATTACAAAAAATAAACTTTAAGACATAATAGTGGAGTCCAAAGGTTTTAGGAATTATTAATAGTATGTTAATTAATATTCATATGGTTAGCTATTTAGAATTTAGTTTATTAATAAAATTTATTAATATTAGTTAGACGTCAATGTTAATTTTCAATTGAGTCCCTTAATATAATGCGTAGTAATCAAGATACTCAAGATAGAGTCCCATAATTTAATGTGAAGTATATACAATATCGAGATGGAAGTGCAAGGGTTGCCGGAATTGATCACGTACTTAGTATAGAATTAAAATACGGTTATGAATTGAGATGAAGTTGAAAAGGCTGCAAGAATAATTAATGATTTAACCTAATTTATGCATATATAAACCGGCCAAAATCACATTTAGTATGTAAATATTTGTAACCAACATTTAAATGGTTAAATAATAAAGTACATAATTTTTGCTCGAACCCATTTGTAAATTATAATAATAAATAAAAAAAATAAAGTTTAAGACATAATAGTTGAGTCCAAAGGTTTTAGGAATTATTAATAGTATGTTAATTAATATTCATATGGTTAGCTATTTAGAATTGAGTTTATTAATAAAATTTATTAATATTAGTTAGACTTCAATGTTAATTTTCAATTGGGTCCCTTAATTTAATGTGGAGTAATCAAGATACTCAAGATGGAGTCTCATAATTTAATGTGAAGTATATACAGCATCGAGATGGAAGTGTAAGGGTTGCAGAAATTAATCACGTACTTAGTAAAGAATTAAAAGACGGTTATGAACTAAGATGAAGTTGAAAAGGCTGCAAGAATAATTAATGATTTAACCTAATTTATGCATATATAAACCGGCCAAAATCAAATTTAGTATGTAAATATTTGTAAGTAACATTTAAATGGTTAAATGATAAAGTACATAATTTTTGCTCGAACCCATTTGTAAATTATAATAATAAATTAAAAAAATAAACTTTAAGACATAATAGTAGAGTCCAAAGGTTTTAGGAATTATTAATAGTGTGTTAATTAATATTTATTTAGTTAGCTATTTAGAATTGAGTTTACTGATAAAATTTATTAATATTAGTTAGACTTCAATTTTAATTTTCAATGAAATTAATTGTACAGTAAAATTAGATGAAGCCAAAAAGGTTTGTAACGATTTTTATACAGTTTATGTGGCATTACTATATATACATTATTACACAAATTTTAACTTACAAACTTAATAAAGAAAATATTTAACGCATATTAAACTATGACCAATTAGATAGACCCCGTGTGCTTCATATTACCATGCAAAACCATCTAATAAACAAGTATTGTAGGGCTAAGTAATAGACCAAAAGAAACAAAACCATTTTTTTTATCATGCAAATAAGTAATATGCCAAAAGAAACAAAGCCATCATAATTTAATAACCAAAAGCCCATATATAGAATACAACACCACAATACCAAAACAACATCAAATACTTTTAAATTTTTATACAAGAAAGTTAAAACATTTCATACAACATACTAAACAATCATTAAGTATACACTCGCCAATATACAGAAAGAATACACGATTAACAATTAGATTTTTAGCCCGTGCGTAGCACGGGTTCTGCCTGCCTCGTTTAACATATCATCGAGATGATGCGCTTATAGTGTTATTTAGAATTGGACAAGAAAATTGTTCAGGAAAGACACCTCTATTTGCAAATTCCAACGATCAAAATATAGATCCATACGTTTATAAGGTATGGTACAAATTTGTGGACGATCCAATGGTTAACAAACTTGGGATCCTATTTTCCCTCAATTACTGCATGCCGAACGAATTTAAAAGAAACTTTAAGATTATAGCTCCATTGAAGGTGACATGCGGATAAATACTCGAAGAACGATGATTAAATGATTAAAAGTTGATAAAAGATAAATCAAGAAAGGATCAGAAACAAATAACAAATGAAGAATTAATGATAACATATTATATGTTGACATAGTTACATCATTTTGGTCATAATTCTTTCGTACGAACTCCGCTTTAGATAATTTAAGAAGCTAAGAAACTGGGAGACGGGTATCTACAATTTTGATTTTCAATCCAAATTCGAAATTTCACCCATTCCCATCACAAGTCAAGTCACCAAAAAACATAGATATTAAACAACTTTCAAAACAAAAAACATAAAAAACACGTCACAAAAACAAACACAAATAAAAAAAACTTCCCAATAAAATAATAAATAAAATAAATAAATAAATAAATAAATAAATAATTGTTTTTGCTTGAGCTGGTGGCCACGACGCCAAGACCCACCAACCTAACCTTGGTGTGGTGTATCGGCCCACAGGGTGGCGCCGAGGGTGATGGCTTGAGCCATCATCCCTTGTATCCGGAGCTCTAAACACTTTACATTCATAACTTTCCAACCATATATAGCACATTATATTTCAACTTCTAGATTAAAGCAGTTAATTTATCGAAATTGGACAAAATAAGAAAAATTAACTTCAGCTTTTTATAGGTATTGGTAATTTACACTATAAAATCACATGTGGTCTATAATGCATGTTCAAAATTTCTCATATATGATTATTGACCCTACTAGAAAAAATGCCATTAGCAACAATTATTTTAACAACAATAGAGAAATCATTGCTAAATTGTGCATTTAGCATCTAATTTTAGCAACGAAATTGTTAACAAAGTTGCAATTTTTTTAGCAACAAAAAAATTAGTTGCTATTTCTACAAATGATCATAAATATTTGTTGCTAATTTAGCAACGACTAACGCAATTTCGTTGCATTCTCAAATTAGCAACGGTCGAATTAGCATCAATTGGTGTCAATTGCTAATTCGACCGGTGCTAATTTGAGAATGCAACCAAGTTGCGTTAGTCGTTGCTAAATTAGCAACAAATATTTATGGTCATTTGTATAAATAGCAACTAATTTTTTTTGTTGCTAAAAATATTGCAACTTTATTAACAATTTCGTCGCTAAAATTAGATGCTAAATGCACAATTTAGCAACGATTTCTCTATTGTTGTTAAAATAATTGTTGCTAATGGCATTTTTGCTAGTAGTGTGATAAGTGTTAGCTGACGTTCTATGTTTTATATCTGTAGAAAAAAGTGTCATTAATCGTTATTGAATTGAGTCCAACATGTTATATTTTTTTAAAGAGACCATTGGGCATTGGGAAACACATAGAACTAGTTGTGGCATAGTTTATAAGGCTACTCACAGAAGGACGATGGGATCTAGTTGTGCGATTGATTTCAATCGATCGTGTTTATTGGGGTGATTCGATCACAAAATGACAAAACATCAAATTGGTCGAGGGGACGATCGAGTGAATGTGTGTGTATATTAAGTTTATAACCGTTTAGCAATGGTTTATAAATAAAAAAAAAAAGAAAAAAAATATCAAACATACTAGCCGTTGAATTAAAAAGAAAAAAAACAACACACTATAAATAACACATATTAACACAACATATCGCACACTTCAATTCACAAAATCTCACACTTTTTTCAATTCAAAATGGCTTGTAATAAACTCCCTCATACCGTCGAACAACTTCAACAGTGGGTCAAAAACCAAGCCGACAAAGACGACACGGCTCTTCAAGAAGCTATTGTCGAAGTTATTAACAGGGTTGAGCTTGCAAAGGCACTCTAACAATGAATGAGAACACGATACACAGAGTGCGATTACATCTCTGATGACAAAAAATTTGTGATCGACCAGTTTTGGTACGATGAATTTCGCAAAGATCATGCCGTTGTTGAGACATTGCGTGGCTGTGTGAGTCAGATACATGCTCAAAAAGCAAACAAGATTCGTTGGAGTTTTGAAGAAAATGTGAAAGCTGCTATGGTTGAACAACAACAACGATGACAATGACGAGAACAACGACAACAACAATTTGTGCAAGGTGCATCAAGTTCATCTGCACCAAGAGTTATTGAGCAACAACAACAGCAACCTCATCTGGATCACTTTCAGCTAAGTTTTGAGGAAAATGTGGCAGCTGATGATGATGGCTGGAACTCTGAGAAGGAGCGGGAGCTGAGCAGGTTGGAAGCTCAGTTAGAAGCAGAGAAGTTTGTGAACTACTCTGCGTATAGTACGAAGACGGTTACGACTCCAACAACTCTCAGACCTGGGATCACCCAGATTGTAATTGAAGTTTATGTGATGTTTAAGTTTATGTTTTCAATCGATGTAATATTTTATTTATTAATGAAATTAATGTTTTAATTATTAAGATCATAGTTTAAAATGTTAAAAAAAAAAAAAAAAAAAAAAAAAAAAAAAAAAAAAAAAAAAAAAGGAACTTGGTCACCCTTACTGGAACACCCAATCGCCTACAGGTCGCTGGAGAAAGACAGCTGATGTGGCAGGAAAAGAGGGGGATTGAATCCCCTTACTGTGAGTAACCTAATGTCACGCAATCTATCATCAGATACGTGCGTCAAATGAAATATAAATTAAGCCGAATATTATAGCATGTATATCGAAGATATAACTTGACATTCTATGGTTTGATTTCTTCTTTTTTTAGAACGACATTTTTTCACACCTATACCTAGTGGTGCACAAACGGATAATTTCCAAAACCGAACCGGTTTCGGTTCTCATTGACCAGTCAAAAACCAGTTTTGGATAAAACCTGATCGGTTCCAATCCGTTTTAAGCGAGGAAAAGCTTGAACCGGCAATAATAGTCTCAAACCGGTCTAAACCGGTTTTTTGTAATCCAGTTCCACAAACCGGTTTTTATGAAATTGTACTTTGAGTTGAAAGAAAGGTGGGTGAAAAGACCTCTAACTGCACAGCTACTTCACTTTTTGACATGTGTAGTGTAACTATTTATTTTGAGTTTTGTTATATCATCTTACATTATGTTCCTACATATTCTCCTATACACACAATAATATACTAAGATATTTTTTCTCAACTCATTATCTCTCTATATCTAATCCGTCTATTTTAACACTTGTCAGAATCCTGTGAATAGAACACGTAGTAAAAGGAACTATCATTTCCCATTTATTTTTACTTTGGCTTGTTGTTTACCTTTTTCATTCTCCCAAGCACCACCACATTTATGCTCAGAACATTTGACTATTGCCCATGTTCTAATAAAAACATTCTACTTTCTTTTAAATGTGAAGAATAGGACGGGTAGCATGTGCATCACTCTACTTTCTTTTAGTGCGTTTGGTAGAGGGAACGGAATGAGGGAATCATATTAGATATGGTTGCAAGTGTTTGATTAAGACGTGCATCTTTTAAATATGATATTAAAAGATAAATATCTTCCATACTCGATATGAAACTTTCATACCTGTGGACCCACCTAACATCCAAACCCATATCCATTATGATTTATGGCAACATATCAAACGCACATTTGCATTTTAAAAGAGTAGGATGGTTAGCATCTATGGTATGAGTTATGAAATGTCATTTTATCTTGGAAATGTAATATGTTGATAAACTTTTATCTAGGATGACAAGTGGTAAAGAGAAATTACATGTTTTTGAAAGTGGTTAGTTTGCGGAGAAGAAAAAGATTAAGAACAGAAAATTACAATAAAATATTAAATCAATAAGATCATGTTTTTTTTATATATTTTATTAGGTAAAATTATTATTTGATACCTTCTAAGTAACTGAATACTTTTATCATAGTTATAGTTTGCAATTATCTTTAAATATTTTCTTTTAATGCCCGTGTTGAACACGGGTTCTAATCTAGTTGACTATATATGTGCAATTATTATTTTTTTATTATTTTTATCTTTTTTAGTATATAACAAAACACAAGCACTAAACATATTTAAACATCAAACATTAAATTGTTTCTTGCATACATAAACGAAAATCCGAAATACATAAAAATAAAACATCGTCTTCTTGAATAACATTAAACGAATAACATAGAAATAATGCCTTGAACTATTCGTCTTCGTTAGGAGGTAGGAGTAGGGTCATACCAGTCAATATTTCTTTCAAGTATATTTCTTCTTCAACCTGTTCTAATTCGCCTTCGAGTGGTGATATATTTTAATACTTTCAACTCCATCGAGGTTTTCAAACAAATGCAAGTTTCCACCGACATCGAGTGAGTTTTGATCTTCTCAGTGATATAACCCTCACAAATGCCACCAACGAGGCTTGAACCCATAACTTTTATGTTGGTTGGTAACTCACATACCACTAGACCAAAGGCCATGGGTCTATATTTGAATATTTGCCGAGTAAATTGAAAAGCATTATTGTTTTATCTATTTGTCAAAAGGATGTCAGATACTCCCTCCGTCCCAAATTTATTGTCCACTATTGATATTTTTAGTCTTTCTTCTTCAACTTTGACTTTAAATATTTTTGTGGATATTATATAATATTTGATGCAAAATATATAAATGGATTGGGTTTTAAGTGTACTTTTCAATTGTATAATTTTTCATCAAGTATCATATAATAAAAAATATATATTTATAGTTAAAGTTGAATCAGTTTAACTTTGAAAGACAATAATTTTGGGACGGATGGAGTATTAATAACACTGCGTTGTTAACTATGGGCCTGGAAAATAAGACTTGAGAGTTAAGCCCAACAACCTTATATTTTGTATTCTTTATAGTTTCGATCTTGCTGATATATTTTTTTTTTTTTGGTTGTGTTTGCAGTTTGCTTAGTAAAATTGCTACACATATGCATAAAGAAAAGAAATCTGATAAAAGAAATAAAATAATATCTGTAAATCTAATCTGTACTAAATATTAAATGCCTATGTGATGAAAAAAAAGCTTAAATTTTTTATACATGGTACTTTTATAGTTTTCGTTCTTACGAAGGTCTTTAAGACAATATAAAAAGGGGTTAGGACCGTTTGTTTTTAAATGGTTCATTAGCTTATACGTAATTTTTATCACTTATGTTTTACATTTGTTATAGATATCTAGTCGGTTCAAATATCTATCGTTGCTTCCGAGTCCACCTTTTGCATAAGTGGTCGTATTTTGGCTAATTGGAATGCTTTTCCGCCGGAAATTGTAGACGCATTGATATGTACTCAAAATTGGTTCGTAAATCACAGAAATCATCAACATGGATAATTTAGAAGATCTTATGAAAGATGACGAGGTTACTAAAAGTAAATTGATTCATAAACTATAACGAAAGATATGCAGATACATAGTGTTTTTTTGTTTGTTATTAATTAGTTTTGTTGTTATGTTTTAGAGTAAATTACACCGTTAGTCCCTATATTTTTTTTTTCATATTTCATACGACATTTAAAAACGCTAATAATTTCGTTTTTGATCCAGGATCGAGAATATATTACGCCGCTAGTCCAAAATTTTGACGGTCGTTAGTTTTCCCAGTTATCTCTGTCCTCATGTGCATTCCACACGAGGGCACTTTCGTCCGTTCCCCCACTCACACCGCCTTATATTGTCAGGTGACAATTCACTTTCTTCCCATCCACACACGTGTACATGCTTTTACATATCTCGATACATCCATTGTAAATCTCGATTGCATGCAGAGCGTATTCCACACTCTTTTCTTTTTTCACTCAAATATTTCCATCAGTCCCTCTCTCTACTCAACTTTATTTATTTCTTCCCCAAAAGCTTCAAAAATGGTACAGTGCTTGTGTGGACAAACAGCTGTAATTCGCATATAATGGATCAATCGAAATCCAGGACGTAGGTTCTATGGTTGTTGTGATTTTATTGACTGGTACGATCCGCCCATTTGTGCTAGATCAGTGTCAATCATCCACGGTCTATTAAAGTCAAGGAATGCTATCCAAGTTACACTAGATGATACAAGACGTGAAGCTGCTAAAATGAAGAAATACTTGATCATAAGTTGGGTTTCTTTATTTTTTTTATTACTTTTTTTTTTTTTTTTTTTTTAGTTTTCGTATTATTTTGCATGTGAAGTAGAAGTTGCGAAGAGAGTAGGTGATGGGTTATGATTTTATTTTGTTAATCAGATGTATTTCATCACCGGTGTAATTGTTTGCTGCTTATGAAATATTAGTTCAATGGTATCAAGCATTGATTCAGTTGTGAAATTATCAGTGTTATTCTTTTATGTCTTGGTTAAACTATAACGTTTACTTGTTGACTTTTAAATGGGTAAAAATAAGTACCTGAACATTATCTCATTGGGTTAAGTTTGTGTATTATAATCCAACATAATGGTATTAAGCATGTTAAGTTTGCTTTGGTTAAAAATTGGAAGTTGACTTTTGCACTAAACTAACAAACAATGGTTTTTGCATACTACAACCCAAGTTAATGGAACTTTTAAACCATGTTGACTTTGGTTTTTATCAAAATAGTCATAAGAATTTACATGTTTTCAATTGCATTATATAGATGCAAGTCATTTGCACCAAAAGAAAATTACCTAAAAATGTAGAATATTAGTCATAAAAGCCTTTAATTGCATATTGTCAATGCAACAAGTTGCAATGACTTGAAAATTGCAATGGCCTAGTACCAAGTCTTAAACATATATCCAAATACAGGGTAAAAAATAAAAATAAGTCTTAAACATGTTTAAACAGCTAACATAAGTTTCTAACTCAAATGTAATCCTGCTCAGGTCTTGTTTGGTGTATCAGGTCCAACTCTCTTACTAATTCCACCACCTCTATATATGTCATTCCTTATTGCATTTTTGTTCCATCTTGGTGATACAGGACTTCTGCTTCCACTAGCAATTCCACTTTGACTTGCAGATGATTTACCAACCACCGAACTTTGACAACTTGGAGTTGCATCAGGATGCCCTTGGCTTTGTCTTGTAGCAGCAGATGCACCTGACCCTTGACCACTTTGATTTGCAGAAGGATGATTGTTATTTCCAGCAGTGTTGCTTCCACCTACATTATCAACATTATCATTTAAATTTGTAAGAAATGATAAATAATTAAAACATAAAAAATACAACAACTTAATAAGACTAAGCATTTATTACCTTCTCTTGCAACAAAAGATGGTGAACCTTCTATGTAATCATCCAAACAAAACCTGAATTTCTTGCGAGGTCGTGAATTACCAGATGAACCACCTAAAGCTTCAACATTTTTCCCTTTTCCTTTGCTTGTATTTTTTGACCTAGAAGTTGTTGCATCACCTTGACACTTACATGACTGTTTATTGTGACCCGGGTTTCCACAAGAAGAACATATAATAATTCTCCCTCTCCTAGTCAACTTACCATCACTAACACATGGTGTGTCCTCCATTTGTCCTCTGACTCTCTTCTTCTTAAGCCTACCAACTTGAGGGTGATAATGTGGATGAGTTAGTGTTATAAGACATGTAGATTTCTTCCAGTGTGACCTCCCACTAACTGGTTGTATCTTGAAACTGTAAACTTCTTTCCAAGTTTCTAACCAATAACACTTATCAGTCCATGCCTCTGGTAGTGGTACAGGTTGGCCATTGACAACCATATTCAAGTTTGCAGCAACTGCATGCCTACAAGGAAATCCTGAAATCTCCCATCTCCTACACGTACATCTTTTTCTTTCAACATCAACTACACATTGTTCGCCAAAAGATCCAGTAACCCGATACTTTTGATCCCCATTCCATACAACTTTATAATTGCTAGCTACATTTTTTATTTTTGACATTATAAATGTGGCAGTAGGAGTTAGAGGACCTGGAAACTTTTCAATGGCTTTCTGAAAATTAATAATTCTTTTCATCCAGTACTCCCTGATGAACTCTAATATAGTGATAACAGGTTTATCCCTACCAAGGACAAGCTTACCATTCAACACTTCATACATGTTATTCAGCAGCACATCTAAATGAGCTCTTCCTACATACAGAAATAATATATGCTTGTAAGGAATTAATTGGTTACACCATGATAATTAATTCAAAAAAGCTAATTGAATTTACCTAAAAAGTCTGATCTGAACCAATGTTCTGGTGGAATCTTTGCTAACCAGTCATGTGCAACCACACTTAAGTCCTTAAGTTCTTTCATTCCCTCTTCATACTTAATTATTGTTGTAGCTAAAGCACACTTCCATAGCAGTTGCTTGTATGCAAGTCCATTCCATTGCTTCTTCATGTTTTCATGGATATGCCTTAAGCAAAATCTATGTTCTGCATTTGGAAACACTTCATTCATTGCTTGAACGATACCCTATAATAAAATTTCAACAATTATAATACAGATACAATAGTATAAAACAAACCAATTCAATTAATACAACTATATTGTACCTTTGTCTATTTGATATGAAAGTAAAATGGGAGTTTTGGTGAAGATCTAGGTCATCCCCCAACATGTTCAAAAACCACACCCACGAATCTTTGCATTCAGCTTCAACAAGGGCATAAGCAACCGGATAGATGCCATTGTTAGAATCAAGTCCAATAGCTGTTAACAATTGGCCAGGGAATGGGCCACTTATAAAAGCCCCATCCAACCCCAACAGTTCTCTTCTACTAGCTTTGAATCCTTTCTTTAATGCACCAAGACAGACATATATTCTCCTGAATACTCTAGTAGGACAGTTATGATCTTCAGGTATTTCTACTTGATGCATTTGACTGTGGTTCCTGGATTTTGAGTCATCAACTCTTGAGCATAATCCCTGAGCAAAGCATATTTACCCTTGTGATCACCCACTATCAATTTTTCAGCTGCAGCCTTGGCTCTGTATGCCTTCATTCGAGAAACATTTACTTCCTATTTCTTCTGAAGTGCATCTTGAACTGCTTTAGTAGGGATTTCTGGATCCATAGAAACTTCATCCATAATTTGAAATGATAGAAATTTGTAGTTGCAAGCTTTAATGTCCCTTGTTTGTAGACATAATGCTCACTATGGTGAGTCTTGCAAACCCAAGTCTCCTTACCTAATTCTTTAGTGCAATAAAGTTCCCATGGACAGCTCTGATTACTTGTGTCTTCAAATATTCTCTTTCCTTTGTCTTTGTTTGCAGAACCAACTTTTGACTTAGTGATGAGGCGAAAAGTGAACCATTTTTAAGGGGTTATTTAAGCCCAAAGTTGAGATTATTTGATCAAATATAGCCCTAAATCGTTCCTTTTGTCATTTTAGATACTTTTGGAGTGAAATATGGAAAAGGAAGCATTTTGGACGTTTTTGGAGCATAAAAGTGAAGAAAACGGCAAAGTCTTAATTTTCCTTGCTGGGAACAGTACCTGACGGCGTCACAAGTTCCTTAATGACGGCGTCGAAAGTAACAAAAGAGGTGGATGTGGACAGTACACGTGACGATCCAGAGAGTTTTGTGCAGTGGAGATGACAGCGTCACCCAAGGCCGTCATGGTCCATGTATTAGTGACGGCCCAGAAGAAATTTACACATGACTGCGTCATATGTGGAACTAGGCAATACGATTTCATTATAGGCGGTGAGTTGACGGCATCACATGTTTACACATGACGCCGTCATCCTGTAAAATCTATATATAGTTTTCCAAATTTCATTCATTGGTGTGTAACTTTGAGGGAAAAACCCTAGGTCGAATTTTCCAACTTTTTCAAGGGTTTCAACCCTTTGAATCTTTCATGTTCAATTTGAGATAATTACTCTTTCAATTCAATCAATATGTCTATGTGTTGTTTGAATATATCTTACGCTTGTTTTCAATTTAACATGCTCGGCTAGATTTCTTTTGTGTTTGCTTAGATGTAGTGAAACCTAGATGTTAATTATGGGTTGATTGTTTGTTTATAGTTGTTACGGATGATTGTATTCGATGTTAGGCTTAAGAAAACTGGCAGACTTCCATTGGTAACTTGCTTGAACGTCTTAAGAAATATGATCGGAGGTATACTACGATATTTGGTTGTATTTAATGCGAAAGAGAATTCTAATGATCCCATGTTAGGAGCTTCTAACAGATTGACATATGAGTGAAGTAGGATCCTATAGAGTTAGGGAATATTGTTCACGGCCCTACGACTAGTATTAAGGAATATGACCCGTCATCCATGCAATTGTAATAAGCTATCAACCTGTAAAAGATATCTAGGGAGTAATGAAACCTAAGTAAACACAACTTTCCCCATTATTGTTACACCACATTAGTATAATTAGATTTATTTTCATTTCTATTATTTTATTTTGATTGCATCATTAGTTATTGGGTTAGTTGGCTAGCAACTAATTCCGCCCACTCTTCCAAAACCCGAGATTTTAATTGCTTTTATAAAACATAAAAATACAAAAAGAATCATCCCTCACCTCTAGACTTAGTTTAGGAGACTTTCTAATCCTAGCGACACTATTCCTGAGTTGAACGATCAATCCCCCGGTACTTGTCACTATACTATACTACAACGATCAGTTACACTGCCTGGTGGGGGTTGTAAGCTTCTTGAGATCCCTCGAGAGGTAAAGCCTGGTGCGATTCCCACGTATCAAGTTTTTGGCGCCGCAGCCCAGGGAATAGTTATTGTCTAGGTTAGGATTTCTTTTTATTAGGTCTACTTGCTAGATTCCTTTCTAGTAAGATTTTATTTTTATTTTTAGGTTTTCTTTAGTCTATCTTATTTCTTCGTGTCCTTGTTCGTAACCATCACCTTCCGCCATCATGGCAAATGAGGATCTCTCTAACCTTAGAGTCACTAGGAGTCGTAGTTCCGTTAGAAATCTCGTTTTGCCATATGCAGAACCTGAAAGAGAAATACATAAGCTAAAGCAATCTCTCTCAACACTGAACCATCTAGCATAGCTATCAACTTTGATGAGGCCCTTTCTGAAGAAGATTCAGATAATCACCTCACACCCTCTAGCCCTCAATCCAACAACGATATGAGCACCCCTGAAACTCCCTCCCCTAAGCGCCTTAAGGACTACTCCTCCCCGAATCCTCGTGGTTTCTCAAATGCCATTGTCTTCCCAAACGAACACACCGATGACGTCTTGCATGCAAGCGATGTTTGGCTTGTCCAAAGTGTGTGCAAGTTTCGCGGATTACATAACGATGACCCAATTCAACACATCAGGGACTTCTTGAAGATAGTGGACACCCTCCATACGGATGGGGCCACTAGAAACACGTCCCGATTACGATTCTTCCCTTTCACTCTTTATGAAAAAGCCAAAGAGTGGTATGATAGACTTCCCTCCGAGTCTATCTTTACATGGGAGCAACTTATATCCAAGTTTTATGAAAAGTTCTTCCCAGCAGGGAAAACTTTAGTATTTAGGGATAGGATCCTCCACTTCCAAAAGGAAAAGGACGAACCCATCCATAAATCATGGATTAGATTCAAGGATTTAATAAGACAAGTTCCCCATCATGGCATCGAACTTTGGCTTCTGGTCCAAATCTTCTATGACAATGTCTCCTCAAACGACCAGAACGGAATCAACAATTCTAGAAAAGGGAAAATAGCTAATCTGAGCACCGAGGAAGGGTGGAATAGGATTGAGGAATATGCTCAAGACCAGGATGATACTTGGGATGAACCCGAGTCGACTATGAGCATGTCTGAAATCACATAAACACCCTCAGATCGGCAAAGAAAAATTCACGAAATGGTGGAATACCTTGCGGGGTCGCGAACAACTAAACAACTTTCGAATCCTTACTTGATCTGCGATTACTGTGGGGGCCCGCACGAGGTAGAGGAATGCGGAGGAGAAACCACGACCAACCATGCGTGTTTGTCAGGACATGACATCTACGCTGACCCCTCCCTTTTGCCTTTTTACCAAAACGATGATTATACCCTTTGGGGAAATCTGGTGAAAAGAAAAGAATGAGAGGAAGGCCCTGAATACAAAATCAGGAGCACTTTTGAAGGTGACCTTGGTCACTTTACTCAGGAAAAAGGCTTACAATTGAAAGGTCTTGACGAGCTCATCGCTGAGCAACAAAATGACATGGAAAATTGGTTCAACAAGCTTAATGCCACCCTTGATGGCCATGACAGGCCACCAGTAAGCCAAAAAGATCCCCTAGTCTCGGTAACTACTCGAGCTGGAACAATAACCAAGGACCCTCCTTATCCGAGCTCACATCCTGTCACCATTGATCTAAACGAGCCCCACGAGGAGAAAGGTAATGTGAGCAATAAGGCTCTTGAACAACCTCCCCTGGTAACCCCGTCCCCACCAACTCCACCTAACCAACCCCTATGAGAATCCCATTTCCATCCTGCCTAAAAAACCAGAAAATTGAGAACGATAATAAGAGATTCTTGTCATATCTAAAAGATTCAGTGGTCACCATACCTCTCCTTGATTCTTGCTATCACATGTCAAAGTATAGCTCATACTTCAAAAGATTACTTGCCAACCGAAAGAAACTCGAGGGTCTTGTGACTCTAGGGGAAGAATGTTCGGTGGTGACCCAACGAGGGCTACCAAAAAAGGTAGACGATCCAGGCAGCTTCACCTTGCCCTGTTCTATAGGATCTCTCTCAATAAAGAATGCTCTTGTCGATTTAGAGGCGAGCATCAACCTCATGCCCCACTCCATGTTCCTCAAACTAGGATATTCCGGACTAAAGCCTACCCGTATGAACATCCAACTAGCCGACAGATCGGTCAAATATCCCCTAGGGATATGCAAGAATGTGCTAGTCAAAGTTGGGAAGTTTAAATTTCCGGTTGACTTCGTGATCTTGGAGATGGAGGAGGATGACTTGGTGCCCATCATCTTAGGGAGACCATTTCTTGCTACCGCTCGTGCAGTCATTGATGTTCACGACGGCAAGTTAACCTTACGAGTAGGAACCGATAGCTTGACCTTCGATATTAAAGACACTAGGAATCTGTCTCTCGAAGCAGCTAACCGGCTCTATTTCATCGGAGAGGTCGATGAACTAACAGATGTCGTTGACAACTGTGTTGATGAACAAATCGAATAAGGCTGGTTACGGGATGAGAGTTTCCTCCCCATATTGGAGGAGGAGAAGACGGAGGGCACTAGCGCAGTCTCCTTCTATCCCAGACAAGAGACCACTGAACAGCTCGAGCTCCGTAAACCTAAAAACAAGCTAAAGCCCTCTATTATCGAACCACCTAAGTTAGAGCTTAAAGAACTCCCAAACCACCTGGAGTATGCCTTCCTCCAGGGAGAGGATCAACTGCCAGTAATCATAAACTCTTCCCTTGAGCATGAACAAAAAGATAGGCTCTTAGGAGTCCTAAAGAAATATAAGGGAGTCCTTGCATGGAGTGTAGCCGACATTAAGGGGATTGACTCAACTTTTTGCACGCATATGATTCTTATGAAAGAAAACTATAAACCAGCCGTGCAACCCCAGAGGCGGGGGAATCCCAACATTAAGGAGGTAGCGAAAAAAGAAGTTATCAAACTTTTGGATGCAGGGCTGATTTCCCCAATTTCGGATAGCCCGTGGGTTAGTCCTGTACAGGTTGTACCAAAGAAAGGAGGAATGACTGTGGTGAAAAATGACAACGGTGAGATGGTACCCCAGAGAACAGTTACTGGCTGGCGGGTATGCATCGATTATAGAAAGCTCAATGATGCCACCAGGAAAGATCACTTTCCCCTCCCATTCATTAACCAAATGCTGGAAAATTATCCGGGCACGAGTACTACTGTTTCTTGGATGGATTCTCAGGATATTTCCAAATTCCCATAGCACCTGAGGACAAAGAAAAAACCACGTTTACTTGCCCTTATGGAACATTCGCCTATAAAAGGATGCCTTTTGGGCTATGTAACGCTCCCGCCACTTTTCAGCTATGCATGAACGCAATCTTTCACGAATTAATGAAAGACAGCATGGAAGTTTTCATGGATGACTTTTCGGTCTTCGGGAACTCTTTCGACCAATGTCTCGCTAATCTCGAAAAAATGCTCAAACGTTGCGAGGAAACCAACTTTGTCTTAAATTAGGAAAAATGCCATTTTATGGTAAAAGAAGGGATTGTGCTAGGGCATAAGGTCCTAGGGAGTGGGATTGAGGTGGACCATGCAAAGGTTGAAGCTATATCTAAATTACCATATCCCATGACTATTAAGGCAATACGCAGCTTCTTGGGTCATGTCGGGTTCTACAGGAGATACATTAAAGACTTCCCTAAAATAGCTAGGCCAATGACTCAATTGCTTGTAAAAGATGCCCCTTTCGATTTCTCTCAAGAATGTAAGGATGCATTCAATCTCCTGAAAAAGGAACTCACGCAAGCCCCAATCATGGTTACACCCAACTGGGAGTTACCTTTCGAGATCATGTGTGATGCTAGCGACTATGCTGTTGGGGCAGTATTAGGCCAAAGGCGCGACAAATAATTCCAACCTATATACTACGCTAGCAAAACTATGAATCCTACTCAAGAGAATTATTCTACCACCGAAAAAGAATCATTAGCCGTGGTGTTCGCTTTCTACAAATTCCGTCAATATCTTGTCCTTTCAAAGACGGTTGTTTTCACTGATAATTCGGCTCTCTGATATCTTTTTGCTAAGCAAGACGCTAAACCACGACTAATTCGGTGGATCTTGTTGTTACAAGAATTTGATGTTGAAATTCGTGATAAAAGGGGGGCGGAGAATTTGGCTGCTGATCACCTCTCTCGTCTTGAAAATCCCCTTAATGAGCTTGATAAAAGCGAGATTTGGAATTCATTCCCTGACGAAAAACTCATGTCAATGACAGATTCTGAACCTTGGTACGCTGATTATGCTAATTATCTTGCAAGCAGGCTCATTCCGGAACACATGACTAGATACGAAAAGAAAAGGTTCTTTGCCCAACTAAAATACTACTTCTGGGACGAACCATTCTTATTCCGAAGATGTCCTGATCAAATAAGCAGGCGCTGTGTTTCGGGAAATGAGGCAATAAAGATTATGAAAGAAAGTCATTCGGGCCTTTCTGGGGGCCATCATGAGATAAACACCACCGCACGAAAGATTTTTGATGCGGGATTCTATTGGCCCACAATATTTCGTAATGTTAAAGAGATGATACAAGCATGCGATGCATGTCAACGGGCCGGGAATATATCAAGCAGAGATGAAGCGCCTCAGAATTTTATACAAGTTTGTGAGGTTTTCGATGTTTGGGGAATTGATTTCATGGGACCCTTTCCGTCTTCAGGGGGAACGAATACATTTTAGTAGCCATTGATTATGTTTCAAAACGGGTAGAAGCACAAGCCCTTAGGACCAATGATGCTAGGGTAGTTATTCATTTTCTGAAAAAGCTGTTTGCTAGGTTTGGCATTCCTAAAGCTCTCATTAGTGGTAGGGGGACCCACTTTTGCAATGCGTAAATGGAAAAGGTCATTAAGAGATATGGAGTTTCCCACCGGTTCTCCACCGCCTATCACCCCCAAACCAACGGTCAAGTCGAAAACACCAACAGGGCAATTAAAAGAATATTAGAAAAGACGTTTAATCAAAACAGAAAGGATTGGTCATTTAAACTCGATGAGGCCTTATGGGCATTCCGAACAGCCTGCAAGACACCTATTGGAACGACCCCGTTCCGCATGGTTTATGGCAAGGCGTGTCACCTTCCGGTGGAACTCGAACACAAGGCTTATTGGGCACTTAAGGCATGTAATTTGGATTATACGGTCGCCGGAACGAATAGGTTCTTGCAACTCCATGAGCTTGATGAGTTAAGGCTAGAAGCGTATGAATCCTCCATTACATATAAAGAACAGGCGAAAAGATGGCATGACCAGTTGATAAACTTGTTTTGCAGTATATAATTAATTCCAAAGAAATACCGGTGAAAGTATTTCCCGGGTCGTTCTCCCAACGAAGGTGAAATGGAGTCGTGAATAACCGAATCGCGAAATCGTGTCGTGAAAAGTGTTAAAATGAAAAATATGATTTTGGATTTCAAGTTATACTAAGAAATAGTAAACTACGAAGAATTTACAATCTAGATATGTACGAACGTTAAAAACGTGAAAACGGGAATTCAAACGTAAAAATTAACGTAACGTACGAAAATAAACGCGACTTATATACAAGAAATGATCCTATGAACATGAAACAAGTTTCTAAAAATCTTAAATGATAAAAGAAAATTTCTAGAAAAAGAAAAATATTTTTTTGACTTTTTATTTATTTTCTAGAATTAATTATCTATTTAATGAATTTAAAAAGTAATTAAAAATAAAAGAAATTATGAAAAACAATGGGAAAATTATAAAAACTATTTTAGAAAATCTAGAATAATATAAAAGAATTTTAAAAACTATTTTTGTATTTTTCAGGGCTTTTTTCTATTTTTTTATGGATTTTTGGAATTTAAAAATGACTATAATCTAAAAGAAATTAAGAAAAATAGCAAATGACCTCAGAAAATTATGAAAAATTACCAGAAATTCTAAATTAATATAAAAAGCTTGCAGAAAAATTTTGAATTAAAAAGGATAAGCAGAAGTGCTTAAACAGGCCAAATCAGCTTATGGCAAGTGCTTATTTATAAGCACTTGCCACAAAACTTTACCAAATTAATACCACTACTGTATTATACTACTATAAGCTCAAATAAGCCAAGAAAAGATCAAAAGAAACACAGAAGTATAGATGAATCAAACAATAAGCACTCAATGAAAAGCTAATTAAGCAAAGACCTACACAGAATAAGCTATAAGATAAGCAAACCATCCACAACACTACACCTACTCCTATTAAACTCAGATAAGCCAAAATCACACAATTATAAGCTCAAAACATCACTAGCAGCCCTATAGTACCAAACAGAAAGTTATGCTACATATCCAATAAGCAAGGCTTGAAAAGCTATTCAAATAAGCTGAGAACAAGAAACTAATGATGGAAATATAAAGACTACTAATCAGAGATGCAATAAGAGTAAAAATCTGAGGCTAGGACTATAAGCTAATAACCAAAATGATGCCATGAACATAGGTCATTAACTGTGGTGCAGGGGAGATAAGCCTCCACACAGGCTACTAAAAGCTACAATTCCAATAAGCTATTCAGCTCAGAACCAAAATTTTATGATTGAATAAGATAGACTAGCTATTAAGGAACAGAAATCAATAAACTTTATCTAATTCCTACTACTAATGAAGCCTACATGTTCAATCAAAATCCATACTGAAAACTCAGTACCAAGCTAATTTATGACTTTTCTTAATGCAACTACAAGTTTGACTTTATCCAAATTCAGATCATCACAACTAACTATAAGTGTAATATTAAGCTATTATTAAGCTATATTAAGCTAGTAGTACCTGATGTGCAACTACTCTAACTTCTATACTAACTGTTTCTCCATTTAGCTAACAGTAAAGTGAATTTAAACCTAAATTTGACTTATGCTAATATAACCTACTGATTTTATAGATCCTAACTCTATTACTATACTAGAGAGGCATAAATGAAACAGTAAACCAACATTACAACTACTACATTACTCAGCAATCTCAAAATCCAAACACTCCCTTAACAACAGTTATAGCTACAAAATAGTGCAATAAAGCTAAATCTACCAAACCACTTATTCAACTATGTAAGCAAACATTATCAGAAGCTAATCAAACAATCAAATAATCTGAAATCAAACAAAAGCTCAGCAACACAGATTCAAATCATGCAGTAATGAATTAAGAGGAAAAGTACTTGCTACCTCACTTCACCTCAGCTCAAAAGAGAGGTGTTCACTATGCTTGCCTATCACTAGATAGGCTGATTTCACTCTTGGTTCTGTATCAGCTTATCACCACCACAGCTACTAATCAACTTATTCTTTTACTTGACTGATTAATGAACAAAGACTCAAAAACACCTCACTATAAGCTATTTAAGCTTAAATAAGATGTATAAAAGAAAATAAGCTCTACTGTAAGCTTATATTAATAACTATCATTGTATTTTTTTATATTTTTATATTTTTCTGATTTTTTGTTTGTTTTTATTTTTATGAAAATGCATGTAAAGACTGACTAAGAGTAATAAAGTGAGTTAACTTTCAACAAAATAAGTAGAATAATAAGAAGAGTAAACAAAATAAGCTGAGATAAGATAAAAATAAGCTAGTTATATGCTGAATTGCAAACAGAATAAGCAATAATGAGAACAAAATAAGCTAAGATTAAATGAAAGAAAGACTTTTATTAAAAACTTGAACTGAATACAACTGAAAGCTAAGAATAAGCTAAAAATTACACTAATAAGCTATATTATACTACTCCTATTCCTAGTCTAACCACCAAAAATGTTGGAGTAGGCCTCTTATTTATAGCTGTGTGGTGAGGAGCCTTCAGAAGGTCCTAGAATGAGCATCTTCTCACGAATATACTCCACTAGATCCTGATGACACCCACGAACCAATCATGGCCTTCAAATCCTTGTGGTGACACATTCGGTCCAATAAGCAGCTTCCACGTGGCATTCCTTGTGTCAGGAGGTGTCAGGGGTGTCAGGGGTTTGACCTTTATACCCTTAATTGGGTAAATAATAGTGGGATTGGGGTAATTGGGGGTAAATGGGATTTAGGGTTCATGTGTGAATAGTGAAATCTGGGGAGAAGGTAAAAAGGGGGCGGGTAATATTAGTACGGGGTAAGATTATTTTATTGAGTTTGATTTATGGACCGGGTCACAGATTTGGTGGTGGGCTTGGGTTATGTATAAAGGGCCTTTGGGGTTTAATAAGTAGTGATGGGCTGGGGTATATATTGGATTAGCAGCTTTGGTAGTGAAAGTTACAAGGACCAATTGTGTACAATCTGAAACTTCAAGGACCATTTCTGTCAATACTTTCAAAATATTTCCAAGGACTAATCTTGTCATATTGATATTCTTCAAGGTTGACTTGACACTTTGAGCTCGAATAATGATCCGGACTTGAAAACTGCTTCCCGGCACCGGCTTTTGAATCTTTCATACTCTCGTGCCCGTTTTTCCGGGTTTTTGCTTGTTTTCCGTAATATCCGTACCTGCACATCACAAATATAAAAACACGTGTTTTCTTGGCATTTGTTAGCTCAAATAGTCATTTTTGGGTCGATATTTGGTAATAAAAAGGTGTGTAATTAATACACACCAAAATCCCCCCGACTAAAGTATTGCCGTGTCCTCACGCAATGTGATCAATTCACGCTCTTGGGATAAATAATTTTGATACTCTTTTTACTAACTTTGAAAAGTAGCAAAGAGGTTCAAAAGAGATTACAAAATCATTTATTCCCGAGAACGCTCCGATTTCCAAAATTTTCCTTTTTTTTTCTCCACTTTATTCTATTTTTGGACTTTTCATACTTGCTACTTGTGACGGTTTGTTGAACTTTCATTATTTTTGCAATAATTATTGGGGTCGACGAGTAGAAACACTTCTATTTAAGAAGTGACCATTCGGATAAAAATCGTCATCCTTGATTTTTCACGAGCTCCCAAACTAAGCGTAAAAACGAGATCACAGCTTATCTACAAATTTAATGCTAACACTACTCATAAAAGTTACTCGTGGAAACTTCTTACTCCCATGTCCTAGGTTTTTGTATCTCATTATTTTATTTTTGTTGAGAAATGAATCGCTTCATATTTTCTCGTTTCAATAATTTTTAGTCCGATAGTGACACCTAAGTTAAAACGATAAATAGTTACTCATTTTCTCTTAAGAACCACTGCAATAGAAATTCGGTCCACATCAAGGAATTTGGGGTACATACAATATCAGAAATATAAGTTGCGGAGTACGATCACGTGCACCTCATGTGACTGATTACTAATCGCGTATCACATGCACCTCACGCGCCAACAACTTATTGATACATACATAGCTCTTATTCAACAATACTACAACTTTCATATTTTTCATTTCTCACTTTTTTCACTTTTCTCATATTTTTCACTTTTTTTTTCTTTTCTTGACTTTTTTCTCAACATCAATGGAAGCTTATAGGGTAGCTCCAAAACCACATGCATAATCAACTTTTGACTTTTGATTTTTCACTTTTTGGCTCTTATTTTTGGTGTTCTTTGATATGTACCCAACTTCTAAAGCAAAAATTCTCTTAAGAAAACAAATAACTAAGTATTATTCAAACCTAAATACCACTAATTAACCTAGAACATCTATTATATATATTGGTGACGTATCTGATGGGAGTAAAAAGCCACGAGTACCTCCTATGAGCCCTAAAGAGAACCACTACTCCACGTTTAGCATTAAACTTGTAAATAAACTCTATCATTTCTCGTTCTCTGCAAATTTAAGACCTCAAATAATGAGATTAGCAGATGCTTAGCCAATAATCAGCCACGCATATATAAAGTCAAAAACGGGAGCTTGCAAACTCTTGGAAAGAATTCGCGTTTTGTAGCTCCTAGTGTAAGTGACTAGCGAAAGCTTTTCAAGTCGTGCATGTATAAAACCAAGTACGAGAGCCGACAAAAGAGTAGCTCCTAGTGTACAAGGCTAGCACAAACTTTTATGATTATCAATGGTTAAGGGAACAAGCTAGGGCTCAACACGCCCGGTCAAGTCAAAATATTTATTCCTACTCTCGCCAGCAAGAAAGTCAACAAGGTGTCAAATCACTTATTCATACTTTATTGTGTTTTCGCACAACTTTTCCGACTTTTTCTCATATTTTTGTGCTTTTTCATGACTTTTTCATTCACTTTTCTTCAAAATTTTTGAAATTTTCAAATTTTTCAATTTTTTTGGTTTTTTGGTGGAAAAACGGAGTTGCAAGAGTACACGACTTGTGAAACATGCAAGGTCAAAATCGAATCGAAGATTCACCCTCCCCCCGACTAGAACGAAACATTGTCCTCAATGTTTTGGGTTAAGGCAATCCTAACAATAATCTAGGGCCGTTTATTAATTATGCCAAAGAAAACGTTAGTCGATAAGATTTACGGATATAGGATTTCCAAAAGCACCGATGAATGAGACTCCAAGTGAAGAGATAACGAGCACGAGAGTCATCATAAATCATGGACAATCCTGAACAAACATCACAAACAACCACGGAACACAAGAGTAGAAGAGGCACCTCCTCCCTACATTAGGTGTTAGAAATAAGAAAATAAGAAGATGAAATGGGATAAGTGTGGGTTGCCACCCACGAAGCGCTTGTTTTTGTTCACCGAGTCACATTAGCTTGACTCGATCCCCGAATTAATTCGTCCTTGGGGAGAGCAGAGAAAACGGCCACAAGGCAAAAGAGATACCCGGATCAAACACGGTATCCTCACTCCCGGTGGAGTGAAGGATAAGAGAAATCACAGCAAATGTGAAGAATGGAAGAAAAATTTTTATAAGAATAAAAATCCATTCTTCATCATCAAAAGCAGATTTATCATCAATGACCTTTGCAACAAATACCACGGGAGGGAGGGTCGGGGTTAAATCACCAATAAGAAAATTCTCACGATTGAGAACATCTCCCCCCGGGTCTGGATCTTCCTCAAAACACAAAGGATCATTCTCCGGTGGAGGAATAATATGAGCAAGTTCATCGGAGAACTTCTCGTGAGGAGCATCAAGTGAATCATGTGAGTTCTGAACCTCGGGTTCCATGTCGGACTCATCACTAAGAAGATCGAAGAGCGGATTATTTGAAATTTGATTAAAATCCGATTCAAAATCAAACATCGGATTCGTGAAAGTCTTATCAAATACTTCGGGAACCCTCGGAACGAGATCATCATCGTCCTTATCAATAACGTCATCACTCCCTTCCACCGGTGTGAAAGAAGGATGGAAAGAAGAATCACCGTGAGAAATTTCCCCGGACTCACTTTGGATTGGAACGAGGCTCTCAACACTTGACGTATTGAATTTGTCAGATTCCGTTGCCGGAATAGTGTCAAGAGGCTCGTCCCCCATTATTAGAGAGTCCACGGGCTCCACGGGAGAAGAGATAGAATCATTTTGAGGATTTATGTTGATCGTAATCGTGGAACTATCATCATACAAACAACATTCACAAAATTGGAGTCTTCTTTCTTCAACACGAGGTACTTCCATCGATCTCTCATTCGGCTCGGGAGTAGATGTCATACGATTAAACATCTCATTCAACTCATTCATCATTGATTTGAGTTCAAGAATTTGATTATTGAAATTGGAAGATTTTGGGGGTTGATAAAAATTATTAGAATCGTAATAAGAATTTGATTCAAGATAAGAATTTTCGAACGATCCCCCACAATTTTCAAAACCCGATGGATTTTGAAATGAATCACCGTTGTAGCACGAATTTGGCTCATAAAAATCATTTTGAGAAAAATTATTGAAGCTCGAGTCGTAAGCGTAAGACGTATCTGCACTCGGCATATAGCACATACAATCGGTGTATCCACATCCATCACAAAAACATCCTCCACACGGCCTACCTTCTTCGGACGGGTTTCCACAATTATAGCAAGAAAACGACGGTGGTGGTGGTGTATAGAAATTAGGAATATTAGACGAATTATTGAACGAATGAGAATTACAATTCAAACAAACGCCATCTCGAATATTATCTCCACATTCACTGCACGTACACCACACACACAACCCTCCGAAGAACGGTTCTCCACAATAAGAACAAAACGTATCCATTAGAATTAAATGTAAGAGGGATTGAGAAGAAGAATCAAATATGAGAGGATAAGAAGATTATTTGTGTTTTTGATTTTAAAATTTTTATATTTTTTTATAGAAAATATACACAAGATAGTAGAAAAAAACTTAACGCAACACGATTTTTCAACACTAATATTCAAAACTCACGTCCACCTTCCCCGGCAACGGCGCCATTTTGATAAACTTGTTTTGCAGTATATAATTAATTCCAAAGAAATACCGGTGAAAGTATTTCCCGGGTCGTTCTCCCAACGAAGGTGAAATGGAGTCGTGAATAACCGAATCGCGAAATCGTGTCGTGAAAAGTGTTAAAATGAAAAATATGATTTTGGATTTCAAGTTATGCTAAGAAATAGTAAACTACGAAGAATTTACAATCTAGATATGTACGAACGTTAAAAACGTGAAAACGGGAATTCAAACGTAAAAATTAACGTAACGTACGAAAATAAACGCGACTTATATACAAGAAATGATCCTATGAACATGAAACAAGTTTCTAAAAATCTTAAATGATAAAAGAAAATTTCTAGAAAAAGAAAAATATTTTTTTGACTTTTTATTTATTTTCTAGAATTAATTATCTATTTAATGAATTTAAAAAGTAATTAAAAATAAAAGAAATTATGAAAAACAATGGGAAAATTATAAAAACTATTTTAGAAAATCTAGAATAATATAAAAGAATTTTAAAAACTATTTTTGTATTTTTCAGGGCTTTTTTCTATTTTTTTATGGATTTTTGGAATTTAAAAATGACTATAATCTAAAAGAAATTAAGAAAAATAGCAAATGACCTCAGAAAATTATGAAAAATTACCAGAAATTCTAAATTAATATAAAAAGCTTGCAGAAAAATTTTGAATTAAAAATGATAAGCAGAAGTGCTTAAACAGGCCAAATCAGCTTATGGCAAGTGCTTATTTATAAGCACTTGCCACAAAACTTTACCAAATTAATACCACTACTGTATTATACTACTATAAGCTCAAATAAGCCAAGAAAAGATCAAAAGAAACACAGAAGTATAGATGAATCAAACAATAAGCACTCAATGAAAAGCTAATTAAGCAAAGACCTACACAGAATAAGCTATAAGATAAGCAAACCATCCACAACACTACACCTACTCCTATTAAACTCAGATAAGCCAAAATCACACAATTATAAGCTCAAAACATCACTAGCAGCCCTATAGTACCAAACAGAAAGTTATGCTACATATCCAATAAGCAAGGCTTGAAAAGCTATTCAAATAAGCTGAGAACAAGAAACTAATGATGGAAATATAAAGACTACTAATCAGAGATGCAATAAGAGTAAAAATCTGAGGCTAGGACTATAAGCTAATAACCAAAATGATGCCATGAACATAGGTCATTAACTGTGGTGCAGGGGAGATAAGCCTCCACACAGGCTACTAAAAGCTACAATTCCAATAAGCTATTCAGCTCAGAACCAAAATTTTATGATTGAATAAGATAGACTAGCTATTAAGGAACAGAAATCAACAAACTTTATCTAATTCCTACTACTAATGAAGCCTACATGTTCAATCAAAATCCATACTGAAAACTCAGTACCAAGCTAATTTATGACTTTTCTTAATGCAACTACAAGTTTGACTTTATCCAAATTCAAATCATCACAACTAACTATAAGTGTAATATTAAGCTATTATTAAGCTATATTAAGCTAGTAGTACCTGATGTGCAACTACTCTAACTTCTATACTAACTGTTTCTCCATTTAGCTAACAGTAAAGTGATTTTAAACCTAAATTTGACTTATGCTAATATAACCTACTGATTTTATAGATCCTAACTCTATTACTATACTAGAGAGGCATAAATGAAACAGTAAACCAACATTACAACTACTACATTACTCAGCAATCTCAAAATCCAAACACTCCCTTAACAACAGTTATAGCTACAAAATAGTGCAATAAAGCTAAATCTACCAAACCACTTATTCAACTATGTAAGCAAACATTATCAGAAGCTAATCAAACAATCAAATAATCTGAAATCAAACAAAAGCTCAGCAACACAGATTCAAATCATGCAGTAATGAATTAAGAGGAAAAGTACTTGCTACCTCACTTCACCTCAGCTCAAAAGAGAGGTGTTCACTATGCTTGCCTATCACTAGATAGGCTGATTTCACTCTTGGTTCTGTATCAGCTTATCACCACCACAGCTACTAATCAACTTATTCTTTTACTTGACTGATTAATGAACAAAGACTCAAAAACACCTCACTATAAGCTATTTAAGCTTAAATAAGATGTATAAAAGAAAATAAGCTCTACTGTAAGCTTATATTAATAACTATCATTGTATTTTTTTATATTTTTATATTTTTCTGATTTTTTATTTGTTTTTATTTTTATGAAAATGCATGTAAAGACTGACTAAGAGTAATAAAGTGAGTTAACTTTCAACAAAATAAGTAGAATAATAAGAAGAGTAAACAAAATAAGCTGAGATAAGATAAAAATAAGCTAGTTATATGCTGAATTGAAAACAGAATAAGCAATAATGAGAACAAAATAAGCTAAGATTAAATGAAAGAAAGACTTTTATTAAAAACTTGAACTGAATACAACTGAAAGCTAAGAATAAGCTAAAAATTACACTAATAAGCTATATTATACTACTCCTATTCCTAGTCTAACCACCAAAAATGTTGGAGTAGGCCTCTTATTTATAGCTGTGTGGTGAGGAGCCTTCAGAAGGTCCTAGAATGAGCATCTTCTCACGAATATACTCCACTAGATCCTGATGACACCCACGAACCAATCATGGCCTTCAAATCCTTGTGGTGACACATTCGGTCCAATAAGCAGCTTCCACGTGGCATTCCTTGTGTCAGGAGGTGTCAGGGGTGTCAGGGGTTTGACCTTTATACCCTTAATTGGGTAAATAATAGTGGGATTGGGGTAATTGGGGGTAAATGGGATTTAGGGTTCATGCGTGAATAGTGAAATCTGGGGAGAAGGTAAAAAGGGGGCGGGTAATATTAGTACGGGGTAAGATTATTTTATTGAGTTTGATTTATGGACCGGGTCACAGATTTGGTGGTGGGCTTGGGTTATGTATAAAGGGCCTTTGGGGTTTAATAAGTAGTGATGGGCTGGGGTATATATTGGATTAGCAGCTTTGGTAGTGAAAGTTACAAGGACCAATTGTGTACAATCTGAAACTTCAAGGACCATTTCTGTCAATACTTTCAAAATATTTCCAAGGACTAATCTTGTCATATTGATATTCTTCAAGGTTGACTTGACACTTTGAGCTCGAATAATGATCCGGACTTGAAAACTGCTTCCCGGCACCGGCTTTTGAATCTTTCATACTCTCGTGCCCGTTTTTCCGGGTTTTTGCTTGTTTTCCGTAATATCCGTACCTGCACATCACAAATATAAAAACACGTGTTTTCTTGGCATTTGTTAGCTCAAATAGTCATTTTTGGATCGATATTTGGTAATAAAAAGGTGTGTAATTAATACACACCACCAGTGAATTAAGAAACCTAAGGAATTCTCAGAAGGAGACAAGGTTCTATTGTATAACTCTCGGTTAAGGTTATTTCCCGGGAAACTCAAGTCTAGATGGTATGGGCCCTTTACAGTGAAAAGTTCCTCTAAAACTGGCGCCATCGTGTTGATGGACGATGAAAATAGAGAATTCACTGTCAACAACAACGCGTAAAACATTATCAAGGAAGTAGTAATGAGATTATTAGTGAGGAGGATGTAACATTTGAAGATGAGGTCACGTAATTGCCCATGACCTTGAATCTAGCTACAAGACTCGTAAATAAAGAAAAGCGCTTCTTGGGAGGCAACCCATGTTTTGTGTGATTTTTAATTGTTTGAATGTTATTTGCTTCCGTATTCATGCTTTATTTTTATTATTGGTAGATCATGTTTCAAACTAAAATTGTGAAAATGCTTTATTTTGTTGTTTAACTTCGTCTTAACTTCATATAAAGGTATTTTGCAAAAGCTAAGTGTAAGGGGAAACCCCAAATTTGTTTCTAAGAACGAAATTGATCTTGATTCGCCACAATATTAAATGAGCATGTGTATTAGTACTTGTTAGAGTCAAATGCTTGTATCGAGTCATAATGATGTTTTGCAGGATTTTCCAGGAAGTAGGACATAAGTTTTTCCAGAAATTTTTCGGAAACTTAACGTAAAGATTTCTGCAGGTCACTTCTAACGGCGTCAAGAGTTAACTCCTGACGGCGTCATGTGTAAAATTCTGAAAATTTTTGCGAGTTTTGTTTTTCTAACGGAGTCTTAAAGTTTTTGTTAATTCTTTAGTTTTATAAACTCCAGGAAATCTGTAAACATTCATTCCACAAGCATTATATCTTAATTTATTTTCTAGGACTTGTTAGTATATATAGATTGCCGCCGATTTTACGCGAGGTTGCCTTGTTTGTTTTCTCAGGTTTAACAGGTTATATATGACAAGAAGATGATTTATTTTTCTGGAAGGAAAGCTTTGAATGTTCATTTTCTTGAAGGAAGATCTAACCTTGTTGCCACACTATCCACACCGAATGAATCAGGGGAGTATTTGTTTCATTCTTTTACCTGTTTTACTTTTATATCCTTTAATTGAGCATTGGGGACAATGTTCATCCTAAGTGTAAGGGAAGGGCAAATGATGATACCTTATAGGATACTATTGCACTTGAGTTTGTTTGTTTGATGGTAGGTGTGTAATAAAACTAAGAGAAATACTTGTTAGTGTAATTTTAGCGCCAAATTTAAAATTTTTTACAACATTTAGGAGTGAAACTTTAGCCTTAGCAAGCGTCTCATGGATAGGAGTTGTATGACTAGCACAAAATCGTACCATTCAGAAAAAATTTTCACCCAAATATGTGAGGTTCGCCTTTAGATTTGATAGGAAAAATGTGGAAAACTAGAAGGGGGGGTTGAATAGTTTTACGTCCTTTTAAATTTATTACCAAAATATTTTGTAGCTTATTCAAAACTTTCGATTCGATCTCAAGTGATTTCAAGTAACAACCAATATAAGCAATTCTAATCTAATAATGAAAGTATTGAAATATAATGAAGAAAAGATAGAGTTAGAAAGATCAAACCACAACACGCGAATTTATAGTGGTTCGGCTACAAGGACACCTTCCTTGCCCTACTCCACTCCCCGAGTACCACACTCGAGAGTTTTCTTCACTATGTCAGGAAACTCCTTATGGTGGAGAAACCTTACACACCTTGGCTTACACAAGTTAACGACACTAAGCTAAATGTCGAGTTCTAATCGTAGCTAGAACCAATCTCACAACTTCTTCAAGACTTCACACATTCTTCACACCATCACAACTTCTTCAAGACTTCACACCTTCTTCACACCTTGTCAACTTCACACCTTCTTCTATGCACAACTAAGTCACAACTACTAAACTACTTTACAACACACCTAGTTTCTACAATCAACAAATTCACACAACACTTTTACAAATATCTAACACTACTACACTATGAAAATAGCTAGTCACAACACTACTACAATTAGATGGATGTAGAGAAGTGTTCTTCTTCTTGCACTTGAGTGGATGAAGCTTTGGATCACTTAGAAACAAAGACTTATGAGTTATATGATCAAAGGATTTTTGATATAGAAATGGAGGTTGGATCAGAAAGTTTTTTAGTGCAAAAAGGTGAGAAAAATATGTGAAATGATCCTGTATTTAAAGGGCCAGAAAATACTGTTCTTGAGCGTGCCGGTCTCCTTAATTAGTGGGCGGTCCCCTTAATGATTAAGGGGGCCGCCTAGTAAAATTAAGGGGGCCGCCCTACTGAACATTTGAAAAGTTTTTCTGGATAAAATTTGCCCTTTTTGGTTGGAAATTTGAAATCATATCTTTGTAGTTTAATATAACAATACCAAAAATGATTTACAAATATATATAAAATATTAATATCATTTTATAAAATATTATGTCTTAAGACAAGGTTTTCTTTGATCATATAATGCATAAGATTCTTAGTTTATGCATACCTTAAGTGATATTTGATGTGGAGGTAAATATTTGTTACTAAATACTTGTTTACGTCTTAATCTTGACTTAATTTGATTTGAGTTTTGTGATTATCAAAACATAGGTTTATTGAGAAATATTAATAACGTTTATAAACATTATTTATATCAACAAAAAACATTCATTATTAGTGCTTATGAGTGTACCGGTAGCATTTAGATTCTAGAACTTGCGTTAGTGATGCATCCCGACACCACTAGTGAGACTACATTAGTGTAGTAGGATTTACTACATGATAAGAGGCATTAGGATCACCCTTGTGTTATACCCGTATCATAATTACTTGACCATTTAAGTCATATTACTTGGCTAGTAAAGTCAATTAATTTTTCCTACACCTTAGCGTTGTACTCATTTTTAGTACACGAAACCCCTAGTACACCCCTCCGAGCCTATCTTTTCGTTTCTAACTTTAAGCATCTTACTTAAAGGAAGAATTTGTTACAACCCACCCAAATGTGCAACCAAATCGCCTTAGCCTTCCTTGTATGCACTCAATTTTAGTGCATTATTGTTAAATGTTTAAACCCTTAGTTAATTACTAATTGATTACATGGTTGCTAAGTCGAGTCATATCTTGTACATATTGTTTTGGGAGTTTTGGGACGAATGGATAAAGTACTTATATTATGGAGTAATGGGGAAGAACATCATTTATTACCCACATATGTGCGTTAATCTTAAAAAGTACTCCAAGTGTTTTGATTATCTTGATTCGAGTCATTAGATTAGTTTATTGTAAAGTATGTAAAAATTCAAGTGTAAGGGGAATGTACATTCCCTATGGTGTCATTAGATTAGTTTATTGTCCTATGCCATCTTTTTTTGTAGTATAAAGTGTGGAAGTTAGGGATGTGTCCTAACTTTGTTCAACACTTTGTATTTTTTCTCTTGTACTGCCTTTGGGCATTTCCATTACTTAATAAAATTTACCTTTAAGTATAAAAAAAAAAAAAAAAAAAAAAAAAAAAAAAAAATCGAAAAAATTAAGAAAAAGAGAAAAAAAATAGAAAAAAAGAAAGAGAAAAAAAACATACGGACTACCATCACGTTTCATTTTATGTTTGTTTTATGTTTTTGTTTTTTTTGATTTATTAGCTTAAGTCGAGTCGAGTCTTGGCTTAGCAACACCATATAGTACATGTAATTAACCAAGATGATTAACTCGCCACCAATAAATATTGCCTTTATCCAACAAAACCGTGCTTTCCATATCCTTACACCTAATGTTATAACATTTTGAAAGACCTCTTTGATAGTTTATCCTTGGTGCTTACGCCAAGTGGTGGAGGTTTGATCATTTCCCATGCCTATGGTAATCTATTTTGTTATGACAGGTAGTGAGAGATGTTTTCCATTTCCATATTGTGATATATACTTTATTACACCCGAGAGATGTGAGTGTCTAAACACTGTTTGTGAGGTGCTAGTGTATGACCTCCGCGCTTGTTTTTGGTTTTTAGTGGAATGATTATTTGTTGTAATTACTTTTATATTAGTGTTAAATGACCCCTAACTTGTATTTTGATTAGAATAAAAGCACATTTGCTTGAGGACAAGCAAATCTCAAGTGTAAGGGTATTTGATGAGGCGAAAAGTGAACCATTTTTAAGGGGACATTTAAGCCCGAAGTTGAGATTATTTGATCAAATATTGCCCTAAATCGTTCATTTTGTAATTTTAGGTACTTTTGGAGTGAAATCTGGAAAAGGAAGCATTTTGGACGTTTTTGGAGCATAAAAGTGAAGAAAACGGCAAAGTCTTAATTTTTCTTACTGGGAACAGTACCTGACGGCGTCACAAGTTCCTTAATGACGGCTTCAAGAGTAACAAAAGAGGTGGATGTGGACAATACACATGACGATCCAGAGAGTTTTGTGCAGTGGAGATGACGGCGTCACCCAAGGCCGTCATGGTTCATGTATTAGTGACGGCCCAGAAGAAATTTACACATGACGGCGTCAAAAGTGGATCTAGGCAATACGATTTCATTATAGGCGGCGAGTTGACGGCGTCACATGTTTACACATGACGCCATCATCCTGTAAAATCTATATATATTTTTCCAAATTTCATTCATTGGTGTGCAACTTTGAGGGAAAAACCCTAGGTCGAATTTTCCAGCTTTTTCAAGGGTTTCAACCCTTTGAATCTTTCATGTTCAATTTGAGATAAGTACTCTTTCAATTCAATCAATATGTCTATGTGTTGTTTGAATATATCTTACGCTTGTCTTCAATTTAACATGTTCGGCTAGATTTCGTTTGTGTTTGCTTAGATGTAGCGAAACCTAGATGTTAATTATGGGTTGATTGTTTGTTTATAGTTGTTACGGATGATTGTATTCAATGTTAGGCTTAAGAAAACTGGCAGACTTCCATTGGTAACTTGCTTGAACGTCTTAAGAAACATGATCGGAGGTGTACTACGATATTTGGTTGTTTAATGCGTAGGAGAATTCTAATGATCCCATGTTAGGAGCTTCTAACGGCTCGACATAGGAGTGAAGTAGGATCCTATAGAGTTAGAGAATATTGTACACGGCCCTACGACTAGTATTAAGGAATATGACCCGTCATCCATGCAATTGTAACAAGCTATCAACCTGTAAAAGATATCTAGGGAGTAATGAAACCTAAGTAAACACAATTTTCCCCATTATTGTTACACCACATTAGTATAATTAGATTTATTTTCATTTCTGTTATTTTATTTTGATTGCATCTTTAGTTATTGGGTTAGTTGGCTAGCAACTAATTCCGCCCACTCTTCCAAAACCCGAGATTTTAATTGCTTTTATAAAACATAAAAATACAAAAAGAATCATCCCTCACCTGTAGACTTAGTTTAGGAGACTTTCTAATCCTAGCGACACTATTCCTGAGTTGAACGATCAATCCCCCTATACTTGTCACTATACTATACTACAACGATCAGGTACACTGCCTGGTGAGGGTTGTAAGCTTCTCGAGATCCCTCGAGAGGTAAAGCCTGGTGCGATTCCCACGTATCACTTTGTTTTGGGACCAGTGGACTAACTTGGGCTTACTTTTAATGGGTCATCCACAGAAGACCCTTCATTAAATGACCCATTATTAAGGTCAAAAATAGGGATGACACCATCACATTTGGCCCTAACTCTAACTTTGTCATTCCTTACCAGTTTGAGTTTTCGTCTAGTTTGAGTTTTAACTCAAATTTGAAGTGATAGAAATTTGTAGTTGCAAGCTTTAATGTCCCTTGTTTGTAGACATAAATGCTCACTATGGTGAGTCTTGCAAACCCAAGTCTCCTTACCTAATTCTTTAGTGTAATAAAGTTCCCATGGACTGCTCTGATTACTTGTGTCTTCAAATATTCCTTTTCCTTTGTCTTTGTTTGCAGAACCAACTTTTGACTTAGACCTAGTTTTGGGACCAGTGGAGTGACTTGGGCTTACCTTTGTTGGGTCATCCACAGAAGGCCCATCATTAAATGACCCATTATTAAGGTCAAAAATAGGGATGGCACCATCACATTTGGCCCTAACTCTAACTTTGTCATTCCTTACTAGTTTGAGTTTTCTTCTAGTTTCTATGGAATGCATGTAAACTCTATCTTTTATCTCCTTAGTAGTACCAAATCTTTGTCCTGCAAAAAACCAATACTTCTTAACTATAAACTCATCTTTCTCTTTCTCCTTCCTTAACTGCCTAAGTTTCTTTTGTACATCAGAAGCTACGTCTTCATCAAAGTCACTATCAAATTCTTCGGTATCAACAACTTTTGCCTGAGTATCACCAAACAGGGTATCTGGAACTTGTTTGTTTAAAATCGCCAAAAGATCAGGGGTTTCATTATCAAATGAAATACCAAAACAATAACATGTATCAACATGAGGTTCATGGATAACGTTATTCTCATCAAAAAATACATCATCATCCTCTTCCTCACTTTTAGTTATCCTCCTCACTGCCTTCATTATAAACATAACTCTCATCATCGTCGTTATTCTCAAAAGGACCAAGTGGTGAATACACATCATCGACCATAATCTGTATACCATTATCATTAATAATGTTTTCAGGATCAACACCTACATTATTAGCATTCACATTCTCATTAGTTTCCTCTAATGTAGCATGACCATCACCTACATTACCATTCATTTGATCATTACTTCTTTCTAAACCCACAGAATCATCACCAATATTATTAACATTTACTTGCTCATTAGTTTTCTCTAATGTAGCATGACCATCAACATCCATACGATCCACATTATCAATGTTTTCTTCATTTTCACCTACCTTAACGTTATCATCAACAACCATATCATGTAGGTCATAATCTTCTACCCTCAAAGAATCTTTAGCTACATGTTCCTGAATAACAGTATCTCCAAACTTACTTAAGTTTATACTACCAAATACCTCATCGAGCCCAACTAGTTCTTCATCTAAAGCTGGAAAATAAGACTCTTTAACAGGTAATTGTGTAAAGTTAGACTCTTGCGTAGGTATTTCATTTACCTTTGCATCATCAGTAGGTAACTCAGTAAATCTATACTCTTGAGTTAGTATTTCATTCACCCTTGGCTCTTCATTAGAACTCAGTAAACCTACTAATTTCATCACTTACTTCAGCCTCCTTAGGAATAATATATTCCAATAATAGCCTCTTAGATCGAGTTCTTCTAGAAATACTACTACCAATATAACTACGGTTACTAGGACTAACATCATTGTCCTCATCTATTTCATTAAGAACATGACCCATTGACTGGCTTGGCTTGAATAAGTTCCTACTTTGGACACCACATGTTCGATGTACACTTCGATGACCTTATGCTCAACTATAAACGCACTTAAATAACGTACATCATCATCACTACATAATGAATGCAAGCCAACATCAAGATTCTTGCCAGATTCAAGAAAATTATAAAACATTATTTTTCTATCTGTCCAACCCAGTCCCTGAACCAGTTCATCTAAGTCGAGAATCGAGAACGTTTCAGTATCCACCAAATCAACAATACTTTTCCTACCATTACGGTATACCCTTCCAGGAAACAAGTCAAACTCACCTCCATAGTGTATCCTCATTGTAAAGCAAGTTGGAAGATGTTCTGCAAAAAGTCAAACAATAATTAGGAACTGATCAATATAGAATGTGAACCATTTTATACCTAATTGAACAAAATTATAAAAAAAATAAAAATAAAATAAAATAAAAATTAACCAACAAAGAACACTTACTACAATCATACTTTGCATTCTGATACAGCTCTTTATCATTAAAATATTCTTGATAGTCGCACATTATCTTCCATTTAATGGTACCTATTTTGTGAACAACCATAAGAAAATTATGAACAAAAATTTTAGGAAAAAGATTGGGGTTTAACTGTGTGCAATTAAGAAAACTTGTGAGATGAATTTTGTGAGAGAAATTATGTGAAAAAGTGTTGAAAATGGGGATATAATGAGCCGGAACACTGATATGACAAGTGCTCAAATGGTAGCTGAAATGAACCGATGAAAGTGCCCTCGTGTGGGATGCACGTGAGGACGGAGATAACTGGGAAAACTAACGACCTTCAGGATTTTGGACTAGCAGCGTAATATATTCTCAATCCTGGATCAAAAACAAAATTATTAGCGTTTTTGGATGTCGTATGAAATCTGAAAAAAAATATATATATAGGGACTAACGGTGTAATTTACTCTATGTTTTATTTATGAATGAGGCATTGGACAATCTTTTGCTACTGTGATTTACGAAGCAATGTTACAATGCTACATATGTACACACTTTTGGGTCTTTTAGAAACTATAGACCTAGAAGTCTGGAACAAAGATACTTGGGTGTGGCTTTTTTTTTTTCTTTGCTAGTGTGAAGTTTCAAGGCTAGAAAAGTAGAATTAATAAGAACTTGTTGTATGTTGTTGATCCGAGGAGAGACCGAGACAACCCCGCTGGCCATCGGTCCAGTCGGTCTCTATGATTCTTGGTTTTGGTCTTCGGGCTGGGTCGAGTCTGGCCAGTATGGTCCGAGTTTGACCCGATACTCATCAACCCAAGGAGGTATGTAAGGTTTTTGCTAGTACACACGTTACACGTCCGAGTACTTTTATTTCAACTAAGGGGAGGTGATTTGCACACTCCCAAAAATGATTGACACACTCAAAATATGAGTGTGTTGACATTTATACCCTTACAAGATAAAAATAAGTCCAAACAATGCGGGGATATAAATGTCAACACACTCAAAATTTTAGTGTGCCAATTATTTTTGAGAGTGTGCAAATCACTTCCCTTCAACTGACGATGCATTTTAGAGATGGCTTTCAGTTTTTCACAATCATAACGAGTACTATATCATTTGTAATATTTCGCTTACATTTTTTTGTCTTGTTACATTCTTTAACTAGTTATAATACCCGTGCACGCACGGGGTTTTTTCTAAATTTTTGAATAATATATTTTTATCTATTAAAAAACTAATAGTTTATTTATTTATTTTTAATTATGGTTCTTAATTTTGAATTATAATTATTTTTGACCGGCATAGAAAGTGTTCATATATATATATTTAAAAAGTTTAATCACAAAACTTTATAAACGAAGTTTACTTACAGTTTGTTATGTTTTTGCATCAATAATTTAGGTAAATTCATAGTTTAGATGCAATAGTAGCAGGGTCATGAGTTATTGGGCAGAAGCGGTGTTTGGGATTGCTTTTTTTAAAAATAAATTATGTAATTTTAATTATTCAAAGTTGTTTAAAACCAAAGTAAGAATAACTAACAGAAAGACTACAGAAATTTTCACTAATTGGTGGGATTTGGCATTGCAATTTTAAGTAATTTGGATTTGAATGATTTCTTCTACTATATTTTTTTCAGTGTTGACTTTTAGGAAGTCAAATGACCAAGTGGTAAATGTGTAAATCTGTTGATGTTGAGTACTTAATGAATTGATTGGTTTGTAATATATTTTTGAACCCTTTTGGATTTACCTGACTTGTATCTTTTTTTATAGGTCAAAATGGACTTTGGTAAAATAAAAAAGATATGGGTCCGTAGTAGAATTTAATAAGTCAATGGTATCATGAGATAATCTTTAGCGGATAACCTGTCGACACCTTCAAATAAGTCAAAGATATAAATCTATAATTACTTTGATAAACATGAAACTCAGCCAATATGTGTACTCATAGATAACATGTTAAGATTCTGTATCTACAACAATTGTTCAGAACTCACTAAAAAAACACTGGAAGTTCCAATATATCAGCATTTTCTCATTTAAAAGGTTCACATTAGATGATGGTTTTAACGTTAAATGCTTAAAGAAACTTATAGGCCCTGCATTTGAGAGACGGAAGCAAACCTTCAATTGTATGCACCTCTCATCAATATGAAGTATCAACTAATTAAGTTCGAACTATACTTCTTTGTTGTGAACTAATAAGTTTAATACTTGTCTTTTTTTAATATAATTTTAAACATGTTAACACACAAGATACTGATTTGTCATTTTTGTAGTTGTGTTGTTTCTTTCATTTTTTTGTATTAGGATTCTACTTGTCACCTGTTCTTTTCATTTCAAAATGTTCTTAACTGAAACAAACATGTACATGACACATTGTTTGAGCTCCATATTTACCTACCTTATGTGATTACCATTGTAACTAATGATTGCATCATAGTAGTTTTTCATATCACAGTAATTTATGAAAATATCCTTTCCATTAAAAAATGTTGCAACCCATCACTTCCAGGTAGAAAAACGCCATAGCGGCTAACGGCATAAACATTCACGGTTGTTTGAAAAATACTATAGAAGTATCGCATATCAACATACTATCTAGGCAATATAAACCAAAAATGGTTACATCTTTCTCATGCTTACATTCTCATGAACTAATAACATCAGAAGGTCTATTTTATCATATATATATATATATATATATATATATATATATATATATATATATATATATATATATATATATATATATATATATATATATATATATATATATATATATATATATATATATATATATATTCAAATTAGGTCGGGTTGATAAACCCGGTTTTAGCATTTCTCCAATCTTGTGATGCTCTTTTGACGCTTTCCAGTGCGTTGCTAGATGTCTGTTAACATCCCTCACTATAATCTGCATGTCCACAACTCTACGAATATATTTAAATGCCCCATGACAATCCCTACAGATTCCTAGATTCTTGACAATCCTCAACACCTTTCCTTGTGGGGCTACCCCAACAACTTCAATAGCCAATGCCAATTTCTTACTGTGAGACCAAAGTGCTTTCATCTTTTTCCCTCTCCATACTTCATGAATCATTTGAACATCAACTGTTACATATCCCAACTTTCGTATCATCTCCTGTAACTCATATAACTTTGTGTAGATTCTTTCTTGTCTTCCTAACGACGATCTCCTAATAAAAAGACGTGAACTTGCCCAAAAACTTCTATCCAGCTTAACCAACCTCCCTTTTGTACCCTCCTATTTCTCATCATACTCCTAATGTTTTGTACCTCATGTAACTGACCAACCTGGTTCATGAATAATCTGATGTAATTCTAGTTTGAGTGTAACATTAAATTGTAAAAAAGATTCAAAATATGGAGGTGCGGGGAATCGAACCCCGTGCCTCTCGCATGCAAAGCGAGCGCTCTACCATATGAGCTACACTCCCCACCCACTCATGAATAAAAGGGTCAAGATCACCTCTAGTTTTTAGGCATTGACCAATTATTTCAGTAGTAACGTGCCTCCAGTTTGTGCTAAAAGATACCTGTACAAAAAGGTTAGAGCTTAGAGGAATTGCGGCTAAGATATACTTGTATGCTTGTAGCAGGGTTAGATAACTTACATCATGATCTGAGGATGGCTGGATCCAACTTGACCATCGAAATCATCTTCAAAGCAGGAGTCATTTCCACATCAGGTTTCTACCAAAACAGAACATCATAACCCATGTGCAGAAAAAGGGGAATGCATAGAAGATGAGAACAATTCATATACTTATTTGAAAGGAAAAAAACTGAATCAGAATTATAAGTATCCCTCTCATATTCTAGATATTGACACGACTCTTTAATTCAGAAACTTCAGGTGCTCGACGGCTATCGATCTTTCATTGTTGCTATGTCTTCCATCATACTGAACCCGCTGAATGGTCGAAAATGTGACGATAATGTTTAAATCACAAAAGCAGCTTATGTTTGGATTTACTTATGAGCTTGTCAAAGACACAACTTTCCAAATAAGCACGTCCCAAACAGCCTAAATTAGCTAATAAGCTTTCATACAGATATCAAGCAATCGTCTTTCCCATTCAACTTTTAGTGCTTTCATTGTTCATTGTTCTCTGTATAAATCTTTTCATTTCCCAATTATAGTGCTACAATATGTAATATTGATTAGTGCTAATAAATTGATAGCGACATCTATTGATAACAAATATTCGGCATTTCATTTGCAAATGTATGCAACATTAGTAGCGACAATCAATAACAGTTCTGTATAAAGAAAAGAAAACTAACACCAATGCAACGATTTAATTCCTAAATTTCAAAGAAACAAATAATTCCTCTATTTTTAACGTTTATAGTTGAACACGATAAACAATTGATCGACATAACCAAACTCGAGCGCTACTTTCTTTAAACCTTTTATCATTGCCAATGTAGAGATAACGTCTAGATAACATAAATAGTTCTCATTTTGTTCATCTATTCCATGCCATGTGAGTAGCTTGCTGAGACTTTACTCTTCGACAGGGGCGGAGCCAGAAATTTTTGGTCGAGGGGGCACACTTTAATCAATTTTAGAAACTACACTATAAATTGGTACACTATAAGTCGTCTACATTGATTAAAACAGAGACCATAGTTGTATGGTCTTTCCAACAATTTTCCTGCAGAAGATTTTACCTTTTTATTATTTCTTAGAAATCCTACTGAAATAGTCTCGGGCTGGAACAACTAATTTTCATGATTACGTTCAAAATAGTGATATTCAAAGTCCTGTTCGCGTAAGGAAGTGTTATACCTGTACCGAGACCGGGTAAACAGGTAGTAGAGAACCATTAAACTTATACAAAAAATTAAAATAAACTTCAACAACCAACTGTGCAAGTAACTAAATAAAACCAACTTAATTGTAACTTACAAATGTTCCAAAAATTGAAAAAGTACATCAAAATTTTTTCTTCCACTTCTTTCCCTTATTCTTTACCATTTTTGCTTGTCTATCCCACCTTCTATATCCACACATACGATTTTTCCTTAAAGCTTGGATGTAGAGAGCGTAAATACTTGCCCCATTTAAACTATCTAGTGATTTTGGATGATCAATATTAAAACTACACCTTCTGATTTCCATCAACAAAGGCCTAGTAATAAACAACATATTTCACGTTCAAAATGTTACTAAGAGGGTGATTTAGCCTGGTTATTTAAGTGTTTTATCAGCTTAAGATATGCAGTTTTGTGTGTTTAATAAAACTTCGAACTCCTTATCTAATTCATTTAGAGCAATTAATCACTCAAAAATATGCAGATTGTACATACTAATGGAGTATTGTTTTAACACATAAGCAGTTTAAAAGAGGCAATTCCAGCCACCCCTTAAATACTTACAATCATCAAGCCAATGGACACAAAGGAATAGACTACCATGTTGGGGAGCGTAAATCATGAGGTAGCTAAATATTACCTAAGTCAGTTTTACTCGAATCAACAGGCTATAAAATTTAAGAAATGAATTCCAATCACCCGTGTTGCTTGAAGGACCTTTTGTCAGACAATGATTTTAGGATTTTGAGGACCAGAAGAGCTAACAAATGAACATCAAAATCCACACTATCTCCATTCTTACCAAAATTGTTCAATTGAAACAAATAAACAATTTTTTTATGCGAATATTATACCAACTTGACTATGAAAAAAGGGTTGCAGCATAACCATTGACATCACACTGATGTTTCCCAATTTCACCTCAGAAAATTATAATTAATATCGAAGTCTAAAAATAAAAGCCTGACTCCAGGCAGTTAGCAACACAGCATTTGCCGAAATCATTGTGCAATTTAATTTTATAAAGAATGTAACATACATCAGATTTGTATATGAATTACGTTAAAGAAGCATACCCTTCCACCCACTTAAGTATAGATATAGTTGATTATGCATTTATAAGGGCATTCGAAGTTGGGCAGCTCCATAATAGATGATGGTCTCATTCACAATGTCTAAAGTGATATTGATCTTAGGGGTGTTTGCATTTATGTTTTGGAGCTCATTCCTGAATATTGCGACTTCAAGTAGTAATAATAACATGTTCATGTTTTCATAAACATGTTAGTGATTATCTGATCATTTAGGTGTTTAGTTTCAACAGGTTGCTAGCAAAACTAAATACAATTACATGTAAACATCTCTTCTAACCTAATTCTTGACACAGTTACTTCAATCTCATAGGAAGTCTCTCGTTTAATCGTAAACATGTTGTTTTTGGCCATATATAATTGAATAATTTTATAATAAGATGAATTTTCCAAACAATCAGTTATCCTCTAAAGTTCATTTTATTACACTTGATTCTCTCATTTTTGTTATTTACTATCACATGCTGACATAAGCACATTCAAGATGCTCATCCAAACACCCCTTTTAAAATCTTTGATCAATAAGGTAAGTGCTAAAATATCCGTCACCACGTAATGAGCCCTTTATATAAAAATACAATTTCATTACAAAAATTTACAGGAAAGGTAAAAAAGCATTTTGGCCTAACCCGACCCGCAGTTTTGATCTATCTTAAAAACTACCCATTTTGATCTGTTACTAATCCACCAAATCTACTTAGTCTTGTCTAGTGGAGGAGGGGTATCTGACCATAGCATATTGTTTAGTAAAAATGCCACACATGCTATAAATTGAAAATACTCATTTTGATGATTAACTCTAGCTTTTATAAAGTTTGTTATATGCAAATAGTTTTGAGAAACAATCTTCAAGCTTTATATTGATTTAAAAGTAAACATAATTCTGATGTGGCGCAAACCAATAGTAACTCTAGCAACCAACCAAATACTGAAGATGAGAAATCTGATCTCCTACCTATATTGATCCCAATAATGACATAATATTTGATAAAATAAAGATAGGGTATGTCATACCTCAAGAATGCAAATAGAGTTGTCCACATCTCCAACTTCAATCCAGTAAAACCTGCTTATTGTTGTCATATTCTTAATTGTTTATTTTGACACATTTTCTGCTTCAAATATTTTATTATTAATCGTTGCTTTCTAAATCAAAAAATATTGTAGCCAAATTGGAAGCTTAAAAGGTTAACGTATATATCTTTTGTGAAATGAAACATTTATCCTCTTGTTAGCTCATTGGAGGTTGATCTTTTCTTTTGTGGCTATGGTGTGTAGTTTGCTTACTGGCTATGTGAGTGTAGCCATGGAATTTTTTCTACTACTGTGTAATGTTTTGTTTAGAATAAATATATATTTTCATTGACGGTGATAATAAATGTTGATGAACAAAGTGATTTATATAACTACAACTACTGCTGAACATGATCTCTTTTATCTTCCTAGACTTTAACATAAAAGCGACAATTGTAACATTTAACTTACAAATGGGTTCATTCGGGTTATATTCTACTTCTAATACGTCAAATGGGTAAAAAGAAAAGTATAAAGAAATCGGGTCAAATGGGTTGAAAGTCTCTATTTTTTAATGCCAATATCTGTTATACTCCTTATCTTCAGAAATTTTGAAAACAGTAATTTTAGTATTTATGCTTGGCACGCTAATTGTTACTCAAATTTTGTAATTTTCGAGAAAAGTGATTTGGTCAGCCCAACCTAACCGAGCAATTATTCAACATGCTCGTTAAGTCTATAAAATCGATGCATGATAACTATAGTTATACCTTATCAGGTCTTTTTGTTGCAACATCACCAATTCCTTGTAAATGTGGATAAGAATACACTACATGCTGCAATTATACCAAAGATGTCATGCGGGTTCTTTTTTCATACATTTATAATTCTAGAATTTGTTAAAAGTATTATAAACTAAAGGTTGTTTTTCCATTTTTTCAATAATGATGGCATTATAACAGAAAACCAAGCATGTTTACTCTTTGCTTTTGGGTAAAGGACTTCACAAAATGTTATTATACCTGGTATCACCACATTCACTTCATATGAAATCTTGGAAATTGTGTACCAGCAGGGACTTTGGACGATAGACATTCCATGCTCCTAGCCTAGAGGAATGACATCTTGTTTCTAGTAGTAAATTTCACCAACCTTGGCAAGGTTATAGAAGTCCGCCTATATGTAAAGAAAAAACAAATAGATTGTATTAGACTAAATCTTGCGTTAGGGTGCTAGAATGACCCAAGTGCCACTAATAGATTACTTAAACTATTGGAGGGGCCGAGGGGGGTGACCCTCAAGCCCAACTTTTGGACTGTTTTTCTTTATGTCGCATGTAATAAGTCTTGACTTGGTTCCATGAGGAATAAGAGCGTTTACAGTCAACTCTTGCAAAGTCCGGTGCCCCCTTTATCTCCGCCCCTGCTCTTCGGTATATCTTTATTCCAACAATAGAACCTAAATGAATTTTAAAACGAATCATTAGGTTCCGCTAAATAGATTACATGAACCAAGTATAAAACAAACAAAGTTGAAAATTATCAACTATCATGGGGAATCACCTGAATCGTAGCCCTCAATCTATCCCCTTCATCTTCTTTTCTACTTCCTCGGCTATCATTCCCATTACTTCCGGGCACTTCAGACTTTATAACCCACCCTAAGAACAAAAAAAACCATAAAGATCTAAAATTAGACCAAATTTTCATTCAATTTTTAAAACCCATAATATAACTTAACAAAGATACTAATACCACCAACAAAAACTCCCCCAATACAATACGAATAATACAAATCCCCACTCTTGCTTACACTCATAATTTATATTATCGAAAATATAAAAGAAACTAAATTCTGATAACCAACTTAAAAAAAAATAATAATAATAAAAAAAAAAAAAAAAAAAAAAAAAAAAAAAAAAAACCCTAATTTTTCAATAAAAATTTATGAAAACCCCAATTCATTTTTAATGAACAAATAATTAAACCCCAATTCATTAGAAACCTTAAAAAAGATATGATAAGGCTTTTAGCTTACTAATGGTGGCCGGTGTGAAGACGACGGCGCAAAGTTCGCCGGAAAACCCAAAGACATGCCAGCGACAAAAAGATACTAAAAAGAAAACAAATCTTATCAAATATATGACGCAAAGTTTGCAATTTCACACAAATAGCATGAAAAAAATAGAAAAAATCAAAACTTTTAATGATAAAACAAAATAACACAAACCGATAACTTAATTACCCAAAAAGAAACAAAAACCCTATATTAGTATATAAATTAATGAGTAATAGATTAATATACCTTTAATTCATTAACCCAAAAACATACTATTGATTAATCAGATTGAGCGATTTTTTTTTAAAAGTCGGAAGTTTTTTTTAGTTGGCTTTTCTTTGTTGTGTGTGTTCTGTTGTGTAGAATGAATAAAAGAGCTTGGTTTCGTTTGTTTAAATTTTAGTTTTCACCCCTATGTTTTGGTATATGACCCCGCTTTCTTTAAATTTTACTTCTTTATGTTTTTGACACATATATTTTTTTACCCAATCTCTGATATAATTTTACACAAAAACGAATTTTTATAATTTTTTACTAATTAAAGAAGTTCTTATTTTTTTTTTCTTTAAGCATCTTTAAAAATAAATAATTAATAATTCAATTGTTACTTAATAAGGTATGATTTGATTTTTTTGAAATGAAAAAGTCCACACTAGAGGTTTTATTGTATTAGGTAAAAGATGTGTGCGAAAGACTCCAAGTTCTTCAACAAAAATACTACCGCATACAACAATTATTTAAGAGGTACAATGATTGTCTAATAGATCTACCATAAGTATATTCTGAATTTCAAGCAAATGTTGTTCACATAAATTTCATCAGAGGCTATTTGTCAAACAACATTGAATGCATGCATGCCTTGAGATTATGTATATTGAATAGGATGAAAGCTGAAAACAAATAACATATTTATTCAAAACACATGATGTACACAAGGAACTTTCAAAATTATCATTGTACGCAAGTTATTTTCAAATTTCGTACAGTGTACGCAATATGATCTGGAACCAGCAGGTTAGCAGGTTTCAAACTTTGAAAATAGGCAGGGTTGGTCCCTGTGGTTTGCGTTGACTTTCACCGGTCATCCATTAACTTTTTATCACTTAGTTAGAAAATTACACGTTTGGTCCTTTAATATTTATAGGCATTTTATGCACAGTCTATCTCAAAAATAAATAAATAAATAAATAAATAAATAAATAAAAATCCAAAAAATATTTTCAAAAAAAAATATAGATTTTTTTTTAAAAAAAGTAGAAATTAAAAAACTTATATAAAAATTAAAAAAAAAAAAAGAAAATAAAAAAAATCGAAATTTGTTATTGAAAAAAAAATCAAAATTTTTTTTAAAAAAATTTTAGAAAATAAAAAAAGAATAAAAAAAAATTTTCAAAAAATTTTTAAAAATTTAAAAAAATATACAAAATAAAGAATTTCAAAAAAATTTAAAAAAAAATCAAAAATTTTTTTTCGAAAATATTTTTTTGAAAAACAAAAATTAGAAAATAAAAAAAAAATTCGATTTTTTTTTTTGAAAAATAATGATTTTAAAAATAATTATCGTAAAAAATTTTCAAATTTAGAAAAAATTATTTTTTTGTCGATAATTATTTTTAAAATAATTTTTTCTAACTTTGAAAATATTTTCCAAATTTTTTATACGATAATTATTTAAAAAAAATTATTTTTCAATTTTTTTTTCGGAATTTTTGTATTTTCTATTTTTTTTTTCAAAAAAATATTTTCGAAAAAAATTTCCGATTTTATTTTAAAATTTTTAATTTTTTTTTTTAATTTTTTTGAATTTTTTTATTTGATATATTTTTTTTTAAATTTAATATATATATATATATATATATATATATATATATATATATATATATATATATATATATATATGAAAAATAATTATTTTCTAATATTTTCAAATTTTTAAAATTTCTTTTCTTTAATTTTTTTGAAAATATTAAAATAATTATTTTTAAAAAAAAAATTGAAAATTTTTTTCTAAATTTTTTTATTTGCTAAGTTTTGTTATGCAAAAAAATATTTTCGATTTTTTTTTTAATTTTTAATTTTTTTATATATATATTTAAATATGAAAAATAATTATTTTCTAATATTTTCAAATTTTTAAAATTTCTTTTCTTTAATTTTTTTGAAAATATTAAAATAATTATTTTAAAAAAAAATTGAAAATTTTTTTCTAAATTTTTTTATTTGCTAAGTTTTGTTATGCAAAAAAATATTTTCGATTTTTTTTTTTGAATTTTTAATTTTTTTTAAGCTTTTTTTTTTAAATTTTTCGAATTTTTTTATATTCTATATTTTTTTTAAATTTTAGAAAATTATTTTTTTAAAATTTTAAAATTTTTTTTTATTCTTTTTTTATTTTCTAATATTTTTTTAATTTTATTTTTAAATTTTGATTTTTTTTCAATAAAAAATTTCGATTTTTTTTATTTTCTATTTTTTTTAGTTTTCATATAATTTTTTTAATTTATAATTTAAAAAAAAATCTATATTTTTTTTGAAAATATTTTTTTTGGATTTTTTTTTTGATAGACTGTGCATGAAATGCTTATAAATATTCTAGGATCAAACGTGTAAATTTCTAACTAAGTGATAAAAAGTAAATGGATGACCGGTGATAGTCAACGCAAGCCACATGGACCAACCCTGTCAATTTTCAAAGTTTAAAACCTGGTAACCTGCTGGTTTTAGGTCATATTGCGTACATTGTATGAAATTTGAAAATAACTTGCGTACAATAATAATTTTAAAAGTTCCTTGCGTACATCGTGTGTTTTAAATAAATATGTTACGTGTTTTCAGCTTTCACCCTGTTGAATACATGTATATGTTCGTAAAAATCACAATCGTCATTTCTTGAACCTTCATATCAAAAAATTAAATCTTTTAATAAACTCGTATAAGTTATTTACCAACAACAACTAAGAGCACTCCCATTCGTAACCCAAGTTAAACTTTAACACACCGTCGCGTCAGCGTCATATTAGCTTTAACACTTTAATCTTAACTCACAAAAAAAACACCCCCAATCATAACTCAGCTTTAACTCAACTTTTCAAATATTTTCAAATTTAATCCTAAACTAAAACTAACATTTCATTCATTAAAAACCATAACATTAATTCTTAAACGAGATTACAATACGCACTAAAAAAAAAAAAAAAAAAAAAAAAAAAAACCAATACGAAATTATAAAATAAACCACAACATAACACACTTATTCATGGTTGACGAGGAGGTAGCCCATATTTTTTTATGATTCGGTCCTTTTTCATATTGACAAATGCCACATAATGTGGATCTTCGCCTTCCGTATCGATCAACAAAAATTCAATTTCCTTCAACCTCGTTTGGGTGTTTTGGTTTTCAACGGTCGCCTGATACGCCTTGGCCGCATCTTCACGTTTTGCCCGAAACTCTTGTTGCATAGTCTCCACGAATTGATACGACGAAACAGACCCTCTGATACTCGTGCCCCCGGTGCTTGTCGTTGTCTCAGACTTTTGTTTCTTCGCAGCCCGTTTTTTTTCCTATGCATCATGTCCAAACAACGCCTCGTTTGTTTGGCTTGGGACATCACCGGTTAAATCAATCGGATTCGGCGCGTCCCATTTTTTATGAGCACGAAAAAATTCCAAGCCGCCTCATTATTAAACGGGGCGGAATTGTTCTCCGCACGATAATATTATTTGGCACGTGTGAGGATATCCATATCATTTGTCCCACTTTTTTTTATCGCGTTGAGCACGTTTGAAACACGCGTTGAACTTTGCGCAATCACGGTTCAACGTACGCCACTTCCCTTGTCTCATATCTTTTCCGCGTTTCTGAAAATTGGTTTTATTGAACTCATTTTGAACCCGTTGCCAAAACATATCTTTCGATTGGGAACGACCAACTTGCGATTCCTCGCTAGCGGCCACCCAACACGTAGCAAGTAATTTTTCTTCACTTGATTGCCAACGTGTATGGATGCCTTCTCCGTGTCCTTCATCATCGTCGACTGGTTCTTTGTTTTTTTTGGACTTTCGTTTAATACGAGATTTGGATTTCTTTGGTGGAGAGGTAGGTGTTTCGGGAACTTCGTTTGTTTCCGTTTGAGAATGTTGGGATCGTTGAGTGAATTGAAGGTTTTAGAAATCAGTATTTAGGGAGTTTCGTTGTTGGCTTTCTTGCCAATACTGTAACTCTTGATGTTGTCGGAAAACTTCTTTGCTCGACATACCGAATTGGAAAGGGTTATCCCAATTCGGATTTGACGATGAACCCGCGTATGGGTTCCCCCACCCACCGAGGAGGTTCGTTAACAAGTCGTTTTCGTTGTTGTTTCCTTGTGACATTTTTTTTTAGCTATTAGAAGTGTAGAATAGAATAGAATGAGTAGTGATAGTGTAGGAAAAAAAAAGTATGTTGAATGTGTATTTATATTAGTTAGAAAAAGGTTTTAATTTTTTTTTTCTGTTTTTTAGGCATATAGCCATTTGTTAACATTGGGGGGGGGGGGGGGGGGGGGGGGGGGGGGCAAAGTGAAAATGTTTTTTGAACTCAGCCGCTAGAAAACTGTTTGGAGGGTGTGGATTGCAATTTTTTTTTTTTTTTACACACATTACATGGTAACGCAAGGTTAAATCTCTCACGTCCCACGTTAACTCAAACTTAATGCAAGTGTACGTATTGGTTAACGCGGTGTTAACGCGTGTTAAACCCATTTAATGCAGGTCGAGCGTTAGGACTGCGAATGCTCTAAGAGTACACGAGTGTTATATTCATGAAGCTTATAACCCGTCTATTCCAGCGGACCATGAAGCTACTTACACTATACAAAAGGTAACCCTTCTTTGTATCAAATAAACAAATTAATATACGTGTTATTAAGAACCTTTACATAATATGGAAGTAATTAATTAATAAATTCAAGCTTTACATCTCATCATATTAATTGAACTAACAAAACATAATTCTCAACTTAGATAGTCTCTAAAATAAAAGAGAAATGATACATCCACAAACACTTCACAAAAATAAATTCACAAAGATGATTTATCATCTTTTGATTTGTGTATTTGTATATGTTTTTATCTCTCTATTCTTTGCTACAACCAATCAAAAGATAACAAATCATTTTTGTGGATTTATTTTTGTGAAGTGTTTGTGGATGTATCACTTTTCAAAATAAAATATGCATGCATGAAGATCCTAAGCAAAGGATAATAGAACAACTATGCCCATAATGACAAAAGCTGCTTGAGGAGTAGAAGCCGCATGGAGACTCCCGTCATTGCGTTGGCCACCGTTACCACCACCATGAGCACCACCACCACCACCATGAGGGATAGCATGACTACTACTTCCGGAACTACGACCACCTCCACGAGCACCACCATGACCACCACCTCCATGACCACCACCACCATGACCACCACCTCCATGACCACCGCCACCTCTCTTTTCAACAGAAAAGATTTTGTCGTCGCTTGATTTAGACTCGTAACTAGTTGCATGATTGGATAGTAAATCCACTTCGGATTTCGATTCAAGATCAATCCCATGATTCAGTGATGCATGAAGATTGTTAACTAGGGAAAACAACATTAAGAACAGCATCAACGTACCCATCTTCATCATCTTGTTGAAATTATGAAAGAAAAAAAAAAAGAAAAGGAATGATTTAGATGTACTATTTATTTTTACTTTTATTTTTTTTGTGCGTGTAGAAACTATGAATTACAAGAATTCATGTTCGAGCAACTTATATAGAATTCGATCTTCGAAACGTATAATGAAGAAATCAGCATGGTGATTTTGTTTCCTTATTGCCATGTTTGCTATTAAGTTTATTATGGAAGCGATTACTATACAGAGATTGTGAAAAATGTAGTAATATATATAGGGTTTCTACGAATGAAAGTTTTTTGTATTTGAAAAAATTATAGCATGTAATATACGTCAAATGCTTTTTATGTATCTTTGGCCGTAAACATGGAAGGTGAATAATATGTATTTTATTAAATTTGTAGTTCGATTACTTCGATAGCTATATGAGATATTTTATAAGTTGTAAAAAGTCTATATATAGGAAAGATATGTTTTTGAAAACAAAAAGTTTACGAGTAATTACAAAATGTATATAAACCTTCTAAAAATTTTAATAATTTATCTCCTTGGGCCTTGATGTTAGACTAGGCTTGATTTGGGCAAAGAAGTTTTGATTTTTGTGACCATGCCTTACGCGGTTAGAGCTACGAGTGTTCATCAGATCAGGGTTGTTCGGTTTATTCGGTTCAGTTAGTTCTGTTAAAAAAAATTTCTCGGTCAATTTTATATTCGGTTCGGTTAGACTATGTGGGTCGGCCGATCATAAAGCCCAAGGGGTCCTTCCGGATCCTTCTTGGCTCCTAATTACATTCTAGCCATTCTCTTTATCGTCTAACGACCGTTACGTGTTTATTTGTGACTTTAATAATTATTCATAACTAAATATAATAATTATTAAAACATTGAAACTCATACGTAATGTGTGCAATCCCGAAGTCTCGTGTTCGAATCCGGTCATACCACATTAATTTTTATCTGCAACACTAACATCCATTTGATTGGAAGATTGTTCAGATCTTTGGTTGGAGCATTTGAGTGAATTAGAGATCAAAGATTTGAGCAACAAGAAGCATGAGTCGGATTTTGTAAACCTTATCTTGATCAAGTCACCTGTGTTCAAGAAAAGGATATATCTCGACACAAAGGATGAAAAGCTTCAGATTTCAACAAAAGATGGAAACCGTTGGGATACACTAAAAAATGACACATGCTACACGGTTTACACGTAGACGTGCACTTTTATTTATATAAGTACACACTATAAGATATATTAATAACAAGTATGGCGGCATGCCGGCCGCGTTGCGGCCGGGCGGCGTTTTTTTTTTCATTGTATTTACACTAAAACTTGGAGTACCATATATATACACTAAAACTTGGAGTAGATGATGTACTGCGTTTAAGTCGCGCAGAAATACAGTTTAAAACAACCTTCATATATCAGAAGGTAAAATATGGAAGCTGCACTTCTCCTCCATTACAACACTTATGATATTCTGGATGAAGACGCGACTTGCTCTTGATCCTTTCATCATACCAGAAAACCCCATTGCATCTATTTACATACCAACCGACATGTAAGCCAACCCTGACATTGGATCTTCTTGTTCCATATACTAACAGCAGCATGCCGATCCAATATTTATCACGTGAATTGTATTTTATAGCTTTCCAACGTTGACATACGCGATCACAGTAGCCCATATGAGCATACATTATAGGCGGCCCTGTAATGAATAAATTAGAGTTGGTATCTAAAAGTTGATAAACTAACAGTAGTTCAAACAAAAGAAGTATGTTACAGTTGTCATGGCATCATATTAAATAGTAATAAGAGTGGCTAAGTATAAAAAGAATAAGAAAGCAATAGTTCCATATACCTTGTCTAGTACACTTACGCCTCTGTGTCTGTACTCTCATTTGATGGAAACCATTTGTTGATGAGAGAGAGTATATACCATTAGAATTCACGACTGCAATTTCAAAGCAGAGAATAAACTAATTCTCACACCTTCACACATAAATGGTGCAGCAACATACCATAACCTTTAAATCTGATCCAAAGTATCAGAGACATGTTACCTCCTACTGGGCGTGCTTGTTTCCTGGATGGTGTTCTGCAAATATGGCCGACCGGAGCAGAACTGATTTCACAATCCTGACCATATCATCTGTGACCCTGGCTTTGCATGCGACATTGCATAAAATCCAACACGATTGGTCCATATTGTGTATGTAAACCTGTTTCAGAAAACAAATACTTGTAACCACATTACCAACAATGACAGATGATAATGTTACGAATTGCAACAAAACTCTAACCTCTAATAAGGAGTCTGATGGAGGAGCATGTCCTGTTGGTATTTAGAAAAGGGCATGCACGACCCGACCCATGAACTTGCGGCAACGCCTCCGGAAGGTTTCCTCAACAGTGTTGGTATTTACAAAAGTCTAATACTTGCTCTTGGCAAATTGTCCTACATCAGGCTTGAATGAAACAATACTTCAGTTTTCACCACTCTTGCACTTTGTGATAGTTGTCTCAAATTTCTACCTTTTGTTGCCTTACCAAGATACGGGAACATGTCAGCCGCGCTCATGGAAGAGTGAGTTTGCCGAAATATTCATCATCACCTCCGAAACAATAATGATTAGTGGTACACGATATTCTCACCGGTTGATTTGGGCGACTTGACACACCCGCCATGGCTGCATCCACACAGTGTTTGTGGCCGCCCGCCAAGATACAGGAATGTGTTATTTACCTGTAGTTGGGAGTTGATTGTCGGCCGAGATCTTGGCATAAAGGCATACGATCTTCGTCTGTCAGTTTCTTGGGGCAGGATGCAAATTTCATGTAGTACCATGTGTTTGTTGCACTGGTTCTGATTATTGCTGATTCGGTTGTGACTCTAACACGGCAAAAAAAAAGATTAGAAAATATCAATACTGTTGAGTGAAAATTAGGTTCAAATACTGTATTTACCTGGTGGATGTCTGTTATTAACTTCACTTTAAGTGTCATACCTTAAAAGTCTTCAAACATTTTAGGCGAAAAACGTGTTCCATCTAGTTCAACCTTCACACTGTTTCCATACATCCCGCTAAGTCAAATACGCATCTCTTTATCAAGGCATTGGTATCATCTTCAAGACATCCCATGGCAAGTAAAAATACATGTGAATATCTCATGGCACTCTTCTGTCTACTTATACTGTCAAACAATGGCCTACAATAAAAAGACCATCAATAATACGGCAGAAACAATTATCAAGTATATCCATTTGTTATTAATTACTGATGCGGCATAAAAACAAAACAGAACGCATTTAAATACAAATACCCGGTACATAAACAAAAAAATAAAAACAAATATGCAAAATGATTGACAAAATCAATCAAGAAACAATCTTTATGAAAATAAAAATACCCGGTACATAAAAAAACCACATGTTAAAGCAATACCCATGTGAAAAAAACAACTTAAATATCTGAGTTTGATCATGTCAATGAAAAGGTCAAAAGAACACCCGCCTAAAAAATACCTTCTGTTATTTTTTTTTTTACAAAGTTTATATTTTTTAGAATCCTAAGCTAACTATATTGTACCTGAGCAGAATTATAGAGTTCATTTTACATAAAGGTTATAAAACTTACATGGCAGTGGCTGCTTCTGATCTGAATTTGAAACCTGAAAAAATGCAATCACTTGCTGAGGCGATTTCTAAGCAATTGTATGTATGTGAAAAAATGCAATAACATGAATGGCATCTTTAAGCTACTGGAAAAGCCACATTTCCAGTTGCAAGATACCTAAAAAGAAGATACCAAATTCACTTACGGATGCTCACTTTCCAAATTTCCGTGAGCCGATAATCCCAGAAATACCTACAGAAGAAAACGTCTAACGATAAATATTGATAGTACCACCGTGTGTGTATCACAATGACTACACACACACACACATAAAAGCTCTTAAGTCAACTACTCAACTCACCTTTAGATGTTAATTGCGATCGCTCGTTGCTCCAATGTGATCTTAAGATCCCTTCTTCCGATACATTAGCAACGTGCGCTACAGGAGATATGCATCACATGTCAATGTTTTTTAAATAGTGATAGGCAATTGCATATGAAATATCTGAGTTTGAGTACAACAAATAAACACGCACACCATGATTTAAAATCTCAGTCGATTCCCTGGTGACGATAATTGTTTTTGTAAGCAGTGTTTTATCTTGCTATATACCTGCAACAGCAGATCATGAATTTCAATTAAGACGCACCAGGAGGGATTGCAGTTCACATATGCGCAGGAAAGGGCTTCACATTAAAGGAAAAGATAAGAAAAAAAGTAGTATGCTAAACCTGGCCTGTGCCAATCAAGAAAGGCATTGTTGGGGGTCAGTCCATTACGTGATCGTTACTTGTATATGAACCTAAACAAAAGCCCAATTCTTCAGCAAAGATTTCTATTATTTTAGACCCTTAGATAACGGGAAAATCATGACCAAATAAGTTTTTTCTAAATACTGTTGCCTAATTCAGCTAATGGTAATATGCTACCAACAAAAAAAGGCAACACGAACCTTTTCTCTTTCGGCTTAGCCGGAATCCCTGCTACATCGGACTGTATCAGTACACTTCATTGGTGAAACTTTCTTCCTCGTCTCTTCTACAAGCTTCCACAATTCCTAAAAAACGCACAATCATCAAACAAACTACTGTCATTATGTGATTCAAAACAACAATTCAATAAAAAGAACCAAAACATTTATAAAAGGCAAGAAATTTATACCAGTCGTAGCTTCTTGTAAGCATTCTTGAGTTGATTATCAATGCAACTCTTGTTTAAGGGCGAAACTTGATAAAATAATAATTCGTTTCATTACCATCTGTCACCATTTTTCAAACCCAATATTTAAAAAACTAAAAAAAACATACGATTCACTACTTGTGTTCATGAATTCGACATTATATACGTACTCTCAAAAACAATAACAATAGATAGAGTGAAAAAGAATGCAACCTTCTTTCGCGTCATCCACAGCCTCTTCTTTAGCTTCCAAATCAATATCAGGCTCAAGCTTTTCTACTCCACATCTCAATGGTGTAACCATTTCTAAACCTACATAAAAAAATAATAATAATAATAATAATAATAATAATAATAATAATAATAATAATAAAATAACAGAAAAATTATTCTCAAGACTTCAAACACTCAAGCATCTTTGATTGCTTATTTTACATGATAATCCACTTTTGTTTTCAATATAAAAATCAAAATAAAAAAGCCACAAAACCGATAGTCTTTATATCAAGAGCCTTAAAAAAATATCAAACCTTCACATAAGAGATACAATTAGCATCGACCTCGCCGGAATCCTTGCGACACCGCTGCCGCCAACTCCGTAATGTCAGCTTCGCATCAGATCTAAGAAAGCCGCCGCCAATTCACCCCACACTCATTGAATTTTATACAGGGATTGATATGATGGTTTGGTCTGAGAGAAGGCGGCGCATATGTATGTATGTAGTCTGGAAGAATCCAGTGAATGTATGCATCGTAATGTGATATATATTTTCACATATCGTCACATGGCTGAAAAAAAGGGGCCACATTGGGTCTTTTTTTTTTTTAAGACATTGGATCACTTGGCAGGCCAGGGAATGGGCTCCATAAGGTGGGCTTTTTTGGCGGGAAAGTCGGCATGCAAAACGACGTCGTGACCCTTGGGATTTAATATATATTGTAATGAACACAATTACAAATGTGTAAAAACATGATTTATCCACTCACGGTTATAGGCGTGTGAAAAACTTACACAATTATCAATGTGTAGTAATAAACAATCACACAATCTAAAAGAGGTCACACTTCCAAACATGTAAAAATTGTTTATAAAAAAGGTAAATGACAAATAGAGAGTGGACCATATGATTTCTACACGCTTGTAGGTGTGAAGAGTATTTTATGTAATTTGTTTGGCAATATGATTTTTACACACTTGTGGGTATAGATATATTTATATTATTCTTCCACATTTGTATGCTTTAGATTGATTTTTTCGTTTTTTTTTTTTTTTTTTTTTTTTTTTTTTTCACACTTCCTCATATGAACACTTAACTATTTTGTCCACATTTGCAAACGAAATATTTGTCCACACACTATAGAAGCATGGACTTTGATATTTTAAATATTTAAAAGTGTGTATTTTTTAGCTGAAAAATGTGTAGAATTTGATTATCTTTTGTAGTGGGTTCAATAGCTTATATGTTATTTTTTATACTTACATTTTACTTTAGTTATAGATTTCTTGTCTGTTCAAATATCCATCGTTACTTTCAAGTCCGCTGATGACGTATAGCCTATATTTGGGCCGCAAGCCCAAATGATAAACATTACTTACACTTAAGCCCATCACGAATGGGCTACCATGATAAATGGTATGGGCCGCAGTATTAATACTTTGGGCTCATGAAGCACAAAGGCCCAATCTAACCCACCGGGTATACGATAAGGATTATCTATTCAAGGAATAGATATCCTTACCTTGGATAAGCACCATGCGTGCGAAGAGTAAGGAGCAAGAAACACGGTTTCTTAGCCCCTATATATAGAATCACACGATTCTCATTAAAGGTACGATTCACATAATCCCTAAACTCTTCAACCAAAACCTAAATTCGATTACTTACTCTCACGCCGGAGTCTAATCGGGGGAGACAATCCCTCGATAAGCCTAACGGTGTTGTTTATTTTCTTAGTACGCAGGTAACAAAGTGCTAAGGAACGAATTGATATAAGAGCAAAGCCCAACAATCAGGTACGCCCAACTTTTGTATCAACAAGTGGCGCCATCCGTGGGACCCTACAACGAACTAGAATGACGAAACATAAGAATTCGAGCCAGCGGACTCCGCAGCCAGAAAAACGTGACCATCTGAGGAAGAATCAACAAGATCCAACCTCTAGACAAGTCGCTGGGACAACCAGCACACCTGGTCACCATGAGGCAGGGACAACCCAACCTCCCCCAGCGGTAGAACTACCCAGGATTACTTTAGAGGTCCCCAGCGTTGAGGAACTCCAACGCACCCTCTTCACCACTCCTCATCAGGCTACACCCGCAGTGAACAACACTGTGCCGCCAGGCGCTCCTGAACGGAACAGGGCGCCTAACACTGAGGAAGAAATTCTTGCAACAACTGAGGATGCACCGGATCTGACTTTGGGAAACTTTGTATCCCAAAATTATGAAACATTAAATGCCCTCATGCAAGAAGAAGCGGCAAGAAGAGCAGGTGCGGATCCGCAAACCCGACTTAATCTTGGTCCAGAACGGGAACCATCACCACCGCGCCACCCGCGAGGAAGACGTACAGAACGTACCTCTGTCCATGATAGGTTAGGTGCGGTACCTGACTCATAAAACTCTGGAGACAGCGGTAGGCGCACCAATGTCCATTCCAGACTTGGCAGTCGGGGAATACACGATCGATTAGGGCCTCAGCATTCGCCAAGCCAAGGATCTTCCAAACCTGAAAGTAGGCGAATACAAGATAGATTGGGGAGGAGGAGATCCCCAAGCAGAGATCCCTCAGGCTCCTCTTCTGAAAGGAGCAGGCGCAAACGCCGAAGGAGAGATTATTCTTCCTCCAGCGATTCCTCGGACAACGAGGATAAAGAAACAGGGCACTGGAAATCAAAAGGAAGACGTCGCGAGGAAGAGAACGAGGATATGTCTCTCCCATGGCGACGCCACAAAATTGATGCGTTCACACGTCGCATAAGTGATTACTCAGACGACAGGCGCAGGCGCATGCCCACTAATGTGAAGACATACGATGGAACAGGTGACCCAGATGACCACCTAAAAATTTTCGAGTCAGCCGCAACTATCGAAAATTGGCCACAGCCTGTGTGGTGTCACATGTTTAATTCCACATTGGTAGGGAACGCGCGCACATGGTTTAGCAAACTCCCACGTAGGAGTATAGGCGGCTTTGAGGAATTACGAAAAGCATTCCGCCATAACTTCACCCAGCGAAAGAAGTGCGCTAAAAATCCTGTAGAATTAGCAAGGGTGAAGCAACGGCAAGGGGAATCAACCAGCGCCTTTATGGAGCGCTTCAAGGATGAGTGCATACAAGTCAAAGCATGTCCCGAAATACTAAAAATTTCAGGATTCATGAATGGAATTAATAATCCAGAACTCATCCGAAAGCTCAATGATAGAGTTCCACAGTCTTTCGATGAACTCACAAAACGCACCAGATCCTTTATACAAGGAGAAGCAGCTGCTGCGGATAGCAAAAAAGGATATTCAAACTATAGGCAACAAGAACAGCCTCGGAGACAATCCAACGATCAAAACAATAACCACGGCAGGAACTACCGCAGTGGAAGAGACAACGACAAATATACTCCTCTCACTAAAACCCCAAGGGAGATATTTGCAACAGAAGGTGCGAACTTCCCAAGACCACCACCAATTAAAACGGCAGAAGAAAAACGCCAAGGTAGTGGATACTGCGAGTACCACGGCCAAAAGGGCCATACAACTAACGAGTGCGTCCAACTGAAACAACTAATCGAAAAATTAGTGAGAGAAGGAAGGATGGACCACCTCGTAAAGAACATCAAGGAAGGAAAAGAGAGACAGAGAAATGGGGGCAAGAAAGAACCCCCAAAGGAAAAGGCTGATACTATATACATGATACAATCATGGCAGCGCAAAATAAAGCAAAAAGTCAGCCAAAAATTCTCTCCAGAAAAAGAGATATCCTTCCCTACAATAGCTGCGGACAACGCAGTCGTGGAACCTCTAACCATTGAAATACATACAGGGGGACACGACATCCACCGCATGTATATTGATGGAGGAGCATCCGCAGACATTATGTATGATCACTGCTTCAAAAGGCTGCGACCTGAAATCCAAAGTCAGTTGACACCAGCTACAATGTCACTAACAGGATTCACAGGAGAGAAGATTTGGCCCATGGGGCAGTTACGCTTATTGGTGGTCGTAGGAGATGAACAACACTCAACCGCTACATGGATAAATTTTATGGTAATAAAGTCTCCTTCACCATACAATGGTATAATTGGAAGACCGGGAATATCATCCATGCGCGCAGTACCATCCACAGCACACGGAATGCTCAAATTCCCAGTTAAAGGAGGAGTGGTCACTCTCTACAACACGACGGTACCACCAAGAGAATGCATCGCAGTAACAACTGAAGCGGAGACTATTCCAGAACAGCGCACGGAAAAATCGCCAAATTTAAAGGTCGCTATTCACCCAGATTATCCGGAACAACAAGTTTCGATCGGAGGATCTTTATCTGACAAAGGTAAAGCATCCGTATGCGCACTCTTGCAAAAGAATCTAGACATCTTTGCATGGGAACCAAAGCATATGACGGGAGTACCTCGCTCTATCACAGAGCACAAGTTACAAATCCGACAAGGATACCCTCCAATACGACAAAAGAAGCGCGGCCAGGCACCAGATCGTGCAAAGGCTATTTTGGAAGAAGTACATAAGTTAGTAGACGCGGGCATCATGCGCGAAGTGTACTACCACGACTGGCTTTCAAACCCAGTTATGGTAAAGAAGAGCGATGGTAGTTGGAGGATGTGCGTGGACTTCACGGACCTCAACAAAGCATGCCCGCAGGACTGCTATCCACTGCCAGAGATAGACTGGAAGGTCGAATCCTTATGTGGGTACCCCTTCAAGTGCTTCCTAGACGCATATAAAGGGTACCATCAGATCCAAATGGCAGTGGAGGATGAAGAAAAAACAGCTTTCCACACCAGTCAAGGGGTATACTGCTACACAAAAATGCCTTTTGGCTTAAAGAACGCAGGCGCGACATACCAACGGCTGGTGGACACAGCTTTCGAAAAACAAGTAGGCCGCAACTTGGAAGTCTACGTTGACGACCTTGTTATAAAAAGCCATACAGAGGACGAATTGGTGCGCGACATCGAGGAAACATTCCGAACGTTGGGGCGGATAAACATGAAATTGAATCCAAAAAAGTGCACCTTTGGCGCAACTGAAGGCATGTTCCTCGGATATTTGATAGAACCCGATGGAATCAAACCATGCCCAGAGAAGACAAAGGCTGTTATTGATCTCCCCTCCCCGCGCACACTCAAAGAAGTCCAGTCACTAAATGGAAAGTTAGCAGGGCTGAATCGCTTCTTATCTAAGTCAGCGGACAAATCCCTTCCCCTCTTTAAAACACTCACGAAGTGCACAAAAAAGGGAGACTTTCGCTGGACTAGCGAAGCAGAAGAAGCTTTTCAACAACTTAAACACCATCTGGCATCTCTTCCCAAACTCGTCGCACCGCGACCAGGGGAAGAACTAATCATGTACTTATCAGCAACCCATGGAGCAGTTAGCGCAGTACTATTGACAGACAGAGACTCCGTCCAGACACCCATATATTTTGTAAGCAAGGCCTTGAAGAAAACAGAGATTAACTATAGTGCTATGGAAAAGCTGGTCTTAGCTCTAGTGTTCGCATCCAAAAGACTGCGCAGATACTTTCAAGCGCATCCAATAGCTGTAATCACTGATCAGCCAATTAAACAAGTTATCTCCAAACCGGATGCATCAGGACGCTTACAAAAATGGAGTGTACTGCTAAGTGAGTACAACATCTCGTACAGGCCGCGCACTGCAATCAAAGGACAAGTCTTAGCTGATTTTATCGTGGAGAAGCCAGATAGCGACAGCCCGACATCTGCAGCTAAAATGGACCTACAAGAACCTTGGACACTGTTCACCGATGGATCCGCATGCGCAGATGGATCAGGCGCAGGCCTTATTCTTACAAATCCAGAAGGTATGGAATTCACCTATGCGCTACGCTTTGAATTCACAGCCACAAACAATGAGGCAGAATATGAAGCCTTACTAGCCGGACTACGCATAGCAATCCAACTGGGTGTACGCAACCTAGAAGCAAACGTAGATTCGCGCCTAGTGGCTAACCACGTGCTAGGTGAATACGAAGCCAAGGATGACCACATGATCCAATACCTGGATAAGACAAAATCTTTGATCAAAAACTTTGATAGGTTCACAATAAAACAAGTACCTAGAGGAGATAACAGGAAGGCGGACGCACTCAGCAAGATTGCATCCACAAGCTTCGCACACCTTTCAAAACAGGTATTGGTGGAAACCCTAAAGAACAAGTCAATCTTGGATATGGAGATATCAACGGTGATAGAAGAACAAAATCCTACGTGGATGACACCTATCATTGAATTTATTAGCAAGGGAATCCTACCCCAAGATAATAAAGACGCTCGAAGAGTACGGCGCACAGCGCAACGATTCGAATTACGCGACAACGTACTCTACCGGCGATCTTTCTTACAACCATGGCTCAGATGTGTTGGACCCCTCCAAGCAGACTACGTACTCCGCGAAATTCACGCTGGGTCATGTAGTATGCACTCAGGGCCACGATCCGTGGTGGCAAGCGCTCTAAGGTCAGGATACTATTGGCCAACAATGCACCGCGACGCACGCGATCTAATAAGAAAGTGCAGCAACTGCCAAGTACATAGGCCTATTCCGCGCCGACCACAGCACGAGCTAACACCAATCACCTCACCATGGCCATTTTACAAATGGGGTATTGACATCGCAGGACCTTTCCCCGTCGCAGCTGGAGGAATAAAGTTCCTCATCGTAGCCATAGACTACTTTACAAAGTGGATCGAAGCAAAAGCAGTGGTGAACATTACAGGAAACCAAGTCAAGCGCTTTGTTTGGGACAATATTGTCTGCCGCTTCGGCCTACCAGGCGAGATCGTATCAGACAACGGAAAACAATTCTGTGATAACCCATTCAAAGATTAGTGCGCACAATTAAACATCACACAACACTTTGCTTCAGTCAAACACCCACAAACCAATGGCCTAGTTGAGCGCGCTAATCGCAGTCTAGGCGAAGGCATAAAAGCGCGCCTTGACAGACATAAAGGAAGATGGGTAGATGAGCTCTCGCACGTCTTGTGGGCGCATCGCACGACAATCAAAACCAGTACTGGCGACACGCCATTCTCCTTAGTCTATGGAACAGAAGCCATCATACCAGCCGAGATAGGAATGCCAACTATACGCATGGCAGAGGTCAACGTCACAACAAATGACGAGGAACGGCGCATAGACTTAGATATACTGGAAGAAAGACGCGAACGCGCAGCTATACGTGAAGCAAAGGCTAAGGCAAAAATGAAAAAGTATTATGATGCAAAAGTCAAAAACACTTCATTCAGACCAGGAGACTTTGTTTACCGCGCCAATGACGCGAGCCACGTAGAAGACACAGGCAAGCTCGGACCCAAATGGGAAGGACCTTACGAGGTCACAGACGCGCTCGGCAACGGCGCATACAGATTGCGCGATATGGAAGGTCACGACCTAACGCGCACTTGGAACATCTGTAATCTCAAAAGATGTTACTTTTAGGCTACGGCCCTTACACAAACACACTCACACCCTACGAGGTGCCCAATAAGTGTTTGTCTTTCTTTTCTTTCTTAGGAATTATGTTTTCCATTTTTTTTTTAAACTTGCAAGTATTAATAAAATGTTATGGTTTCTAGCTAACTCCATAGCGCACTTTTACTTTATTGCATATATGTCAATATTGTCTATCTTATATTTTTGCCTACATGGCGTGCATGCACCACTTAAAGACCCACGAAGGCATAAAGGATGAGTTAACCTACTAATTTACTCGTTGAATAAGAGGGTTGCAAACCCATCAACATTGGATCACGTATCCTTGCTAAGCGCCTTACTCTTGAGACGTCAAAGTAAGTTTTACATGCGCACCCCACGACGGGTGCGCATATACCAAGTACACCGTACGAGCTTAGCAATAAACGAGCCAAGACACTTGGTCAATAACAAAACTTAGCAAACAATGCAAGTATACTTAAGTTACGCACTTAAAAGACTTAGTCAAAAATAAAACTTAGCAAACAATGCAAGTACCTTTAAGTTACGCACTTACAAGACTTAGTCAATAATCAAAACTTAGCAAACAATGCAAGTATATTTAAGTTATGAACTTATAACAAAATGTATCTTATTCCATATTTATTAAATTACAAGGAAAAATACATAAGTTCACAAACAACCTATATGCTATGGCGATGATCATGGCTCTCTTCTGGAGCGGCGGAACTCCCCGCCTCCTTCAACTTACTCAAGGTTATAGCATCCTGGAGCGACACAGTTGGAACACTCACGGCAACGCCATCAGATCGAGGAAGGTGCGCAGCACCGATGCCGCACATCACAGCCTTGCCCTTAATACCCTTCTTTATGGCAACCCTTTGCTCGTGACGCTCTAGCACCTCCTTCAAAGGGACTTCCTTCTCCAGTGCAAAAGGCTTGAGGATATCACGGGGCCGCGCAAAAACTGGGACTTGAAGCTGCGAGACATCAGGTTTGAGATAATAATCTACCTCCTCTTCAGCATTCTCCCCAAGATGACGCTGCAACGTCAGACCCGCCATGAGCACATCTATGGGGTCATCTTGGTCGCGCTCCAACCTCCCTACATGCGGCAACTCCAGAACTTTCAGCCCCGCCATCGCCTGCACCAGCTCATCGTACGCCGTTGAGCTATAACCAGGAATCTCCGCCAAGTCTTTCTCCAACAACTTGGCCTCACGGAGCTCTTCCAGGACCTGCGAACGGCCACGCGCCATTGCGCAGTGAACAACCTTCCCGAAGGCTTCCACCACCTCCGCAGACTCCAAAGTACTCAGAGCTGCCAGACGAAGCCCATGGCTGATCAACCACCTACATTCACAAAGTGATAATAAAGTAAGATACGCAATAGAGCGAACAAGCAAATCTAAAAGACAAGGACGTAAGAATACCTGCGCTCGGCTATTACAGACATAAGATGAGGATACAGCTCCTCGTCGTACTCGATGCTGAGGGCGCGCAGCTTCTCCTCATACATCACGAGCGTCTTCTCCATGCGCTCCTTGAACTCTTGCAGGCTAGCATAATGCTCAGACCTTTTTTCTTCAAGATACGCCCTCGACCACGATGCTTTTGCCTTCACCTGCTCAAGCTTCGACCTCGCATACAGCAGGTCCGCCAAAATGCTCATCTTATCTTGGGCGATTTTCTCAGCATGCGCCCTCGACTCCCCAAGCTCCACTTGCGCATCCGCCAATTGTGCGCGGAGGGCCACCAACTCCTCCTCCTTCTGGGCTAGAGCACGGCTCTCCCCAGCATACTTTCCCTTCAGCTGAGCAACAAGCTCAGCTTGGCGGGCAGTGGTCGCAGCCAGCTCATCCACCAGCTGCTGCGCCTCACTACCATCAACAGCCTCGGTATTCCCCTCCTTGTTTTCGTTCTGCGGAGAGGAAACCTCATCGTCCTTCGCGTCGTCATCCCTACGGAACAAAGACAGTCAACAAAAAATTACAACAAGTAATTGCAAAAAAAAAAAAAAAAAAAAAAAAAAAAAAAAAAAAGGGAAAAAGAGAAAGAATGCACACTTACAGAAATGGAGAAGCATCAGCCTTCAACCGTGCGCCGGAGGTCGAAGTTTCTTCTGCGTTCGACTCTGCGTCTTTGATGACGTGTCGACGCCTCTTGCTGGTGCCACTGGTTCCAGCACTTCCCTTGCGCTTTAAGTTCTGCGCAACTTCTTCCCTCAACACCTCCTCAGGCTTCAGGATCCGAATGCTGTCAGATGACCCTGAGCGCGCCTCCTCGCGCGCCACTTCCACTTCAGGCACCGCCTCCACAGTGGGCTCCACCACTACCTCGGGCGCCACACTCTGGACGGGCGTCACCACAAGTGGTGGCGTGTCCTCGGGGACTGTCGCGGGCAGAACAGTCAAACGCCCCGCGGTCGCTTCCAGCAAAGGCAGCTCCTCCTCCTTCAGAGGACGCACCCCTATGGTCACCTGCTTTGGCTTGTCAAGCTTCACCACTGCGAACAAGTCCATCTCTGCACATACAAAAATGAAGCAAGAAAACAACGAAAGATTAGTTGATAAATGCGCGAAGATACAGAATGAAAAACTTACAAACAATTACAAAGGATGAACACCCACCCCGGCCATCCTCACTCAGGAAAGTGGGAACCTCATCTGCTGCGCCAAAATACGCGCGACTCAATCCTACATGTACCAAAAACTCCTCCGGATAGGGGTTAATGGCCAATCGATTGGCATCTAACGCCTGCGCGTCAGCAATACTATAGGAACCGGGTGCGGGACGCCCATCCCTTGGTAAAGACGCCTGAGTATAAAACTCAAAATTAGAGGGAAAGACCACGTCGTCTACCCAAAAGAAATATTCCCTCCAATTCTTAAGGGAGTCAACCTTTTCCGTATAACATTGAAACGCACGCGGGCGCTTCGCAAAGGACACCCAACCATTCGACCATGTTGAGTGGTAAAAGGAGCGGAACAAGTCCACGGTTGGTTCTATCGCTAGTAAACGGCAGTTTACCTCAAAATTCGACACCTTCGCCGCACCTATACAGTGCAGCTGAGAGATGTGGAGGCGATAGTAATTGAGCAAGTCGCTCAGAAATATAGATATAGGTACGCGGTAGTTAGCGTACTCGAAAAACTTCGTGTATAAACCTATCTTCCCTTCGGGGAAGTCGGCTATACACGCATCGACATCTGGAGCCTCGGGATGTACATCAAAAGGCACAAAATAGTCGGAAGAAAACTGTGTGACGTCCTCAACAGACAACGCAGAGCGAAACTCCTCTAACTGAGCGACCATGTTCATCTTAAAACTAAGTGGACGCACACAACGATTACCTACAGAAGCTCAAAAGTTCTCTAACAAAAAACGCTCTCAAAATGAAGAAGATGAATAGTAGTTGTGTGTGTATTTTACTGTGTGGTGAAAATAAAGGGGGGCGGCACTCTTATATAGGGTGGTAAAAACCCTAATTCACGCCCACGTGGATCCCACTCACAGTAAACGTGTGGCTAGAAGATCAAAAGGTACAACACTTTTTCCCGAATCCCAAGTAATACGTGGACACCACCCCCGATTACCGAGGTGACTATTTTGAACCTGTAAGGTGCATTGCACCTCCAAAAAGGCGGTAACAATTTGTTCATTCTCCCGCCACGCTTACCGCTGCTTACATTAAGTCTAGTACCCGCGGCTACGTGCCGCGCATACTAGACTGGGGGGACATGATGACGTATAGCCTATATTTGGGCCGCAAGCCCAAATGATAAACATTACTTACACTTAAGCCCATCACGAATGGGCTACCATGACAAATGGTATGGGCCGCAGTATTAATACTTTGGGCTCATGAAGCACAAAGGCCCAATCTAACCCACCGGGTATACGATAAGGATTATCTATTCAAGGAATAGATATCCTTACCTTGGATAAGCACCATGCGTGCGAAGAGTAAGGAGCAAGAAACACGGTTTCTTAGCCCCTATATATAGAATCACACGATTCTCATTAAAGGTACGATTCACATAATCCCTAAACTCTTCAACCAAAACCTAAATTCGATTACTTACTCTCACGCCGGAGTCTAATCGGGGGAGACAATCCCTCGATAAGCCTAACGGTGTTGTTTATTTTCTTAGTACGCAGGTAACAAAGTGCTAAGGAACGAATTGATATAAGAGCAAAGCCCAACAATCAGGTACGCCCAACTTTTGTATCAACATCCGCCTTTTGCATAAGTGCATATTTTGCCTCATATAGGAATGCTTTGCCGCCGAAAACTGTAGTCGCATTGATATGTACTCAAAGCTGGGTTTGTAAATCAAAAAAATCATCAACATGGATGATTTAGTAGATCTCATGAATGATGACGAGGTTATCAAAAGTAAATTGATTCATAAACTAATATCAAAAAATATGTAGATATAAAGTTTTTATGTTTGTTTGTTATTAATTAGTTTTGTAGTTGTTATGTTATGTTTTATTTATGAACAAAGGCGTTGGACCGTCTAAAAGGAGACAATGGTGAATTTGGAACAATGCTACTGTGACATTTTGTTGCACTTTGAAACCAAGCTAGTGTTTAATCTTTTGCTACTGTGATTTACGGAGCAATGGTTACAATGTTACACATGTACACACTTTTGGGTCTTTAAGAAACGTGACTTTTTTTTTTTTTTTTTTTTTTTTTTTTTTTTTTTAGTGTGAAGTTTCAAGGCTGGAAAAGTAGAACAACTGAAAGTATAATAAACCCATTTGGTGGGCCTTAATTGTACAGATTTGTTGTAGCTCATAAACCCCAATGTTTTGGGTAGTATAAAACTTTCGGTCCATCATGTCCAAAAGACCAAAACCGAGTGATCCGAGGAAAGACCAAGACAACTCCGCTGGCCATCGGTCCGGTCTCGGTCTCTATGATTCTTGGTTTTCAGTCTTCGTGCCAGCACAGGTCTTGGCCGGTTTGGTCCGGGTTTTACCCGATACTCAGCCCTAGTAGCTAGGTACGTTAGGTACTATAGTACACACGTTCAATATCTTACGAGTAATTATATTTCAACTAACGATACATTTTAGAGGTGGCTTTCAGTTTTTCACAATCATAACAAGTACGTACTATATCATTTGCAATGATCACTTACTTTTTTTTTTTATGTCTTTGTTACTTTCTTTAGTGTCTGCGAAGGACTTCAAGTTCTTCAACAAGAATACTACTGGATACAACAATAATTTATGTAAGAGATACAATGATTTTCTAATACGTCTAGTCGTCTACAATAAGTATTCTGAATTTTAAAATAATGCTGTTCACATAAATTTCTTCACAGGCTATTTGTCAAACAACATTCAATGCATAGTATAGCGGAGAGGTAGAACCATTATATTTCTATTAAATTTCCTTATTCAAAAAACACATATAGTATACAAGTATTTGTTTGTAAAAATCACAAGCGTCATTTCTTGAACCTTCATATAAAAAAAAGCTAATTCTTTTAATACAAACGAGTATACGAGTGTTTCGAACTTGATTTGGAAAATGAGTCGATATACATTACATTTTTAATTTCGTGATAGGAAAAAGGTTTTCTATTAAAAAAAAAAAAAAAAAAAAAAAAAAAAAAAAAAAAAAAAGTTGAAGGGCAGGTCTTCTATTTATTGCAAGGGATGTGGTACACAATTTGAGAAGAAAAAAAGATTTAAGAGATATGTTGATGGTTAAAGGTCAAACGACGCATAAATTATACGGCCCACGTCAAAACTCATAAATTCGAATGGTAACTGCATACCACCTGTTCGAACATGTGAGACAAGATCCAGGTCGATCAAGATATCAGAGATAGTAATTGCTAATTGCATAATAGTCATTATAATTTTATGACCTTTCTCATTACTGTCCCTTACATAACCATATATACACAATGGTCTTTGTGGTTTGAAAAAACTCTGTGTATACAACCACCTTGTTATGGACTTATGGTAAAATTGGTAATGATATATATTTGTTAGCAACAACTTCAATATGCTATCATGCATGCATGTTCTTTTCGGTTGATGCCAGATTATGATCAGGTGTGAAGCTAGAAAGTTATTGCCCAAGCTAGGGAGAACTTTGATGTTTGATACACACAATGTGAAACAACTAATTTTAGTTGCTCAAGGTTTTCGATTTCATTTATAAGAATAATATATGATAGTAGTTGTGAAACCGTAAAAGTCATAAACGAACATTTGAAACTTAACATGGACATCCTATGAACTTGGGTTCACCTGCAAGAGAACTTTAATAAAGTTTGGTACCAGCAAATGGTCCAAGGAGATGGACTTATCTTATCTGTCTTGTGAATTGTTTTACTATTTCATATTAGTTTGTTTATGAATCTTTATTTTTTTTGCTTTTTTGAAAACAATAAATCGGATTAAACATCAACTAAGAATACCAATAGAAAAATTGAACTGAAGATCTCACGTAACGGATAAAGTTTTCCATATTCAAGTTATCGGAAGAAGCAAATACCTTAAAAAAGCATCATACTTGTCCTGAAATACACTTTTGGATATGAACAAAAAAAATTTTTCATATGGGTATTGAAATTTCATTTTTTGGCCTCTTTAAGGCACTTTGCGACATTTTTGCCTCTTAAATTATTAAAAATCTAGAGTCAAAAATGTCACAAAATACCTAAAAGAGGCCAAAAATGAAAGTTAGTACCAAAATGAGAAAAAAAAATTGTTTGATACCCAAAAGTGACTTTCTTGATAAGTATAATGCTTTAATATGATATTTGCCCTTATCGGAAAAAGGCAAATCGTAACTCAGATGTGCGTAGTTTAGCGTGTGAGCTTTTTCCTAACCACCCCCAAAATGTATATCTAATAAGGTTTCAAATGTGTATCTTGTAACGTTTGAAACTGAAACCTCTTGCGAAAATGTTAAGTCAAATCTTGCACAAAACTGAATGCTACTTGATCTTGCACAACTAGAACATTTTATGGTGGTTGGTTTTTGATCTTACATGAACTAGCAAAGAACCACATTACGAATTTAAGACAAATCTTGCACAAAACTGAATGCTACTTGATCTTTCAATTATTTGTTTTTTCTTTCCCCCAAAGAAATTCATTTAAGTTTAACTTTATGCCTAAAGAAGTTGTTGGTTGTATGGTTCCATACATAACTTCACTCTACGTATTTATACATCCAGCTACCCTTGTTGGCATTGGGTCCCTTTTTAATTTATTATGATCATATCCCTTTCCTTATAAATATTTGTACCCATTATAGACGATTTACTTTAAGTACATCTCAAACTAATATTTGTCCCAGCATAATTGATTGTTGTGATTTGGCTTAGTTATGGCTGCAAAAATGATCATAACTCGAATGGTCTTGTTTGCATTGGCTTTTTCAATGCTCGAATTCTCGATGTGCCATCTTTTAAAAAGCTCAGTAACTTGTCTCGACTGTCCAACCGGTTCCGATCTTGGAGGTTTGGTTTCTCAATGTCGAAATGCATGCTTCTGTAACGTGTGTCTTTTGCTTTATAAACTTTTACATGCTTTTCAAAGTTAACTTAAATGTTGGTCGTTATAAATAAGTTTGTAAAGACTTATATAGTAGTTTGAAAGGGATATAAACATATGTTTTACATAATCTTGACTAGTTTTAACTAATTTCTAAGTCATTTTAGATAAGTTTGAATCTTGATATTATGAGAATAAGTTTTCTTGGTGGTGATATTTAAGCAGATTATGGGCGTGTATCTCTTTTTTCTATTTTATTCTCTGTTGTACATGCAATTGAAGAAGAAAATAAAGAATATGGAATTTTGAAAGTAATTAGCTGAGTTATTATGATAACGAAATACTATAATATAGTACAGTGCCCATTTCATGCATGTGTCACATTCGTTTTCATTATGCAAAATAAATGTAATAACTTTTTGAGTATATAATTTGGAAAACGACTGCTAATCTCTTTCTAACCATTACCAAGATGGCCTATTATTAATCATGTTGGGTGGTTCGGAAAAGGGTTCAAAAATGGTCACATGATACCCTAGTTACGGAGCGCACATCTGAGAGATTTTCAACACTCTTTTTGGGTAAACGGAACACTAAACCTAATCCGTTTACCCTAATGCAACTCTCTTCATCTATCCTTTAGCTTCAAAATATACTCTGAACACTAACCTAATCCGTTTACCCTAAGCATTAGAGAGGCTGATTTTATTTAATGATTGATGAAGATTGCAAATATATAGATAAATGTTAATGAATATTAGAACCGGCAAGAAGGTAGAACAAGGTACAAATAATTACAAACGACAAAACAAGTCACTAAAGCACACTTCTGACAACTTGTTTACTTGCTTTTGCCTACAGGCATAAATATACTAGTGAAGTGTGACCATGTGAAGAACTCAGTCATGGCTACAACTAATGAGCATGGTGCCTTTGAGACACAACTGCCTTCTAGCAATTGCCTAGCCAAGATATTGGGTGGACCTAAGCAACTTTATGTTTCAAGAAAAAACATGGTCACTAGCATCATGAATGTGCATGAAACTGACTCATACACAACATCTCAACCATTGAGCTTCTACACATCATGTCCTTTGTCGCAAAATGGGAAATGCGGGACTCAAAATGACGAGGTTGGAAGGGACATTGGGTCGTCGAAAACCATTGATATACCTTTGCCGAAAGAATGGGGATTAGCACCGTCGAGCTATTATGTTCCATTCATGCCTATCATTGGTATCCCGTGATTTGGTCACAAGTTTCGGGCTTATGTTTTATTTTATTGCAAGTATTTGTATGTTATTAAAAAAGTACCATATAATATTTAAAAGTGTTATATGTGAAGTGAGTACGAGTGAGATCATGTTAAGTTACTTTTATGATATTTAGATTGTATAATATGCTTTGATTTCTTTGGTAATTGATACTTATCTATATAATGCAAATGCTTGCTATTATGTTCAACTTGTTGGTTATACTTGATCCTTATGTTCTCCGTTTTACTAAACCTAAATTACAGCAAGATGAGAGAATATGAAGAACATTAACTGCATCCGACCTAAAATGCAAACCAACTTGCCTTAAAAAAAAGGCAACAAACTTGATAAAATCTAACACACATAAAAAATTGGATTTAATCCATACAATAGACATAGACGCTTATTTTTCAACATGTATCGTTATGGTATGTATACTAAAAAAGTTACTCGTCCAATACCTAAACTTTCAGTTTTGTTCCAATGTGGCCGGTTTTTACACCGGTTCAAACCGATTTTTTTCTTTTTTTCTTTTTTTCTTTTTTCTGATTTTTTGGTATTTTTAGCCCCACGTTTCAATATGACTTAATTCCAAACACCTTATTTTATTTTTGTCTAGTGATCCAAACTTTTTTTTAACCTCTATCACCGTCACCAACTCACTATACACCACAACCCTGCCACCACCTTGTTTTAATGAGTTTTGCATAATCTTAGGGTCATTAGTTTTAGGGTGGTGATGATAGCAAAGACAATAGGTGTAGGCTACCGGGCGATGGTTATGATGGCAGCAGGTGGTTGGTTATGGAGATCAGTGGCGAAGCTAGAAAATTTTCAGTGGGGGGTTGGGATTTAAATTTTTTTTTCCTAACGCTATTTTTCGGGTAATATGTTCGGGTTGGGTCAAAAATTAAATACAATTATTAAAAATAAAAAATAAAAAAAGCTTCAATCACTAAAAAACTAAACATTTGTCCAAGACAACTAAACATTAAAAAGGAGACAAACGGTTGGTACCTGGTTCGATTAATTGAAGAAATTTGAGTTCAGTCTTTCAATCTTTAAGATCCTCGAATTCTTCAATTATGGACTCCGCATTAAACTTGTTAGCAATTTCTTTTTCTATGTAAAGCACCATACTGTTTGCTAAATTCTGATCTGACATATTCTTGAATATCTTCATTGCCGAAAATCCCCTTTCTGTTGTTGCAGCCGAAACCGGAAGTGTCAAGAGTAGCCGACACACTCTTTCAACCAAATCATACAGGCTATTATAACCGGTTCGCTTGTTGAACCTTTTTGACGTTTACTCTCGAATTACATCATCAATTCCTTCTACTTGTTGTTCTTTATTCTTTCTTCACCATAGTCACAATCTATAAATCTGTTCTACACCTACATAAATTGCAAAGAACTTATATTAGTGGTACACAATCTATAAATTTGTTCTAATTTCTACTAAATCCCTAATTTTTACAATTCTACTAAATCCCTAATTTCTACTAAATCTCTAAATAAAAGAAAAGTAGATAATAGATTTAAAGACAACAAACCTGACCAGAAGGGCCGCTGAGGTGGTGGTCGGCCGTCGGCGGTGGTCGGTGGTGGCCGGCGAGACTGCAGGAGTGAGGAGCCAGGAGGCAGGAAGGTGGGACTGTGGGAGGAGATAAGGGTCGATTGGGGGAGGGTTTGTTCCGTTTTTTTTTTTTTTTTTTTTTTTTTTTTTTTTTTTTAATCGGCTAAGTAAATAAGTAATGGATTTTAGTTTGGGATTTGGTTTATTAATGGATTTTAGTTTGGGTAGATGGGCTTATGTAAAATGTAATGGATCAAAATTTTATTGCTTAATGTATAAAAAAATTCACAATTAAAATGGGGGGTCGAAACCGAACATACCAAAATTTTTCTACACGAAAACTATATACCCCCTACATCGCAAAAAAAATTTCGGGGGGTCGGGCGCCCCTCCCCGCCCCTACATAGCTGCGCCTCTGATGGAGATGTTGAAGATGTAGCGATTGAAGGCATGAAAAGAATCAACTGATTGATTTTTAGTACACGTATCATAACGATATATTTTGAAAAGTACGCGTCTATTGTATGGGCTCAAACCCATTTATATAGTGCCATATAAGCGGCCACCTCAGCAAAATTAAGTGGCACGTGTAACTTGATAACTTTTGCCAGTAAAACAAGTTTCCATGTATTAAAGTTAACGCATAGTTTTTGTAGCACATGTACAAGAGAGACACATTTGAAAAAGTATGCATCTATTGTTTAGCTTAAACCCTTTAAAAATATTAACTAATTACAAACAAAAGATGATGTTTCCCTTTCAAGTTACATGAAGAGGGCGAGTTTTTTACTCACACAACTTAATTGAGATATTTTTGTGATTGTTTTCGACCAATTATCTAGACACCCGAAATATGTATTTAGTGAGGTTTGAATCTTAAAGCCCTGTATGAGTAGGCTATATGCCTTAACGTACAACATGCTATTTGGTTGTGGTTATTACCCAATTAAGACCCTCAAACTAAAAACATTTGTCAGAAAAAACGATACCATGTAAGCATACTTGGTTCCTTTCTCTAAAGAAATCATTCGCCAAAAAACATTAACTGATTAACTCTATTTACGAGATTGCATGTGAATGTTTTCCCAAAGTAGAAGCTCGATCGGTGTTAATGACAAATAAATGGGTTGATAACGAATATTCATACTCAAATTTAGTTTAAAACAACTTTATCTCATTGAATACGGTGGTGCAACAAGTTTTGCAACCATTAATAAAGATATTAGACCATGTACACATGTATTCCGGTGTTTCTGCTGGTGTCATGAATATCACTTTTTTCATGCCCTTTATGTGTATAATCAAATTTGGTGGTTCGAAAAGCGTGAAGTTATTAAAATCGGTGACTTGAGTAAGAGAAACAGCCAAGGTGTATGAGATGGACTTCAGTAGAACTTTAAGCAACTAGCTGAAACTAATATTCTATCTTATATAGAGTGGTTGCTAATATTGTTACGATTCTAAATTATCATGTTGCTAAATTAAATAAACTGTTGATAATACTTGTACAATATACGTGTTTACGTAAACAATATTGAATAAACTTTTGGATGGCTTTGTATTCGAACTTTTTTTTTTTTTTTTTTTTTTAACTTCTTGGATTGTGATCCAGCATGGGTGAGAATAGTACACTACTACAAAAAAGGGCATAGAGCCCGGTTAAAAAGGTGCATAGAGCCCGGTTTTGCATGAGGGCACAAAGGGGGAGGGACTCTATTTGAGAAGCAAATAGAGCCCGGTTTTGAAAACGGGCTCTATTACCTTTTATAGAGCCCGGTTTTATATCAAAGAACATGGCTCTATGTAAAAAAAAAAAAAAAAAAAAAAAAAAATCCTTCCAAACATGAAAGCAAATTCCTTTTGGCAAAATGAACATAGTATTGATTCAGATAAAGCCACAATATTCATACATCGAGATTAATCTTGCGACTCCTCTTGGAAACAACACATTTGAAAAAGCCACAAGCTAACATAATTGACTACTTGAACAAAAATAAAAGTGAAAAATACACCATTGCGTTACTGTGAAGTCTTGTTATTATGCATGCCTTTGAGTAACCTGGCCGAAAGATATGCGGTTGATGAAATTGATGACGTCTCAAATCTGTCTTTATATAGTGAAGCACGCCAGATGACAAACACATAATAAGTATTGCCTTTGCCCATCCTAGTACACGCTCTAAACTACAAAAGTAACTGGCAAAACACTACATCGACCACCTGCAGGAACTAAAACAAAACTTAATTTATCATCTGCTCTTTGAATCCATATACTGTATAAATATGAACATGTTGGTCAATGTAAACAATACAACCTGCAAGTATATATGACTATATAATATAACGATGATCCCACAAGAGGACTTACAAGACCCTATAGGATATAAATCACATATTTATCTGTAATCTTCTACAATAACATAGATCATCTAACATTATTATGCGACTTGTAAATAAAAACATATAATATAACGATGATCCCACAAGAGGACTTACAAGACCCTATAGGATATAAATCACATATTTATCTGTAATCTTCTACAATAACATAGATCATCTAACATTATTATGCGACTTGTAAATAAAAACATATAATATAAGCATAACTTAAACTCCTACTAAATTGTTCAAGCACACATTAGTTACAAGATAGAAAAATTAATCACTTCCACTCAAGTTTATGCATATCAGTTACAATACATCTATGGTATATGCTTGTAAGTTTGAAGATCTCTATACTTTTTAGCAAGACCATAATCTATCATGTCAACCTATTGACATATAACTAAATAAGTCATTCAATGTGACAAAAAGAAATAACATACCAGAATCTTTGGTCTCAGCACATACAACAGCAGCTGTAACACCAGTCTAATCTTTTATCTGCTTCCCACTTAAATGAACCTGTACTTAAGCAAATTTCACGGCAAAATTCTATAGGCCAACAACAATTGGGCGATCAAATTGGGCAACATCTTGGGCACTTTCTGGCACTTCAGTTGCAGCGGCTACAACAACATCAGCCGCAAAGGGAAACGCAGCTTCAACAACCGCATCAGTTGCTGCCACAGAAGTTCCATCGACAGTGAATATTACTCAAGGAGCGGTAGTCTTGTCGGCAAACATTGGCATCCTCTTTCTCTTGAGACACTCGCCAGCTCCACGGTCTTATGGACCATTACCCTATTTGCTTATGTATCGATGCAGGTTCATACCTGTACCCTGCAAATGGGGTGATATAAAGACCGGATGAAATGTAAAATAGATTGTTAGCACCAAAAGCTATGTTTTATGAAAAACAAACAGAAAACAATGAGGTCTAAACACCTGTGAGTTGGTTTGTTTCATGAAGAATTGCAAAGAAGGCCTGACTCCACTGGTGGTCACAACTCCTAAGACAAATAGGACCTGGTTCAGTGCAAAATAAATTTGACCCAGAAACCGTTAATTTCAAAATTGAAAACCCTCAAGCAACAAACCCAATTTCCCAAGTGGTTTTGAGAATGAAGAAAAATAAGATGATGGAAAAACTCACCACACTTTCACTTATCTTAAAAGATTCGTCAAACGCATGATAGACACATGCTCGTAGCAACTTCGGCTACAGCATATGCTTTCTCAGCAGCTATTCACACTTCCTGAACAACATGGTAAATTAGTAGGTATCATTTTTAATACATGAATGTGAAATCCTAGTGCTGTCAAATTATATATGCACATCATATACACAGGTCGTAGGTGTTACTTACAAATGATAATGGTAGCCTGAAATGGGCCGTACTAATAGCATAGACCCATTAATACTTATATAAGCCCACTCAGCACTATAAATACCCAACACAAACACATAAACCTTAAACCTTACACCGACCCCTAGTACGATAAAACACAACAGCCGCTTTATGCCTTTTGTTTGCCACAATGTTTTCTCATAGTAGCTGTATGCCTTTCGTTTTCCATAAACCTTAAACCTCACACCGAACCCCCTTAACAACCTAACTATAACAACAACTAATAGAACATGTTGATAATACCCCAAGTTAACAGTACACTCCAAATGCTCACGTCGATGGTTAAAAAAACCCAACGACACCAACACTGAGCATGGTATTCCATGAATCCAAATGCGAATATGTAGTGAAAAAACAGAAGTTACTGAAAACGGTACCAGACATGTCATTATTTTGACATAAAATTCATCAGCCAAATCAAAATTACTCAAAATAAAAACTAAAAATTCAGAATTTTTTTAATACCACTTTACATTTAAAACTAACCCAATTCAGTAATCCCTAAATTCCCCCAACTTAAACCCTAAAAGTAAAGTCAATATACCAATAATTTACAACTAAGCATTTAAAAACCCAAATCAATATAAAGTAAATCAATAATTTATTTATGATTGATAAACTTACATAGTAACATATGATTATTACTCCAGCTGTGGATCAGCTAAACTGAGAAGATGACTCAATTTAGGAGGAGAGGAGATGACTCATCATCAGCATAAATTGAGAAGATGGGAGCAGTATGAGCGGTGACACAGTGGTAGACTGGTAGCTGTGGTGTGGTGAGGGGGTATGGCTGTAGTAGGGTAATAAAAGTGTGTGTGAGATCTGTTTTTGTGAAAATTTTGAAGAGGATTAAAAGGGTCCGCCAAAAGTTAGAAAATTTTGAAGAAAGATTAAAAAGGTCCGCCAAAATGTTAAATGTATTAATTCCCGGTTACTTAAATAACAACCGGGCTTTATAACATAGAGCCGGGTTTCATCCTACATAACAGGGCTTTATATTCATTAAATAGGCGGGGATAGTCTATAGAGCCCGTTTTCAATCTAAACCGGGCTTTTGAGGGGGGCTCTATTTGACTTTTTGTAGTAGTGGTACTAGCACGAGATATAGGCCATTCTTGTCATTCGTGAGCTTGCATCTGTGACACCATACCAACCCAACTACAAAGGCATACAGAAATATTACTCGTAATATTTTAAATTTATCATATGACAATTATTATATATAAAACATAAGTTATAGTCTTAAACTTTAATATTAAAGTGTTAAATATTACTAATTGCTCATTAAAGCGTATTCATTTGCTGCTATTAAGGTGGAGCTAGTTAGCAACGTCAACAACTCCCCACTTATATTCTTTAAGGTGAAAGTACAAGCACTTCACTTACTCATGTTAGTTACTCTTTTGTCAACCAAAAAGTAACCCACCAAATACATTATACAAATTTATGCATGGGTATATATACATCAATTTCCCTAATCTATTTTCATAGAAGCATTTTGCATATATCTAAAATATCATTCCTAATCTCACTGAACATATATCCTTAGTTGAAAATTAATATCCTTTTATGGAGTCGGGTCGTTCAGGAAAAGAAAGTGGTGATATAGCGATCCCCGTGAGGGAGGTTAAGTCGTCCAAGTCAGGAAAGGGTGCACCTCCAGTTGTGGCAGCCCCCATAAGACTCGGCCAAGGGCCACCTGCTGGAGGATGGAAAAGAGGTGTCGGTATTATTGATTTAATTCTAAGGGTATGTGCTATTGCTGCCACTTTAGCTGCAGCTGCGGTTATGGGCACAACGAGCCAAAACCTCCCGTTTTTCACTCGGTTATTTCAGTTCCAAGCTAGCTATGACGATTTTCCTACTTTCACGTACGTCGTGAATATTTTCAAAAGGAAACCGAAAAGGACTTATGGTTGCTTATTTTCTAGTGACCGCCGTTATATATAATTATTAACAAAGGATCATGTTCATGTTTTATGCAGTTTTTTCTTAGCTGGAAACGCCATAACATGTGCATATCTTGTGATCTCCTTGCCTTTTTCGATAGTTTGCATTGTCCGTCCACATATTGTAGGAGCTAGGATGTTGCTCCTTATTTTTGACACGGTATGGCTATGTAATTTCAATTGTATTTATGGGTGCATGAGTAATATTATAAGGGACACAAAAAGTTGTAGGTAAAAGAAATTGAGAAAGGTCGTCGATTACGTACTTTTTAAGCCACAGAAATGTTGGCGATTTTCATCCATATGCCTATTTTCCAATCTATACATTTTAATCTAATGTTTTTTTGTTTTTCAGCTAGCATTGGCTTTAACAATGGCATCTGCATCCGCGGCTGCTGCCATTGTCTACTTAGCACACAATGGAAACCCGAACACAAACTGGCCAGCCCTTTGCCAACAGTTCAACGAATTTTGCCCACGTGTTAGCGGTGCGGTGGTGGGTTCCTTCCTAGCGGTGGCTATTTTGGTGGTTTTAGTAGTGCTATCTGCCGCTGCTCTTCGAAGGAACTAACCGACATTTGTGTGATCAATTCATAGTTAAATTCTCTTCTTTTGTGTTTTGTTATTGTGCTTGAGAGTTGATTATGTCACTTCACTTGGGTTCCATTGTAATTTAGTGTTTGTTCAGTTTATTATGAAAATTACACCGTTGATTATACATCTTGGTACAAAAAAAAAATGGTGTGTTGCAGTGTTGGTTGTGATAACGTTAAAATGTAGTAAGTTATTGTATGCCGTTGGCGTATAATAAGTTTAAGCGCAAAGTTAAATGGTAAGCAAAGATGAAGTACATAAGTGGAATATCTGAAATAAATAGTAAAGTTTAATAATTGATATAAAGGTAGATTAGATATAGTGTAGCAAACAACTACGTACAGACTACAGATTCCTCATCTATGGTTACTAGCTAGGTCGAACCACACAACCACGTACTATATATTCCCCTCCGCATGGACGGAAGTTAGAAGAGACCGACGGGGGCTGCGGCCCCCTAAAATTTTTGTTCCTATGTACATTTTATACCTTTTTATATATGGTTCTAGTCATTTTTAATACAAAAATTTCATCGTAGTATATATCGGCCCCCTAAAATAAATACTGTTCAAGTTGGCCACCCACCAAGAGTGGTCAAGTTCCGTCCTTGCCCCTCGGGTTTCAATCACGAACAAGTTTCGTCGTCCTAGTTTCGCTTTATTTTTCTTTTTAAAATAAAAGTCTATACGTTTGAGTGCTATACTTTGGTTCTAAAAAAGTTAAGAAAAATAAAAAAATAAAAAATAAATGTGACGGTAGACACAAACCATAAATGGAGTAGGCTACTTGAGAAATTTCGATTTTTTTTTATATTTTTTTTTGGGATGTACGCGGCCTAACATTAAGACACTCAGATCAACTTAACATTAGGTCACCTTGGAGATGGTGTAAACGGGTAAGGCCGGGTGTAATAAGAGAGGTCGACCTCGGTTAGTCTAACTTGGTCGATGCGTCCCCCCTTTACACATGATGCCAAGCGACTAGTCCCCAAGGCAAAGAATGGAGAAGGTCGGTCTCCCGACCGACTTTTGTGCATATTTGTGTGCGTGAGTTTTTATTTAACATGTATTTTTGTGACATATGTTTTGTGTTTGGTCTTTGTGTTACACTAAGTTGGTTACGAAATAATTTTAAAAATAGAAAGCTGATTTGATAGAGGAAAAGAAGGTCATTAGGAGTCCTTATGACACTCAGTTTAAACAATGAGTATCCTTCTTTATGATACCCGAGAAAAATCAAGATTTTTTTTGCTGTAATTTACGCATTATAATCCGTATTTTTGTTGTCATATAGGAACGTTTTTCTTTTGGCTCTGGGTTCAAACACCACTCATCTAGGATCGACACAATAATGGCTTTGACCATAAAAGCTTTTGTACTTTATCTCTATTCGAAAGGGGCGGTTAACTAGACGGGGGTGACCCTACATGTCCCTTGTCCTTTTCCTCTTGCCCCCCACTTTCTTTCATCACAACACAGTTTTTTGTCAGTTTCTGTTCCGTATTTCTGACAGTTTTAACCGTTTGACTTATTAAACTTTATATTTTCTGTTCCGCACTTTCAGATTTATAGCTTTTTTATATAAACAAAATTATATATATATATATATATATATATATATATATATATATATATATATATAAAATAAAATAAAATAAAAAAATAATTGAGGGGGGGTTCGTCTAAAATTTTGGGGACCGTCCGGTTAATCCACCCCATTCGAAAACATCAACGTACTTTTTTTTATTTTCATTTTTACTTTCTTTTATCAACTAGATACATATTCTAGATGCCTAAAATAATCAAATGAGATCTAGACAAAAAAAAAAAAAAAAAAAAAAAAAAAAGTGTGACTACTGTGATGGTGATATGACCGGAGATGACGTCGGCGGCGGTGGAATTAAAGATGGCAGTGCAGCGGCTATGGTGGCTTTGACCACTCGTACTTAGATGGACGTGGTTTACATTTTTTTTTTTTTTTCGTCGTGAGTATTTGTTAGTGTATGTCAGGTTCTTGTTTTCAAAGTTGAGACATTTTTGTCGGCTCAAACGTATCAGGGATGCGATTTCATATCCCCGGTGTCTATGTAATGTATGTGTGTTTTGAAGGCAAAGTGAAAATGAGAAATGATAGGAAAAGATTGTTTTGTTAATGGGGTTTTGTGTTGTATTTGATTGTAGAATATGGATACCAAAATACAAAGAACATGGATGGAATGCGTTGATTTACAACTTTTTATGTTTTATGTAACTTAAGTTTTCAATACTTTTCACATTTAATTATGAGAAATGATTTGGATGCCTAAAAATAAGCCTAATTTTATACTACGGAGAAATGTTTTATGTGACTTAAGTTTTCAATACTTTTCACACGGAGTACCTAAATTGATGTGAAATGTTTTATGTAACTTAATTATGAGAAATGTTTTATGTAACTTAAGTTTTATGTAACTTAATTATGTGAAATGTTTTATGTAAATTGATGTGAAATGTTTTATGTGAAAATAAGCCTAATTATGAGAAATGTTTTATGTAACTTAAGTTTTCAATACTTTTCACACGGAGTATCTAAATTGATGTGGCAATGGTTTATTGGTTTGTGTAAAAGCGGGTTCCTCTTCAGTCATAAATAATATGCTGCCACATAGATTAGTTATACTATTAGACATGCCAATTAGGCATGACAATCAATGCTCTTTAATTATTGACAACTTTAGGGTGAACAAAAAATTATAAAAAATAAGTAATAAAAAAGTCAAATAGTGTAGAAACCATAGGACCTCCTTTATTATTATTATTATTATTATTATTATTATTATTATTATTATTAAACAGCAAAACAAGTTAAATAGAAATAAAATTGCTAGCAAGACGCTAGAAATACACAAGAGTTTTTAACCAATCAGTCCAACTACTAATCTTACCACCTCTAAACTTAAGCCAAGAAAAGGAAAATAAACAAATGCTATCGAAAATGTCACTTTTACTTATATAATGAGAGCTAAAGATGACACTATTTCGATAACGTCAAATCACCCATAAGGATGATACAATAATGATAAGAATACGCTGCTTCTTTGCTAAAGAGCCGTACCACGGCTCAACCAACCTCGCTAATCATCGTTATAACCAAATTGTGAGATGATTTGTACAATCTCATTTTTTATTTACACACTCCAATCTGTATTATAAACAGTTATACATTTATAATATCCTGCTTCATCTGATTATACATTAAAATGTGCAAAATCAAAAATAAAAATATGTCGATCAACTCTCTTCATTTAATTTAAGAAAAGATGTTCACCACTCACGTTTAAACCCAAATGTCATATCGTCTATTGGACAAACAAAAAATGTGAAGTCTTGTGGTCAATCATTACTCATCTAATCTAATGCTCTAGCATACTATTGATAGTCCTTTCTAACGTACATATTTACAGTCACGCATGTCAGCAACCACTTGGCTTGTTGCTATCATTTTTTTTCAAGTACAATAATACAAAACAATTTAACAATTGGTTTCAAATCCGGATTTTGTCTATAAATCATGTCACCCTTACATAAATTCGTTAGCTCAGTTTAAGTATATCATGAGGTTACCTTTGTTATAGCAATAATTAGTTCATTTTACTTGTTCGCAATATTAAGCAATTAGCTTCCAAATGTTGCATGTCTCGTATTAAATGTAAGTTTCAGAAGAAACCCTCTTGTATTCTTGACTATTTTGTTTGTTCCTTGCTGTAACTGTATGTAATATTTATGCAGCACATGATTTAAGATGTCATCTTCAACAACTTCGGTAAAGCCATATTGCAAATTTTGTCTTGTGGATGTATTCAAAGACTCTAATGACGAAAAGATTATTGGAAATAAGAGGATGTCAAAGCGTGGTTTAAACTACCTTCATAAAAATTTTAGAGGTAATAAAGATTAAATATTGCATATATAGCTATAATGTTAATTTTTTCTTAATACTTATATCGGTTTAAATTTGTGAGGCAAATAAGGAAATAAGTTTAGTCATATCATTGAGTAACAAGGATGACGCGTCTCATTTTCCAAACCTCAACATCAGTTGGCATTAGCTCAGGAGAGGATGACAGCTGCAGAGACCAGGGAGGCTGCCCTCCAGCTCCGAGTTGAGCACTTGGAGGAGATTGTTGTTGCGATGGATCGGGAGATTCGCCGCCTTAGGGGAGGACCTTGAGCATCTGGAGCACCTGGAGGAGCCTAGGCATAGACTTGTATTGTATTAGTTTTTACTATTTTTCTAGTCCCGAGGTGTGGGACATAGTTCAAGAACTTGTTTTCTTTTGGTTGTTGTACAAACAAATGTATCAAGTATGACTCTACTATGTTGGAATGGTTGTACTATATATTATATCGGTCCATGTAGGCCGAAATTTTCATGTATTATATTCATGTGTTGTGATTATATTTATGATATTTCGTGGTTGCTCCTTATTGTTATCGTATTTATACAGGTTGTGGTTGTATCTATACATGTCGTAGTTATATTCATACAGGTTGTGGTTGTGCTCGTACATGTCGTGGTTGTATTTATACTTGTTGTGGTTGTATATATACATGTTGTGGGTGTATACCTTTGGTACGATGACTATTTCTATTATGATTTTTCTCATGGTTGTTGTCCATTGTGATTTATCAGAAGTATGGCGCCAAGGAAATGTAAGGCTGCACCAGAAACACCAGCTATGACTCAAGCCGCTATCCGCAAGTTGGTCAGGGATAGTATAGCAGAAGCTCTAGAGGCTGAGAGAGCCGAGGTTGCTGCAAGGGCTGCTGAGGCTGCTTCTAATACAGGGGCGGTTGAACCACCCAATAATAGGCGTGAATGCACTTAGAAGGATTTCAAGATTAGTGATCCCATCAAGTTTAAGGGCACTGAGGGAGCGGTTGCTTTGATCCGCTGGTTTGAAAAGACGGAGAATGTGTTCCTCATGTGCAGTTGTCCGAATGTCAGCAAGGTAAAATTTGCTACTGGTATGCTTCTGGATGAAGCTATGTCATGGTGGAATTCTTATGCTCAGCCGATTGGTATGGAAAATGCCTACAAGCTCACCTGGGATCAATTCAAGAAATTGATGACTAAGAAGTTTTGCCCTCGTACTGAGGTGAAGAAATTGGAAACAGAATTCTATGAGCTGGTAACTAAAGGTGATGACATCGAGACCTACATCAGGAGGTTTCAAGAGTTGGCTGCACTATGTCCAACTATGGTTCCCGACGATGAGAAAAAGATGGAAAACTTCATTGGTGGACTGCCTGAAAGTATTCGAGGATATGTGATTTCTTATGATCCTCAAACAATGGAAGAGGCTATCCGAATAACACAAAAACTCATGATCCAAGTGGTAAAAGGAAAGTCTGCTGTCAACAACAACAATAACCGTTCAAGCAACACCAACTACAACAACACTCGAAACAACAACAACTATAACAATCGGAACCGCAACTATCCCAATAACCGAAACAACAACCCAAACAATAAAAACAACAAGAGGAGGTTTGATTACAACCAAGGTGGAAATGCTATTCAGCCATCACCTAAGAGGCAAGAAGTGGTGCTGCAGGGCCAACTGAAGGTAAAGGATATGCGGGTAATCTACCCAAGTGTGAAAAGTGCCAGAAACATCATAACCCAGGACGTTGCCCAGATCTATGTGGCAACTGTAAGAAGATTGGTCACCACGCCAAAGATTGCAAACATCCAATCTTGGGTGACAATCAGAAACCACCAGCAACATGTTTTGGCTGTGGAGAAATTGGACACTTTAGGAATGAGTGCCCAAAGAAGAAGAATCAAGGAACTGGAAACCAAACTGGAATGGCTCGAGGAAGAGCTTATGTTATGGAAGGAGAAGATGCCAGAGAGGACCCGAATGTTGTTGCGGGTACGTTCCTCGTTAATAATCGTTATGCATCCATTTTATTTGATTCAGGAGCGGATAGAAGTTTTGTTTCTATTGCATTTGCACCTTTACTTAACATAGAACCAACCACCTTAGACATTCCCTATATCGTTGAACTAGCCGATGGGTCTTTAGTTAACACCAACACCATTGTCCGTGGTTGCACTATAATTTCCCGAACCACCCAGTCAATATAGACCTCATGCCCGTAGAACTTGGAAGTTTCGACGTTGTTATCGGTATGGATTGGTTATCCCGACATCGAGCGAGAATTATTTGTGATGAGAAAGCTGTTCACCTTCCTTATAACGGTGAAACTTTGATTGTTCGTGGAGAGCGAAGTGGAACTAGACTCAGTATCATATCATGCATTAAAACCGAGAAATTCATAAAGAAGGGTTGTTATGCATTCTTGGCTCACATCACGGAGAAGAAGTCGGATGAGAAACGACTTGAAGATGTGCCAATTGTTAAGGAATTTCCAGAAGTTTTTCCGGAAGAATTGCCAGGACTTCCGCCTACACGCCAAGTTGAGTTTCAAATCGACTTAGTGCCAGGAGCCGTACCAGTTGCGCGAGCACCGTATCGACTTGCACCTTCGGAAATGCAGGAATTATCAAATCAATTACAAGAACTTTTGGACAAAGGATTCATTAGACCGAGTTCCTCGCCTTGGGGAGCACCGGTTTTGTTTGTGAAGAAAAAGGACGGATCTTTCAGAATGTGCATCGACTATCGTGAGTTGAATAAGTTAACGGTGAAGAACCGTTATCCACTCCCCAGAATCGACGACTTGTTCGACCAGTTACAAGGTTCCAGTTTTTATTCCAAGATTGATTTAAGATCCGGTTACCATCAACTTAGAGTTCGGGAAGAGGATATCCCGAAGACGGCATTTAGAACACGTTATGGTCATTATGAGTTTCAAGTAATGCCTTTCGGATTAACTAACGCACCTGCGGTATTCATGGACCTCATGAATAGGGTGTGCAAACCGTATCTTGATAAGTTCGTGATTGTATTCATTGACGACATCTTGATTTATTCCAAGAGTAGAGAAGAGCACGAAGAACTCCTCAGAACAATCCTGGAACTACTCAAGGAGGAGCAATTGTATGCTAAATTTTCAAAGTGTGATTTTTGGATACGAAGAGTTCAGTTTCTTGGCCATGTCATTGATAGCCAAGGATTACAAGTCGACCCAGCAAAGATCGAGGCAGTAAAAGATTGGGCTACGCCCAAGTCTCCTACAGAAATTCGTCAATTCCTAGGACTTGCAGGATATTACAGAATGTTCATTGAAGGGTTTTCTAAGATAGCGAAGTCGCTAACTAAACTAACACAAAAGAATCAAAAGTACGAGTGGGGAGAGAAACAAGAGTCCGCATTTCAGTTATTGAAACAAAAGCTTTGTAGCGCGCCGATTTTGTCACTACCAGAAAGAATTGAGAACTTTGTGGTATATTGCGATGCTTCGCATAAAGGACTTGGGGCTGTGCTAATGCAGAACGAGAAGGTGATAGCTTATGCATCTAGACAGCTTAAGACACACGAGAAGAATTACACTACTCACGATTTGGAGTTGGGTGCTGTAGTTTTTGCACTCAAGATTTGGAGACACTACCTTTATGGTACCAAGTGCGTAGTTTTTACCGACCACAAGAGCTTACAGCATATACTTGATAAGAAGGAACTCAATATGAGACAACGTCGTTGGCTAGAGTTACTTAGTGATTACGATTGTGAAATCCGATATCACCCGGGAAAAGCGAATGTTTTAGCAGATGCACTTAGCCGAAAAGAACGACTAAAACCTTTGTGAGTTAGGTCATTGGGAATGACAATCATTTCGCCATTACCATCAAAAATTTTAGAAGCTCAGATTGAGTCTCTCAAGGAAGAAAATAGACCACATGAGAAACTCTATGATATGCCAGAAACCAAAAATGGCTTTGTAAAGAGAGCAGATGGAGTGTCATGCTTCAAGGACCGAAGTTGGATACCACTCTATGGTGGGATACGAGAATTGATTATGCATGAATCACACAAGTCGAAGTACTCTATTCATCCAGGTTCTGATAAGATGTATCAGGATCTCAAAAAGCTTTATTGGTGGCCGAACATGAAAGCAGAAATAGCTACGTACGTCAGCAAATGCCTTACTTGTGCTAAAGTGAAAGCCGAGTACCAGAAACCGTCAGGATTACTTCAACAACCAGAGATTCCATAATGGAAGTGGGAACGTATTACAATGAACTTTGTCACTAAACTTCCCAAGACGTCAGGAGGTTTCGATGCTATTTGGGTAATTGTTGATCGTCTTACCAAATCAGCATACTTCATACCCATTAGAGAGACTTATTCCATGGAATAACTTTCCAGGCTTTATGTCAAGGAAATAGTCTCAAGACACGGTGCACCAGTTTCCATCATTTCCGACAGAGATAGTCGTTTTACTTCAAACTTTTGGCGGTCATTACAAGATTCCTTTGGATCCAAGTTAGACATGAGCACTGCTTACCATCCTCAGACCGATGGTCAAAGTGAGAGAACTATTCAGACACTTGAGGACATGCTTAGGGAATGTGTGATTGACTTTGGAAATGGTTGGGCTAACCATTTGTCGTTGATCGAGTTTTCTTATAACAACAGCTACCATTCAAGCATAAAAGCAGCACCATTTGAGGCACTTTATGGTCGTAAGTGTCGATCTCCAGTTTGTTGGGCCGAAGTCGGTGATGTGCAATGTACTGGTCCGGAGATGGTTCAATAAACAACAGAAAAGATAATCCAGATTCGAGAGAGACTCGAAACAGCTAGAAGTAGACAGAAAAGCTACGCAGATGTTCGACGCAAACCATTGGAATTTCAGGTCGGAGACAAAGTCATGTTGAAAGTCTCGCCTTGGAAGGGCGTGATACGATTCGGGGAACGCGGGAAGTTGAACCCGAGATACATTGGTCCATTTAAGATACTGGAAAGGATTGGTCCAGTAGCTTATAAACTTGAACTTCCGTCAGAACTCAGCAACGTACATAATACGTTTCATGTCTCGAACCTCAAGAAATGTCTTTCGGACGAGTCTTCCGTAATACCACTAGAAGAAATTCAACTAGATGACAAGCTTAACTTCGTGGAAGAACCAGTTGAACTTATGGACCGCGAGGTCAAACAGTTGAAGCAGAGTTGAATTCCGATCGTGAAAGTTCGCTGGAATTCTCGAAGGGGACCCGAGTTTACTTGGGAACGGGATGACCAAATGCGACTCAAGTTTCCACATCTTTTCTCCAAGTCAACTTCCGAGACCAACACTAGCTGAATTCAGGGACTGAATTCCTTTTTGGGTGGGCGACTATCACACCCCACAATTTCAGGTCATTTTCCAAACCTCAACATGTTACCATTCACCAATCACTATTCATCGATCACTATTCATCATTTTTGAGGTCATTTTGATATTCCGAGAAGCATTCAAAAAATTTCACTATTCACAAGACACTATTCATTTCCGGGAGAAACCACTATTCATGTGCATTACTCATTTCATCGTAATGTTAGTTTACGAGTAATTAAATTCGCGTAACCAGGATGGTTTAGCTGCGAATTCATGCATTATCATTAGGGACATTTCATACGGGCTAGAAATAGTCCGCATATCATTATTATAGCATTTATGTACTATTCTACTCATAGGATATTCAAAGTAATATTTTTAGTATATTTAACGTTTTACGTATATTTATTTTAAATAAACGTTAACACGCGATCGATAATTGTGACTAACATATCCGACACTCCCTACAATGGTCCCGATATATTTTCACATTTCTTACAACGTTACAAATGTTATAAAAATCATTTACCCGGTGTTTTGGAAATTTATTTAATTTATATCGTACGTCTAATCTAATTACGACGGTTTTCGTGGAAACTAAACGATAATCACCCAAACCCTCCATACTTGTACCCAACATATTTTTACAACTTTTACGACTTTATTATGTCCCGGATAACTTCGTTAAAATTTATTTCTAGCAAACTCGGTACCCGATTAAACCAAAACTAATTAAACACTACACAATACTTCCACTCACTTTCTAAATAAATCACCCAACATCCCCCCCCCCCTTTCCCTCCTTTCCACGCCGGCCAGCCCCCCCCCCCCCCCCCCCCCCCCCCCCTCTTTGGTTTTCATGTGCTTATTCCACCAACACCCCATAAATGCTTACCTAACAATTGTCTAAACACTTAGATAATATCTTTTTCATCTCATTTTTACACTTAACCATTTTCAAACAAACTAGCAATATTTCTCTCTTTTTCTTTCTTTGGGTGCTCGGCCAACAACAACAAGAAGCAAGAATCATAAGTTTTCAAAGATCAAGATATAATCTAGTTCATTTTGTTATCCTTGTTAGGTTTTTGAAATATAAACTCAATGATTATTAGGTTTTCACCATCCAAACTCCCTAATCCTTCAAAGTAAGTTTACAAAACTCATTTTCATAATTTTTACAAGTTATTACAATGACTATATGATTTACATACAAGATCTCATGCATGTGTTAGTTACTACCACTCTATTTTATATATATATATATATATATATATATATATATATATATATATATATATATATATATATATATATATATATATATATATATATATATATATATATATATATATATATATATATATATAACCTTTGAGCCCTAGAAATGGTTACATGGGAAACCCTTGTTAGATCCACTTGATTTATGATGTTTAGGAACCCATGACACCCTAAGAAGGTGTATGGTAAGATTAGACTAGATTTGTGGGGATTGAAAGTGATTTGGTTGAAGTTGAAACTAATTTGAAACTCTATAATTGAATTTTAAACATATATATATATATATATATATATATATATATATATATATATATATATATATATATATATATATATATATATATATATACCTACTGTCCCAAAACGCCAAACCCAGAAAAATCAGGGACTCAGGGGTAATTTTTGATCAAAGATTTAAAAAATACTTTCAAAAATGAAGCAGTGGGCGAAAGAACGGATTAAAACGAGCTTATAACGAAGGAGATATGATTTTTGCAAGTTTAAAGGCGAAAACTATTTTCTGAAAATTTAACGTGTTGTTGGACGATTTTCGACGGACAAAGAGAGGCGTTAGACGTAACCTAACGGAGCCGAACTATCAAAAATATATTAATACATGTTAAGACGAATCCGTGGATATAAAGAACAAGGAAAATGAACTTAAAACGACAAAGATATACACGTTCTAAAATCATCAAAACTATATTTATATTAGTAGTCACTAATAGAAATAATAAACTACGTACTAAATACTATATTTTCTAGAAATATTGTTAAAGAGCTATATTCTTAACAAATGAAGTACGTATGACCCAAAGCTTATTTATACGACTAATTGACGTTATTTTAAGGTTTTCAAAACGATGAATATAACACTAACAATTTATATACGATATATTACGACTAGTTTTTACAAGTCTAGTTAGACTTATTTTTCCTAAGTATGGAAAATACTTTACTTTGACAATAACTAGTATATTCAAGTTACGAGTGGTATAGGTATCATGTGCATGAACATTCACTACATCATTTCATGATCTAAAGTAGATCATATTCATTCATTTAGGTTGCGGCTAGTGTTCGCGCCTTGTTGTCCCGATCATTTCACTGCATTGTACTATAACTTCAGGTGAGTTTTCATAGCCTCGTTTTAATTCAATATTTTAATTTCAAATCCCACGGGGGAGAATACATTGCATCAATTATTTTTGTGCATGCCCAAGTGTTAAATTCCATACATTGCTTAAGTTGTCTTACTACCAAGTTAAGTCCCCTTTATTATCATGGACCGTTAATTATATTGCCAAGCGAGAGTGAGTGGATAGATCTATTGAGGGTGACTCCTCCATCCGTGTCTGGGTTGCTCCAACAGGAAAACGGATGCATTTCATGTCTAATTGATGAGGCGAAAAATGAACCACTTTTAGGGGGTCATTTAAGCCCGGAATTGAATTTATTTGATCAAATATTGCCCTAAATCGTTTCTTTTGTGATTTTAGGTACTTTGGGAGAGAAATCTAGAAAAGGAAGCAATTCGGACGTTTTGGAGCATAAAAGTGAAGAAAAAGCCAAAGTCTTAATTTTTCTTGCTGGGAACAGTAGGTGACGGCGTCAAGAAGAAAAATCTGACGGCGTCAAGAATAATTTCCATCACGACCCAGTACAGAATTGAAGGCGTCACGAGGTAGAGCGTCAAGAGTAAAATACATGACGGCCTGGAAAATGCTATAACGTGACGACGTCAAAAGTAGATCAAGGCAGTCCGATAAGTATTTTGGCGGCGAGATGACGGCGTCACCAATTTGGTCTTGACGCCGTCAGCCTCAATTTCCTATATATAGTTTTCTAATTTTCATTCATAAAAAAAGAGAAGTTTTGGAGAAACCCTAAGGCCGAACTTAGTACGAATTTTTACAGGTTTTTCGAAGGTTCTCAGCCCTTGATCCCTTTTATGTGTAATTGAGATAAGTATTCTTTTAATTCAATCAATATGTCTATGTGTTGGTTGTCTATATCTTGTTCTTGTCTTAATTCCATCATGTTAGGCTAGATCTATCTTGTGTTTGCTTGGATCTAATGAAACCTAGATGTTAATTATGTGTTGATTACTTGTTTATGTTGTATTGGATGAATGATTTCGATGTTAGGCTTAAGAAAACTGGCAGATCTCCAATTGGTAACATGCTTGAACGTCTTAGGAAACATGAACTGACGTGCACTAGGTTTTATTGGTTGTATTTAATACATGAGTAAATTCTAATGATCCCATGTTAGGAGCTTCTTAGCCGGCTCGACATAGGAGTGAAGTAGGCACTCATAGGATTGGGGAATTAAGTGCGCCACCCCATGAATGGTATTAAGGAATACAATCCGTCATCCACGCAACTATAACAAGTAATTAACGTGTAAAAGATATCTAGGGAGTAGTGAAATCTAAGTAAACACAACTTCTCCACTTATTGCTCACAACCTTAGTTAATTTAGTTTATTTTCATTTCTAGTATTTTATTTTGATTGCATCTTTAGTATTGGGTTAGTTGATTAGCAACTAATTCCGCCCAAATCCTTCAAACCCGAGATTTTTACTTGATTTCTAAAAAATATAAAAAATACAAAAAATAATCATCCCTCACCTTTAGAACTAGTATTTAGGTTTTCTAATCCTAGCAACACTATTCCTAGCTGAACGATCAATCCCCCGGTACTTGTCACTATACTATACTACAACGATCAGGTACACTGCCTGGTGGGGGTTGTAAGCTTCTCAAGATCCCTTGAGAGGTAAAGCCTGGTGCGATTCCCACGTATCAAGTTTTTGGCGCCGCTGCCGGGGAATAGTTATTGTCTAGGTTAGAATCTCTTTTTATTAGGTCTACTTGCTAGATTCCTTTCTAGTAAGATTTTATTTTTATTTTTAGGTTTTCTTTAGTCTATCTTATTTCTTTGTGTTTTTGTTCGTAACTCTTCACCACCCGACATCATGGACGATGGGAACATCTTTGAACCCGTCATCCCACCACAACAAAACCCACCACTAGAACCTCTTAGGCCCCGAACCTTAGGAGAGTATTCCCGACCTAACCACCAAGGCTACCGAAACACCATTGAGCTCACCGGAGCCAATGTGACCCCCTTGCGATCCGACACCATCCGATTGGTGCAAAGCGGATGTGCATTCCATGGACTTCGTTCCGAAGATCCAAACCAACATCTTAAGGACTTCCTTAAAATCGTAGATTCCATAGATCTAGATGTTGAAACTAGAGAGACAACCCGATTACGCCTATTCCAATTCTCTCTACGGGATCAAGCTAGTCAATGGCTTGAGCGTTTACCCGCTGGATCCATCACCACATGGGATAATCTCACCAATCGCTTCCTTACTCAATTCTTCCCGCCGGAGAAGACTGCAATGCTTAGAAATGACATTTTGATGTTTGAACAACATCAGGGTGAAACTTTCTACGAAGCATGGGCCCGTTTTAAGGATCTCCTCCATAAGGTCCCTCGTCATGGTATAAACCTTTGGTTATTAGTCCAGATTTTCTACGACCATGTTGACTATCACACTAAGCGCACAATCGATAGGGCCGCAGGAGGTAAATTGCGTGATAAGAACGCCGAGGAGTCTTGGGCAATTATTGAGGAGCTCGCCGCTGATAATCATGAGATGTGGGAGTTTAATCATACAATAAAAGCGGCTATCAATGCAGTCTCAACATCTGGAGGAACCACCGAAATCCCCGATGAACTCCTATGCAAACTCGAGGCAAAAGTTGACTATTTTGAGGAAAGGCAAAGGAGACCTTTAAGTCCTAGACGGGCTACTGTCAATTCTGTATCGAAAGCAACTTCAGCACCATTATCTGAGTCACCCTCTAGAGAAAATGTCGAGACTTTTCTAAACTATGCCCCACCTTGTTCCCCTCCCGAGGAGCTTAGCTCGGAGTTTGAAGCTAGGATGAGAGAATATATGGCAACTCACTCAGATCGGCTTGCTAGATTCGAGGAAGCAGTTTATAAGCAAAAAGAGGAGATGCAGGAGAAAATGAATGAGACGATGAGTCTATTAGAGGAGTACGCCAACCAGAGAACCCCCGAAAGAATGCTACTAAGGAAGGAAAGCACCACTCCCACTACCCAATTTGTTAATTCCATCACAATTGTCCACAAGGATAACGAGAAGGTAGAAGCCCCTACTAAACAGACCTTGGAAAAACCACCAAAATCCCAACCTTTGAGTCACTACCTGAAACATGATATAAACGAAAACACCATAACAAATTGGATTAAGGGTGACGGGCGTAACCAACCTTCCAAACAGGGTTCTAAGAAAGAGGAAAAGGTAAAAGATAAGTATGATACGTTACCTGGGGGATCAGTATTCGAGAGGCTGTTGGTACAAAAAGTGGCTACTAAGCAGATAGCGTTTGGGAACTTTGAGATACCAACTAGCATTGGGGATTTGAAATATCTTAGTGCTTTCGCCGACCAAGGATCGGAAGTAAATCTTATGCCCCTAACTATTTACATTCAACTAACGTAAAAAATGCCAGCCCCTACTCGTGTTAGGTTGTCCCTCGCTGGACACTCATACGTATACCCCCTAGGAATCGCAGAAGATGTATTAGTTAATGTCGCAGGGTTCATGTACCCCGTTGATTTTATGATCATCGATGATAAAGGAGATGGATGCATGCCAATAATCCTTGGGGCACCATTCCTCACCACCGCTAGGGCTGTCATTAAGTATGAAGGTAGGAAAATTGAGCTTAAATCTGGAAAAAGAAAGATTAGCTTCCCCATGACTCCGCGAAGTGGGCATGAGAATTTGAGTTGGAGAAAGATCAAAAACAACATTGACACGACACCCATTGGTGTTCAGAATAAAATTCTTGCATGGGAGGCAAGAATCAAAAGCTATAAGGAAGCTAAATATGAAAGAAGCAAAAGCAATAAGGTTCAGGTCGAATTCGAACATACTCAACCCGCAGAAAATCATGTACCATTTGAGGAAGGGAACTTGGTACTCTTGAGACACTTGGAAACAAAGATACCACCCGATAAACCAAGTTCTTGGTGGTATGGGCCTTTCACAATTGAAGGCGTGAGCCAAGATGGGATGGCTAACTTGAGAAGTGAAGTAGGTGGAATGGTGATTGCAAGTATCGATAGGTTAAGGCACTACCACCATAACAGTAATGATCACAACTACATGGGGTATATCATTTCAAGGGATGAGATCACGTAGTAACCCATGACCTTGAGTCTAGCTACAAGACTCGTAAATAAAGAAAAGCGCTTCTTGGGAGGCAACCCATGTTTTGTGTGATTTTATTTCGTTTGTTTATTATTTGCTTCCGTATGCATGCTTTATTTTTATTGTTGGTAGATTATGTTTCTCAATTAAATAGTGGAAATACTTTACTTTGTTGTTTTGGCCTAGTCTTAACTCCACCTAAAAGTATTTTTGCAAAAGATAAGTGTAAGGGGAAACCCCAAATATGTTTTCAAGAAACAAACCGATCATGATTCTCCACAATATTTAAATGAACATGTATATTCGTATTTGTTAGAGTCAAATGATTGTATTGAGTCATAATGAAGTTTTGCAGGATTTTCCAGGAAGTGAGACCAAGTTTTTCCAGAAATTTTCCAGAAACTTAACATAAGAATTTCTGTAGGTCACTTCTGACGGCGTCACGAGTTAACTCTTGACGGCGTCACGTGTAAAAATCTGGAAATTTTACCGGTTTTGTTTTTCTAACGGAGTCTTATGGTTTTTGTGAATTATTAAGTTTTATAATCTCCAGGAAATCTGCAAACTTCATTCCACAAGCATTATATCTTATTTTGTTTTCTAGGATTTAGTAACTTATATAGGTTGCCACCGATTTTATGCGAGGTTGTCTTGTCTATTTTCTCAGGATTCACAGGTTATGTATGACAAGAAGATGATTTATATTCTGGAAGGGAAGCTTTGATTGTTCATTTTCTTGGAGGAAGATTTAACCTGGCTACCTTATTATCCATACCGAGCGAATCAGGGGAGTATTTGATTTCATTATTTTTACTTTTTCACTTTTACATTCTTTACTTGAACATTGGGGACAATGTTCATCTTAAGTGTAAGGGGAGGGTAAAAAGATGATACCTTACATGTACACTTTCGCTTGAGTTTGTTTTGTTTAATGGTAGATGTGTAATAAAACTATGAGAAATACTTGTTAGTGCAATTTTTGCGCCAAATTTAAATTTTTTTACAACATTTAGGAGTGAAACTTTAGCCATAGCAAGCGTCTCATGGATAGGAGATTGTATGACTAGCACATAACCGTATATTCAGAAAAATTTTCCACCCAAATATGTGAGGTTCGCCTTTAGATTTGATAGGAAAAACATTTACTATTAGTGCTTATGAGTGTACCGGTAGCATTTAGATTCTAGAACTTGCGTTAGTGATGCATCCCGAGACCGCTAGTGAGACTACATTCGTGTGGTAGGATTTACTACATGATAAGAGGCATTAGGATCACCCTTGTGTTAAACCCGTATCATGATTACTTGACCATTTAAGTCATATTACTTGGCTAGTTAAGTCAACTAATTTTTCCCACACCTTAGCGTTGTACTCATTTTTACTACACGAAACCCCTAGTACACCCCTCCGAGCCTATCTTTTCGTTTCTAACTTTAAGCATTTTACTTAAAGGAAGAATTTGTTACACCCCACTTAAATGTACAACCAAATCGCCTTAGCCTTCCGTGTATGCGCTCATTTTTATTGCATTATTGTTATTTGTTAAACCCTAAGTTAACTATCTAATTGATTACATGGTTGCTAAGTCGAGTCATATCCTTGTACATATTATTTTGGGACGATTGAGACTCATGGGTAAAGTACTTATTTTATGGAATAATGGGGAAGAACATAATATTATTACCCTCATATGTACGTTAATCTCAAAAGTACTCCAAGTGTTTTGATTTTCTTAATTCGAGTCATTAGTTTAGTTTATTGTAAAGTATGTGAAAATTCAAGTGTAAGGGGAATTTCCATTCCCTATGATGTATTATTTTGGATGGTAGGGTAAGAGTGTATGCACAAAAAAAAAAAAAAAAAAAAAAAAAAAAAAAAAAAAAAAAAAAAAAAAATCGAAAAATCAAGAAAAAGAAGAAAAAAAAATAGAAAAAGGAAAAGAGAAAAAACATACGGACTACCATCCCTTTTTATTCTATGTTCATTTTATGTTTTTTGTTATTTTTGATTTATTAGTTTAAGTCGAGTCTAGTCTTGGCTTAGCAACGCCACATTGTACATGTAATTAACCAAGATTGTTAGCTCGCCACCAGTAAAAACTTCCTTTATCCAACATAACCGTGTATTTCATATCCCTACACCTAACGTTACAACCCTTTAAAAAGACCTCTTTGATAGTTTATCCTAGGTGCTTACGCCATGTGGTGGAGGTTTGATCCTTTCCCAAGCCTATGGTAATCTATTTTGCTATGACAGGTAGTGAGAGATATCTTCCGTTTCCATATTGTAATTTATACTTTATTACACCCGAGAGATGTGAGTATCTAAACACTATTTGTGAGGTGCTTGTGTATGACCTCCGTGCTTGTCTATTGGTCTTTAGTGGAACGATTATTTGTTGTAATTACTTTTATATTAGTGTTAAATGACCCCTAACTTGTATTTTGAGTAGAATAAAAACGCATTTGCTTGAGGACAAGCAAATCTCAAGTGTAAGGATATATGATGAGGCGAAAAATGAACCACTTTTAGAGGGTCATTTAAGCCCGGAATTGAATTTATTTGATCAAATATTGCCCTAAATCGTTCCTTTTGTGATTTTAGGTACTTTTGGAGAGAAATCTGGAAAAGGAAGCAATTCGGACGTTTTTGGAGCATAAAAGTGAAGAAAACGCCAAAGTCTTAATTTTTCTTGCTGGGAACAGTAGGTGACTGCGTCAAGAAGAAAAATCTGACGGCGTCAAGAGTAATTTCCATGACGACCCAGTACAGAATTGAAGGCGTCACGAGGTAGAGCATCAAGAGTAAAATACATGACGGCCTGGAAAATGCTATAACGTGACGGCGTCAAAAGTAGATCAAGGCAGTCCGAGAAGTATTTTGGCGGCGAGATGACGGCGTCACCAATTTGGTCTTGACGCCGTCAGCCTCAATTTCCTATATATAGTTTTCTAATTTTCATTCATAAAAAAAGAGAAGTTTTGGAGAAACCCTAAGGCCGAACTTAGTACAAATTTTACAGGTTTTTCAAGGGTTCTCAGCCCTTGATCCCTTTCATGTGTAATTGAGATAAGTATTCTTTTAATTCAATCAATATGTCTATGTGTTGGTTGTCTATATCTTGTTCTTGTCTTAATTCCATCATGTTAGGCTAGATCTATCTTGTGTTTGCTTGGATCTAATGAAACCTAGATGTTAATTATGTGTTGATTACTTGTTTATGGTTGTATTGGATGAATGATTTCGATGTTAGGCTTAAGAAAACTGGCAGATCTCCAATTGGTAACATGCTTGAACGTCTTAGGAAACATGAACTGACGTGCACTAGGTTTTATTGGTTGTATTTAATACATGAGTAAATTCTAATGATCCCATGTTAGGAGCTTCTTAGCCGGCTCGACATAGGAGTGAAGTAGGCACTCATAGGATTGGGGAATTAAGTGCGCCACCCCATGAATGGTATTAAGGAATACAATCCGTCATCCACGCAACTATAACAAGTAATTAACGTGTAAAAGATATCTAGGGAGTAGTGAAATCTAAGTAAACACAACTTCTCCACTTATTGCTCACAACCTTAGTTAATTTAGTTTATTTTCATTTCTAGTATTTTATTTTGATTGCATCTTTAGTATTGGGTTAGTTGATTAGCAACTAATTCCGCCCAAATCCTTCAAACCCGAGATTTTTACTTGCTTTCTAAAAAATATAAAAAAAATACAAAAAATAATCATCCCTCACCTTTAGAACTAGTATTTATGTTTTCTAATCCTAGCGACACTATTCCTAGCTGAACGATCAATCCCCCGGTACTTGTCACTATACTATACTACAACGATCAGGTACACTGCCTGGTGGGGGTTGTAAGCTTCTCAAGATCCCTTGAGAGGTAAAGCCTGGTGCGATTTCCACGTATCACTAATCTATTTGAGTGCCTGGTAAACACTCCTTTGGGGCCAATACAATATTATGTCTAGCTTCGGGGTCATGAGCTTAAGAGCCAATGTAGCATTTTTTACATTTTGTTGGTTTACTTTATACTTGTGGCTAATGTACATACGATTTAACTTACAAACCTATGATTATTCACCAACATTATTGTTGACCGTTTTTGCAGTGTATTTTCAGGTAACTAAGACATATTCTTCATGGCATGCATGGAGTCATATCATTGAGTAACAAGGATGACGCGTCTCATTTTAGATTTTCATGCACTTATGAATTATCGTTTGATTGTACTAAACTTATTTCCTTAAATCTTTCAAGACTTTTGGGACCTATGTTTTATAACTCTGAATATTTTAAATGAATCAAATGATGTATTTTTAAAACGACACTTTAGGTCGTTCAATATAACTGTAACTGTGGTGCTATGACAGTCACCCCCAGGTATTCCATTCCGCTGCCATTCAGGTATTTTGGGGGTGTGACACTTTGTTTCCTACAAATGAAACTTAACACTGTTAGTAAGGATTTGCATAATTTGTCTAAACATTTACAATTTGCTCCCTTTTAATTACACAAACAAGTGAGTAAGACACTAAGACTCTTTGGTATCACAGGTGTAACCGTGTTTTCTCTCCAAGTTCTACAAAAGTCCTGAACTTGCGGAAAGAACCTTCAAGACACAGCTCTTACACGGGTGATAGTCTACGCCACAGATTATATGTTGGAGATAATGTGAGTAATGATTTTATTGAGAATATTCCACATATTTTCCGTCCATACGTAATAAGCATACATAATGTGCTGGGTGATGGAAATTGTGGGTTTCGGTGCGTTGCCCACAGTCTTGCTCAAAACGAAAATAGGTGGGCCGAAGTCATACATATGTTATTGCAAGAGTTAGACAGACATAGGCAAACTTACATAAGTATGTGGCAGCAACATGACTTTGACCGACTTTGGTATACAATAGACTGGTTCAATGGAGGTGCACCTATCGGTCGCTGGATGGTGATGCTAATCACGGGGCTGGTTATCGCTTCAATGAGTCACCGACCTGTTGTATTTATATCCCAGCAAGGTTGGAACACATGTTTTCCGCTTTTTACCGGGCCAAACTTATCACAAGGAACCGACCCCCTTGTGATTGCTTGTGTGGAGGGAGAGAGACTATGCTCACTACATTTTACCGACGCTAGACAGAGATTCTCCACTTCCCCATATCCACCCACAATGGAGGTATTTCAGAGGGCCAGTTGCAGCTGAATGGAAAACTTTGTATCAACATCGACTAATGGATTATTGATTTATGTTGTAAATAATTATACCGACAAAACCATTGTAAATGATTACTGATTTATGTTGTAAATAATAGAGATACCGACAAAACATAGTGAATGATTACTGATTTATATTGTAAGTAATTATACCGACAAAACATTGTAAATGATTATTGATTTATGTTATAGAGTATGTTGTTTGAGAAACCTTTGAACTCAAATATTCATTTATGTATTATGCATGTCCTTTCTTTGGCCAGGTGGAACGAAGAAATCCTTTCTTGTGTCGATGTGAGAGGGGATTTTTTTTTGAACGCCAATCCTGAAAACCAGCTACTCGTGGGCAACTGTATTATGCATGTCCTGATTCAGTGGTAAATAATCATACGTTTGCTTAGTTATGTAAATATGTAAATAATTTTCTTGTTAAAAATAAATTTCTTATAGTTTTCTTAACATGTAACAGCCAGGTACAGATAACTATGGGTGTCGATACTTCATGTAGAAAGATAAATTTGAAAGGAGGTACTTTAATCAAGCCTTTTTTTCAGCGCAGTGCTCAAACTGCGTTGCGAAAGATAATAAGATTGACGAGCTTGAAGCAAGAAACAAGCTGTTGATGACAAGAATTAAGACGCTGGAGATAGAGTTAGAATTGGCAAGGAATCCTGAGGATCACGCTTGCCAGTCGGGTGCAAGGCTCCATGATCTTTTAAATGAAATGAATAATCTTCATATGTCCTCTTCATATGTCGTAGATGTTATTGTTTTTAAATAATATGTTAACGTTGTCGTTTAATTTAATAATAACAGTTGTTGTTGCAGTTATTTATTGTGGTACTCCCCCCATTATAAGTGTCCAGTTTGACTTTTCTTGGTCTTTCTTATTTAACTTTGACCTTAAATAATTTTATTTGTGTTATATAATACTTGATGAAACTTATATTAATGAAAATAAGTTTAAAATCCAATCCATTTATATATTTTGCATCAAGTATTATATAACACATATAAAAATATTCAAGGTCAAAGTTGAACAAGTTAGACCGTAAAAAGTCAAACTAGACACTTATAATGGGACGGAGGTAGTAATATTTAACGTGCTATTATACAAACAAAATAATTATACAAAACATTATACATATACAAAACATTACACAATACTTTCTATTAAAAAAAAAAAAAAAAAAAAGTACTCCCTAGTAAACTAGAGAGGGTTAAACTAAAAAACTAACCACCGTCAATATAACCTAACCCGATTAAATAGAGAGGAAAGTATAATTTGGGACCCACAATCAATGTTTTGAAAACCGGGTTCGAAATCGACCCGGTCGAGTCACCGGGCACCGGGTCAACCGGTTCGACCGGTTGAACCGCGGGGTCAACCCGGTTTTCAATTTATTATTATTTTATTTTTTTGACCGGGTCAACCGGTTCGACCACGTTGACCTGGGTTTTATTAAATTTTTTTGAAAAAATGAAACCCGGCCGGGTTTCGAGAACCGGGTTGACCCGGGTCACTCAAAACCCGGCGGGTCACACCGGTTAACCCGGGTTGTTTTGACCCATTTTTTAGGCCGGAACCGGTCGAACCGGTTAACCCGACCGGGTCGACCCAGGTTTCAAAACCTTGCCCACAATACTTCAAATCCTTACAAATCCTAGCAAGCCTCATGACTTTTGAAATAGTAACTCAAGGTGGTTCTAATCCTCAAATTCTAATCTCAACTTTCAAAATTAACACATGTTTTCATCTTTAAAGTCAAATCCAAAAGAGATGGGTGCCAACCAAACAGGCCCTTAGTACTCTCTCCGTCCCAAAATAATTGAAAAAAGTTTAAGAAAAATATAAAATAATACTGTTTTCTCTCTCTGTTACTTTTTTGCCAAATGACAGGTTTACCCTTAATTAATTAATTAATACTTCTTTAAAGTTTTTAATATTAATTTCAATTAAAGGTAATATAGTAAACTTGACCAAACTCCCCTATCTATTTTTATTATTCGACAATTAAATTGGAACATACCAAAAAAGAAACATGGACAACTAAATTTGGATGGAGGGAGTAGTTTTTTGTTGCAAATATTCCCTATACATACCCTCTAGCTGATTACCTACAATATACTATGTTTTTCATAAGTTTCTTCGTATCTACATGAGTAGTTGACAAAGTATCAAGACATGTTTCTTTCTGTAAAGACCGAAAAATATCTCAACTATGCTCAATCAACCACATATAGAGTTGAGAGTCAACACACGTTGTTGAAAAAAATATTTGGGCATCACACAGTCATAGACGTCTGAGCGCAAACAAAAAGAAAAACAAACAAAAGTTTGTTCCACAAACTGTAGATCCACATCGCCAAAGTTATTTAGAATCTACAAAAGTCCAAGACTTGAACAAAGAACTTGCGAGACAATTCATAATTCATACGTGAGGCAGCGCCTCAAAGCAATAGTTTGATTGATCTAATTCCAAATATTTTCCATCCTTACATCAAAAGTATAAATAATGTCAAAGGTGATGAAAATTATGAGTCAGTTGTCGTCGGTCTTGGTCTCGAGCAAAATATGTGGTCCATAATTCGACAACATTTGTTGCAAGAGTTAAGGTATCACGAGCTAAATACACGGAGATATGGACTAGTGAATACTCTGAATACGTTTGGAAGACCATGAGTTTTTCGGGAAAAAGATTAGCGCCAAGGGAAGATAGGATGTCTATGCCAGATACATGGTTGGTTATTGCTTCACTCTATAATCGGTCAGTTATGTTAATATCGATGGCAGGAAATGTTATTTGTTTTCCGCTTTGGTCAAGCAAATGGTTCCATTGTGGTTGCACGTGTGAATAACGATCTTTTCATTAATCTGACACTACATGAATTATGTCCAATTTTGAAAAATCACCCACAATGGAGGAGTTACGGAAGTGAGATCGCATCTGCATTGAAAGACCTATATTTAAGTCGACAACTCATGTTTGCTGAACATATTCTAATTTATAAAGTATTACACCGACCACAACACACCATCACCAAAAACCACCAACCATCACCACCACCTCAATACCATTCACCACCCCATACATCCAAGCCACTAGATTTGCCATGACCAACGACCCACCAGATCTGCCGCCAACAGATCTGCTACACCGTCATCAACTGCCGCCACCACTAGCCATCATGGAGCAATAGCTATATATCTTGAAAGTCTCCAAATTTGGTTCATTTAAAAAAAAAAAAAAAGCAACAACTATATATCCAACAGAAAATCTCACATACTTCTTGACAGTCTCATGGAAATTAGAATGATTTCATCTTCTGATCCATGAATTGTTTGCGCGAAGCACCCATGAGCTCTCATAAAGTTTGCGCCGAAACCAATTACCAGAATGAACTTTATATGAAATGGTTTTACGAGAATGAACTCTTTTTACATGTTTTACGAGAATGACCAATATATGTCACTGTCAACTTTGTGAGGCTTTTGTCACTGTCAACCTTATGATATCATTTTAATTTGACAGCAAGCTTCACTAGTTGGGAAAAGGAGATGGGCCTAGGACTGCTCTAACCAAGTATTTTCGTAACTGTTTTCAACTCTTACTATAGCCGCCTCTAAATACATGTAACTAGTTATGTGTGAAACTTAAACTTCCTTTAAAAACATAAAATGTCTTACCAGTATCACATTTAATGGTAAAGTTTCTACTTAAAAATTTAATACAGTAGAAAAACTGCATAACAAATTCAAAAAACCCTTTAATCCTTTTATGGCCCTACACACTACATCAATAAATGACAAATAAAATAAGGGTCATACTAACAAAACCGGGTCTAGGGCAAACCTCCCCTAGCCCTAGCCCTGTTTTTGCAGCTTTTTTGTCCCCTTCTTTTGCTGTTTTTTTTTTTTTTTTTTTTTTTTTTTTTTTTTTTTTTTTTTTAAGTTTTTAGTCCTTTTTTTTTTTGGGTGTTTAGATATCAGATTGCACACAAGTGCACAAGTCCAGGTCAAGTCCAGATCTCACAAGCAGTTTTTGCACAAGCATTTTTTGCACAAGTCCAGGTCAATTTTTTGCACACAAGTAGATTGCAAAGGCTCAGATTTATATCATCATTGCCGATTTAGAAAACCATTTGCACAAGTGATAAAAAAAATATTAGGCTCGGATATGAAGGTTGCAAAGTGATAAAAATATCACTTTGCCATGCCATTCGGTTTTAAAAACCATTCGTCATCGCCTTTTTTTTCCAAGCGCACACAAGCAGTTTTTGCACACAACCATGTCCAGGTCATAGTCATTTTTCTTCCCAAGTGCTATATCAGATTGCACAAAGTCATGCACAAAGGCTCAGATCTATATCAGATTGCACACAATCATGCACAAAGGCTCAGATTTATATCATCATTGCCATATCAGATTGCACACAAGTGAAACAGATTGCACCCAAGTGCACAGATTTGCCCCCAAGTGCACAGATTGCACACAAGTCGTCCAAGTCATTTTTCTTTCCCAAGTGCACACAAGTGAAACAGATTGCACCCAAACCAGGTGAAACACAAGTTTCACATTCCACACATGTTACACAATGCAAGTACTAAGATTCTGCAAGTACTAAGATTCACTGCAAGTTCTCACAAGAAAGCAAGTCTCACCACAAGGCTCACAAAGAAAGCAAGTCTAACCACAAGAACAAACTGCAGAAACTCACAAGAAAGCAAGTAAGTGAAACAGATTGCACCCAAACCAGGTGAAACACAAGTTTCACATTCCACACATGTTACACAATGCAAGTACTAAGATTCTGCAAGTACTAAGATTCACTGCAAGTACTAAGATTCACTGCAAGTTCTCACAAGAAAGCAAGTCTCACCACAAGAACAAACTGCAGAAACTCACAAGAAAGCAAGTGAACAAACTCCATTATAAATAAGCATCACAAAGAAGCAGATTGCACAAGTTAAAGCACAAACAATTATTTGCTCTCAATCAATATCACAAGTGAAAACAAGTGAAGTCTATATATAGGGAGGGATTGCAGATTGCATGGTGGGGTTATAAAGACGGAGGCTATTTGGTTAGATTAACAGGGGCTGCAGATTGCACACAAGTGAACACAACAAAGATCTTAGGCTGCCGAAATGTCGAATTCACCATTTTACACAGAAGAGGTAACATTAGGCTCAGATATATATTAGTCAACATAAGCAAGTTTATCATATTTGACTGCAACTTCAAAGGTTGCAAAAAATAAATTTTTACTTTTTTGCCGTCCATTCGGTAATGCCACGCCAAAATCAAAATATTTTTTTTAAATCATCATCGCCTTATATCAGTTTTTTTAAAAACAAACTGCTTAAATCAAACTGCTTATCAAATTTCATAAGCAAACAGCTTAAACCAAGTTTGAAATAACAAACTGCTTATCAAGCACATAAGCAGTTTTATAAGCAGTTTCATCACAAACTGCTTATCAAGCATATTAGAACCACAAAAGGACCACTGCCACTAGCCTAGACCCGGTGCAACTAAAAAAAGACCCCGGTCTTTATAACATCACATACCTGGTGGACTGTGGGGGTAGGCCAGAGCAGGTTTTCATACCACTCAAAGGTGGCAGATCAAGGAGTTAACCTACCCACAGCCACAGGTTTTCATACCACTCAAAAGAACCACAAAAGGACCACCAACCATCACCACAGAACCACCTACATCATAACATATCCATATCAATTAGGGTTTCATAAAAATTGGAGAGTTTTTAAATTAATTAGTAAATCTTTCAATTAACATAGGTTAATTGAAAGATTTCAAGTTAATTTAAAAAAACCCCAAAATTACCAAACCCTAATTTTTTATATCTAACTAGGGTTTCGTAAAAAATTGAGGGTTTTTTAAATTAACTTGAAATCTTTCAATTAACAAACGTTAATTGAAAGATTACTCGCTAATTTTTAAAACCCTTAATTTTTTTACGAAACCAAAACATTTACATAGATCTGTTAAATTTAACCACAAGACTTTCAATTAACAAACGTTAATTGAAATATAACAATCAATTTTTGAAAAACCCCCAATTTTTTTCAAAACCCTAATTTATAAAAATTAGTCGTTTGATAAAATTTACATAGATCTGTTAAATTTAACCACAAAACTTTCAATTAACAAACGTTAATTGAAATATAACAATCAATTTTTGAAAAACCTCCAATTTTTTTCAAAACCCTAATTTATAAAAATTAGGCGTTTGATAAAATTTACATAGATTTGTTAAATTTAACCACAAAACTTTCAATTAACAAACGTTAATTGAACTATAACAATCAATTTTTGAAAAACCCCCAATTTTTTTATGAAACCCTAATTTTTTAAACCCATAATCAGATAACAAGTATAACTTACCATAAAATCCATCACATATCACATATCACATCACCTTCAAAACCCCCAATTTTTTATGAAACCCTAATTTTTCAAACCCAGAATCACGTATCTGATGCGTGGGAATCGCACCTTGCTTTACCTCTCGAGGGATCTCGAGAAGCTTACAACCCCCACCAGGCAGTGTACCTGATCGTTGTAGTATAGTATAGTGACAAGTACCGGGGGATTGATCGTTCAGCTTAGGAATAGTGTCGCTAGGATTAGAAAACCTAATTAATAGTTCTAGAGGTGAGAGATGATTATTTTTGTATTTTTATATTTTTATGAAAGCAATTAAAATCTCGGGTTTTGAAGGAGTGGGCGGAATTAGTTGCTATTCAACTAACCCAAAACTAAGATGCAATCAAAATAAAATAATAAAAATGAAATTAATCTAAATTAAACTAAGGTTGTGAGCAGTAATTGGAGAAATTGTGTTTACTTAGACTTCATTACTCCCTAGATATCTTTTACATGTTAATTACTTGTTACACTTGTATGAATGACGGATTGTATTCCTTAATACCATTCGTGGGGTGGCATACATAACTCCCCAACTCTATGAGCTCTTATCTCCTCCTACACCATGACCCAGCACAACTATAGGGATTGTAAACAGTGGCTCATGCATTAAATACAACCAATAAAGACCTAGTATGCCTCGGTTCATGTTTCTTAAGACGTTCAAGCATGTTACCATTTGGAGATCTGCCAGTTTTCTTAAGCCTAACATATAAATCATTCATTCAAAACAAGAATAGACAAGTAATCAACACATAATCAACATCTAGGTTTCATTAGATCTAAGCAAACACAAAAGAGATCTAGCCTAGCATAGTAGAATTGAGACAAGAACAAGAGATAAACAACCAACACATAGACATATTGATTGAATTGAAAGTACACTTATCTCAATTACAATGCAAGGTCTCAAGGGTTTGGAACCCTTGAAAAACCTGTAAAAGAGGCACCAAAATCGTCTTTAGGGTTTCACCAAAACTTCTCTCTTTTTATTGAAAAAACTAGAAAACTATATATAGGAAAAACAGTCTGACGGCGTCAAGAGTAACTTCTGACGCCGTCACCTCGCCGCCATATACTTCCTCGGACGGCCTTGATCCACTTATGACGGCCTATGTGACGCCGTCACCACCCACGGTATATTAATTTTGCCACTTTGACGCCGTCACGAGTCCGTCTGACGCCGTCACCACCTTCGATATTTAATTCTTCATGTCTGACGCCGTCAAGCTGATGGTCTTGACGCCGTCACCTTGTATTTTCAGCATGCAAATCTGGTACTTGGCCGTTTTCTTCACTTTTATGCTCCAAAAACGTCCAAAATAGCTTCTTTTCCAGAATTCACTCTCCAAACACCTAAAATCACAAAAGGAACGATTTAGGGCAATATTTGATCAAATAAATCGGATTCGGGCTTAAATGACCCCCTAAAAACGGATCATTTTTCGCCTCATCATATACCCTTACACTTGAGATTTGCTTGTCCTCAAGCAAATGAGCTTTTATTCTACTCAAAAGACAAGTTAGGGGTCATTTAACACTAATATAAAAGTAATTACAACAAATAATCGTTCCACTAAAGACCAATAGACAAGCACGGAGGTCATACACAAGCACCTCACAAATAGTGTTTAGATACTCACATCTCTCGGGTGTAATAAAGTAATATAACATTATGGAAATGGAAGATATCTCTCACTACCTGTCATAACAAAATAGATTACCATAGGCTTGGGAAAGGATCAAACCTCCACCACATGGCGTAAGCACCTAGGATAAACTATCAAAGAGGTCTTTTAAAGGGTTATAACGTTAGGTGTAGGGATATGAATTACACGGTTTTGTTGGATAAAGGAAGTTTTACTGGTGGCGAGTTAACAATCTTAGTTAATTACATGTACAAGATGGCGTTGCTAAGCCAAGACTAGACTCGACTTAAGCTAATAAATGAAAAATAACAAAAACATAAAATAAACATAAAATGAAACGGGATGGTAGTCCGTATGTTTTTTTCTCTTTTTTTTTTCAATTTTTTTTTTCTTTTTCTTGATTTTTTCGATTTTTTTTTTTTTTTTTTTTTTTTTTTTCATACACTCTTACCCTACCATCCAAAATAATACATCATAGGGGTATGAGCATTCCCCTTACACTTGAATCTTTACATACTTTACATTAAACTATTCTAATGACTCAAATTAAGAAAATTAAAACACTTGGAGTACTTTTAAGATTAACGTACATATGGGGGTAATAAATGATGTTCTTCCCCATTACTCCATAAAATAAGTACTTACCCATGAGTCCCAATCGTCCCAAAACAATATGTACAATGATATGACTCGACTTAGCAACCATGTAATCAATTAGAAAGTTAACTTAGGGTTTAACAAATAACAATAATGCACTAAAAATGAGCGCATACACGGAAGGCTAAGGCGATTTGGTTGTACATTTAAGTGGGGTGTAACAAATTCTTCCTTTAAGTGAGATGCTTAAAGTTAGAAACGAAAAGATAGGCTCGGAGGGGTGTACTAGGGGTATCGTGTACTAAAAATGAGTACAACGCTAAGGGTGTGGGAAAAATTAGTTGACTTAACTAGCCAAGTAATATGACTTAAATGGTCAAGTAATTGTAATACGGGTTTAACACAAGGGTGATCCTAATGCCTCTTATCATGTAGTAAATCCTACCACACGAATGTAGTCTCACTAGCGGTCTCGGGATGCATCACTAACGCAAGTTCTAGAATCTAAATGCTACCGGTACACTCATAAGCACCAATAATAAATGCTTTTCCTATCAAATCTAAAGGCGAACCTCACATTTTTGGGTGGAAAATTTTTCTGAATATACGGTTATGTGCTAGTCATACAACCTCCTATCCATGAGACGCTTGCTATGGCTAAAGTTTCACTCCTAAATGTTGTAAAAAATTTTAAATTTGGCGCTAAAATTACACTAACAAGTATTTCTCGTAGTTTTATTACTCATCTACTATCAAACAAAACAAACTCAAGCGAAAGTGCATATGTAAGGTATCATCTTTTTACCCTCCCCTTACACTTAAGATGAACATTGTCCCCAATGTTCAAGTAAAGAATGTAAAAGTCAAAAAGTAAAGAGAATGAAATCAAATACTCCCCTGATTCGCTCGGTATGGATTTTAGGTTGGCCAGGTTAAATCTTCCTCCAAGAAAACGAACAATCAAAGCTTCCCTTCCAGAATATAAATCATCTTCTTGTCATAAATAACCTGTAAATCCTGACAAAAGTAGACAAGGCAACCTCGCGTAAAATCGGCGGCATCCTATATAAGTTATTAAATCCTAGAAAACAAAGTAAGATATAATGCTTGTGGAATGAAGTTTGCAGATTTCCTGGAGATTATAAAACTTAATAATTCACAAAAACTATAAGACTCCGTTAGAAAAACAAAACCGGTAAAATTTCCAGATTTTAACTCCTGACGCCGTCAAGAGCAATACCCTGACGCCGTCAGAATGGACCTGCAGAAATTCTTATGTTAAGTTTCCGGAAAATTTCTGGAAAAACTTTGTCCTACTTCCTGGAAAATCCTGCAAAACTTCATTATGACTCAATACAAGCATTTGACTCTAACAAATACGAATATACATGTTCATTAAATATTGTGGAGAATCATGATCGGTTTGTTTTTTAAAAACATATTTGGGGTTTCCCCTTACACTTATCTTTTGCAAAAATACCTTTAGGTTGAAGTTAAGACTAGGCTAAACAACATAATAAAGTATTTCCACATTTTAGTAGAGAAACATGATCAACCAACAATAAAAAATAAAACATGCATACGGAAGCAAATAACAATCAAACAAATAAAAATCACACAAAACATGGGTTGCAAAGATAAATCATCAATAAAAATTAAAAGCTAATCGTGCATAATACTAGTTAAAAGAACAGAAATGAAAATTGTTCAAAGCCAACAAAGGCCGAATCCTAAACTATTACAAACCAAATGTTTCAAATCGTACAACCAAAAATAAATTGTTCAAGAATCACGGATATCAAGATGGATCACTGAGGGGGAGGACCAAAACGATAATCATAGCCTGGTGGGAGGTGTCCAGTGTACCCATAGGGAGGGTAGTCAGTCTCTCGGCCTGGGAAGGGGTCAATCTGCAGGTGAGGCTCAAGCTGATCTCGGGTGGAGAGGTGCTGCATCTGGCGGACGGTATGATCATACATCCAGTCAAAGCGTTGGTCAGTAGCAGCTCGCCACGTGTCCATCTGACCCATCCAGGCACCCTGGTGTGCCTGCCAGTCTCCCCGACTCATGTGTCGGTAGTAATCAGCCGTCCCCTCCTCATACCCGGCAAACTGATGCTGCTGGGGCACTTCCTCATCATCACCGTCATCATCCTCATTATCAGCCCCAACGTACCATATGTAGGTACCATCTCCCATCTGCATCACAATGCTCATCTGCCTAAGGGATTTCGCCCTCACTACCCTACAGTTCCCACAGTCGCTCAAGTACCCTATGATCTGAGGAGTAAGAAGACCATAGGAACGAGCCAACCGTGTGACGAACATCCCCCCATAAACCTTGTCGATATCCCTCTCACCCACACTGGTCCTCAAGTAACTGGCCACCCAAAACGGGATGTTGCAGTAGACATCCTCAGAAAAGATGGTGTACAAGTAGAATAAGTCCGAAGCAGTGATACGGTGAGTGGTGCCATGACGTGCAGACAAGCTGTATGTGATGCACCTGTGAACTAGCCTAACAATGGGGTCCCTGATCGATGCAGCCCCAGTAGTCGAGGTATAAGCCCCATTCCCTATGTTTGGCCAAAAGGTAACACACCTCATCTCATTCCGCTGAGTCTCTCCATGTAGCAAATTCAGCAGAAAAGCCCCATCAACCTCCTCACTAGTATATAGCCCAAGCCTCCAACCAAACTCAGCCACAGAACAAGACCTCAACTCTCCCCCTAGCCTAAAATATATCGTGGTGCCCCCCATATCTCCCTTAGCCTCAGCTTGATCAAAACGGAAGGTCGCAAAGAACTCCCGTACTAACTCACTATATACCGTCTCTCTCATCCTAAACAATCTCTCCCACTGCGGTCCCGCAAACCCATCTGTGCGGAACCTCCCTACAAATGCAGCCTCCAACCCATAGGCTCTCAGAAAATCCCAGTCAACCACCGCCCCAGTATCAATATGGTGGTTGCACAACTCCTCATACTTGGTACTAGTATCCACATCATTGAATTCCCCCCAACTGTGCACTAATTCCCCATAGTTGACCCCTTGAGATCTAGAAGAACTACCTTTTTGTTGGCGAGACCTTTTGCTCATTTTCCTGGAAAAAAGGTGGAGTGAATGGAAACGATTAGAACGCGAAATTTATACGAACTTTATGCAGTCAGACACATCTGACGCCGTCAAGAGTAATTTTTTGACGCCGTCAGATGGATCAGAATTATAGCCATGCAAATGCGAGGGAAAAATCAATTTTTAAACTCTTAACCCATTACCCAAACGCTCCTTAATTCAGGAAACAGGGGTGGGGGATCGAAGAATCCGAGGCATGATGGGTTTTCCCTATTTTAATGCATGATTTGGATGAGACAACACCATCAAATGGTAGCCCCACAATTACAAATCACCAATTGGATGGCATTACGATTTGCTAATGGTGGATCAAGAATGGGGTTTCGGGCGAAAGGGGTTTTTCAAATTGACGGGTCCTAAGGATAATTAACCGAGAAAAGATGAAGAAAACTTACTTACAAAGTAGAGATCGGAGGCGGAAGATGTCGAATTGGGGGTTTGAGAGTCGGAGTAGCAGCAACACTTGGGTGAGATTTGTGGGGTATGGTTTGAAAGTGATTGGTTTTGGGCTAATATTGCTGATCCGTCGAGCTGACGGCGTCAAGGGTTAAATCTGACACCGTCAGATGCCCGTGTGGAGTGAGGTTTGGAGTAGTTTCAAGTTTAGTCCCTGCTCTTTGTGTGAATAACTAAACACAAGTAAAACCCATGAGTAGCTATTTTGTTAACGAGGTCCACCAGGGTCGAATGTCTTGTTACTGTCGCGGAAAGAGGTGAGGTAGCATCGGGGGTCGGGTAATGTTTTGGCCAAGTTGATCCTTATGCACGGGTCATTGGCGTGAGAAGAAAGATGTTGTTCACTAGGAGGTTTCAAATCAATGGTATTTATGAGGTGTGAACTCTTTACACCGGGTTTAAAACCAAAGGAACGTTTTTCGGATGAGATCGGGAATGTAGTTCGCAAGCATCCAACGAAAATGCTATTTATTTGCGAGCTTTTCTCCGTATGGGGGTGTTTATGAGAATGGGGGGTAGTTAATGGTAAAGCTTTTGAGGAGAATCTCCCGCTGTCCTCTTGGTCAAATACCAAAGAGGTTGTCACCTCGAAGACTTTCTCAATTCTTTTAGGTATAGAATTTTCTTTGATCTTTTCTTTGACCCTTGATATGAATTGGTCTGCGAAATTTATAAAGGCATTATGAGTGCTTTCCATGCGTGCCTCAAGGTGCTGGATTTGCTTTTCCTGATTATCCATGAAGGTTACCATTATTCCTTCGAATTCCTCTTGCCGTGAGCGTTCAGGAAAATTTTGGCTGATAACCGTATTCCTATGTGGATCAGGGTTCCACACGGGTTCAGCGGCCAGTTTCTCAATACTCATCAGTTCTTTTACCTATTTCTCGATGCTTCCCAACAATTGTTCTTGGGTGGCACGTGCGTAATCAAGCTTTGCTTTGCTTGGGAGCATCGGGTCCTCCCATCCTTCCTCTTCGTATTGTGCCAACTCCTCAAGAACTTTCCAGCATTCGTCAATGCTAAGTCTATCTAGCCTACCCTTGGCTGCGTAATCAATGGCTTTCCTTGTTTGATAGTCAACCTTACCATAAAAGATTTGGATCTGTAGCCATGGTTCGATCCCATGATGAGGGACTTTTCGGACTAGGTCTTTATATCGATTCCATGCTTCATAAAAAGATTCATTTTGACGTTGTTGGAACATCAAGATGTCATTCCAAAGTTTAGTAGTTCTCCCCGGTGGGAAAAATTGAGCAAGGAAACGAGTGGTGAGATCATCCCATGTGGTGATGGATCCCGCGGGTAAACGCTCAAGCCATTGACTAGCTTGATCCCGTAGAGAGAATTGGAATAGGCGTAAACGGGTAGTCTCTCTAGTTTCAACACCTAGGTCTATGGAATCTACGATTTTGAGGAAGTCCTTAAGGTGTTGGTTTGGATCTTCGGAACGAAGTCCATGGAATGCACATCCGCTTTGCACCAACCGGATGGTGTCGGATCGCAAGGGGGTCACATTGGCTCCGGTGAGCTCAATGGTGTTTCGGTAGCCTTGGTGGCTAGGTCGGGAATACTCTCCTAAGGTTCGGGGCCTAAGGGGTTCTAGTGGTGGGTTTTGTTGTGGTGGGATGATGGGTTCAAAGATGTTACCACCTTCCATGATGTCGGATGGTAAAGAGTTACGAACAAAGGCACGAAGAAATAAGATAGACTAAAGAAGACCTAAAAATAAAAATAAAAATCTTACTAGAAAGGAATCTAGCAAGTAGACCTAATAAAAAGAAATCCTAACCTAGACAATAACTATTCCCCGGGCTGCGGCGCCAAAAACTTGATGCGTGGGAATCGCACCTTGCTTTACCTCTCGAGGGATCTCGAGAAGCTTACAACCCCCACCAGGCAGTGTACCTGATCGTTGTAGTATAGTATAGTGACAAGTACCGGGGGATTGATCGTTCAGCTTAGGAATAGTGTCGCTAGGATTAGAAAACCTAATTAATAGTTCTAGAGGTGAGAGATGATTATTTTTGTATTTTTATATTTTTATGAAAGCAATTAAAATCTCGGGTTTTGAAGGAGTGGGCGGAATTAGTTGCTATTCAACTAACCCAAAACTAAGATGCAATCAAAATAAAATAATAAAAATGAAATTAAACTAAATTAAACTAAGGTTGTGAGCAGTAATTGGAGAAATTGTGTTTACTTAGACTTCATTACTCCCTAGATATCTTTTACATGTTAATTACTTGTTACACTTGTATGAATGACGGATTGTATTCCTTAATACCATTCGTGGGGTGGCATACATAACTCCCCAACTCTATGAGCTCTTATCTCCTCCTACACCATGACCCAGCACAACTATAGGGATTGTAAACAATGGCTCATGCATTAAATACAACCAATAAAGACCTAGTACGCCTCGGTTCATGTTTCTTAAGACGTTCAAGCATGTTACCATTTGGAGATCTGCCAGTTTTCTTAAGCCTAACATATAAATCATTCATTCAAAACAAGAATAGACAAGTAATCAACACATAATCAACATCTAGGTTTCATTAGATCTAAGCAAACACAAAAGAGATCTAGCCTAGCATAGTAGAATTGAGACAAGAACAAGAGATAAACAACCAACACATAGACATATTGATTGAATTGAAAGTACACTTATCTCAATTACAATGCAAGGTCTCAAGGGTTTGGAACCCTTGAAAAACCTGTAAAAGAGGCACCAAAATCGTCTTTAGGGTTTCACCAAAACTTCTCTCTTTTTAATGAAAAAACTAGAAAACTATATATAGGAAAAACAGTCTGACGGCGTCAAGAGTAACTTCTGACGCCGTCACCTCGCCGCCATATACTTCCTCGGACGGCCTTGATCCACTTATGACGCCCTATGTGACGCCGTCACCACCCACGGTATATTAATTTTGCCACTTTGACGCCGTCACGAGTCCGTCTGACGCCGTCACCACCTTCGATATTTAATTCTTCATGTCTGACGCCGTCAAGCTGATGGTCTTGACGCCGTCACCTTGTATTTTCAGCATGCAAATCTGGTACTTGGCCGTTTTTTTCACTTTTATGCTCCAAAAACGTCCAAAATAGCTTCTTTTCCAGAATTCACTCTCCAAACACCTAAAATCACAAAAGGAACGATTTAGGGCAATATTTGATCAAATAAAGTCGGATTCGGGCTTAAATGACCCCCTAAAAACGGATCATTTTTCGCCTCATCAGTATCTCACACACACACGCTATCTTTCTATCTCATAACGTTTCTCAAACCAGAATCAAGCTGTTGATTGTGGTTTTTAGATCTAAAATGTTTTTAGATCTAAAAATAGAGAGAGAAACAGAGAATGGGGGGGATAGAGAGAGAGAAACAGATAGCGTGTGTGTGTTTTGGGGGTGGGTGGGTGTGTGTGATAAGCGTGTGTGTGTGAGATACGTATTTTTTTTTCAATGTTGTAAATGTATAATGTAAATGTATAAATGTAAATGTATAAAATGTTGTAATGTTTGTAAATGAATAAATGTTTGTAAATGTATAAATGATTTAAATAAAAAGTTTGTAAATGTAAAAAGTTTGTAAAAAGTTGTTAAAAATAAAGTTTGTAAAAAGTTTGTAAAAATAAAGTTTGTAAATGTAAAAGTAATTTGTAAATAAAAGTTTTAAATGTAAAAATGTAAAAGTTGTAAAAAATTATGTAAATATGTAAAAATGTTAAAAATATGTGTATATATATATATATATATATATATATATATATATATATATATATATATATATATATATATATATGTTAGAAAATATATTATGTATTTTCAGGTTTTCGATTCTCACGAGCAAATGACTGAGTGGGTGCAAAATATAGCCCGGGGGCTCGGTTTTGTAGTTGTTAAAAATAGAACCAGATCACTGTTCGGTCAGATGAACGAGATCAATTACAGGTGTACAACGGGTGGGAAGTATACACCTCAAGGTATAGGAAAGCGGAAAACCAAAACAGTTAAAACCGAATGTCCATTCAGATTAGTAGCGAGTTATCATCGAACAACGAATTATTGGGTTTTAAGGGTGAAAAATGATACACATAATCATGATATGCTAGAGTCGTTGCATGGTGTTCCATTTGCAATGCGACTAAAGAATGATGAGTTGGGGTTGGTCGACGAATTGACACAATGTAACCTACGACCAATGAATATACTTTCAACAATAAAGAGTCGTAATCCAAATAACGTGTCTAGCCTCAGAACCATATATAACGCACAAGATAAGCTCCGGAGAGCCAGAGTGGGTGATAGAACTCCAATTCAAGTTCTTTACTCGCATTTGACAGATTCAGGGTATACATGGTACCCGAGGGTAAATGAGCATACCAACGAGCTTGAAGAGCTTTTTTTTGTGCACCCCACTTCGTATGCTTTATGGTGTACATTCCCAGAAATCATGCTGATGGACTCCACGTACAATACAACGAAGTTCAAATTGCCGTTGTGTGAAATTGTTGGAGTAACTTCAACAAATAAAACATTTTCAATGGCGTATAGCTTTGTAAGCTGTGAACAAAATAAGAATTATACATGGGTATTGGAAAAAGTGAAGGAAGTTATAGACGAAAGATATTACCCACGTGTTATTGTCACTGACAGAGAATTAGCGTTGGTTAGGGCAGTAGAACGAGAATTTCCTAACGCTCACCACTTACTCTGTCGATGGCATATAAATCAAAATATGCTTCAGTATTGCAAAAACAGATGTCGTGGAGAGAATGAGTATGAGTCCATTAAGGACACCTGGGATTGGATGGTTAAAGCTCCGACACGGGAAATGTTCGAGGAACGTTATAACCGCCTACAACAACGATTGGTTGACCATGCGGGTACTTAGTTATTTTCTCATTGTTTTTTAATTAATAAGCACCCGAATGGCCTTTTATTAATTCATTGTTTTTTCAGATATAAAAGGGTATCTGGATAACTGGTTGCAGAGTTACGGAAACAAGTTTCTCTCGTATATTATCGACCATTATCGCTCATACGACCAAACAACAACGTGCAGAGTTGAGGCTCACCACGCGTTGTTGAAAACATATTTGGACGGCACACAGTCCAAATTAGATAGGTTATTGATGATGGTCGATAAGATTCTCATTTCGCAAGAAAATGGGATAAAAGAGAGTTTTAATAGAAGCATCAACGAGCTACAACTTAAATGTGATATACCACTATTTCAAGAATTGCGGTATAAAGTTTCCCATCATGCTTGTGATCTGATGTTCAAAGAACTCGGACGACGGATCACCCCAGACCAATGTTGCCATAAGTTGAATGCAATATACGGACTACCATGCTTTCATATGATGTATATCTACAGATGTCATGGTAATTATATTAAATTTATAACTATCAATTCCTATTTTCTTATTAATAACAGTAACTTATATAAGTCACTTTTATTGAATTCAGAACTCCCCATTCCATTCGAATCAATTCCTATTTTCTGGAGAACACTGTCTGTTCCGTGGCCTGTTAACAATAGGCCACCGCCTGAAGATGATGATGATGATGATGATGATGATGATGATGATGATGATGCTTCGTTTCAAAATGACATTCGACAATTCACGGATATGGTTAGCAAAGCATCGCCGTTTGTCAGAAAAAATATGATAACGAAGTTGAAAGAGATGACCCACCCTGAATCTGTTGGCACACAAGAACCTGCTGTCAAGAAAAATACTCGTGGACGTCCGAGTGCAAAGGACCAAAAGGGCAAGGCTTCGCAAGTCCCGGACTTGAATGATTTCCCGGACTTGAACAAAGAACCTGCCCGAAGAAGCACCGCTACAAGATCTACGAAAGTCCCGAACTTCAACAAAGAACCTGCCCGACATAGTTCTTTCACGGGTCCTAGTGATCAACAAAAATTAAGACACAGGTTGTACGATGGAGATGCAGTAAGCGAAATGCTTATGGGTATGCTTCCAGTCCTTTGGCATCCATACATAACCAGTATATATAATGTGGTGGGTGACGGAAATTGTGGGTTTCGGTGCGTTGCCCATGGTGTTTGGGAACAACAACATTATTGGCGCCAAGTTAGGCAGATGTTATTGCAACAGATGGACCTAAATTGGCAGGTTTACATGGGTTTGTGGGGGGAAGATGGTTTTAACGATCTTCGCCGTACAATAGATTGGTTCGGAGATGGAAATGCACCGCCTAATCGCTACATGGAAATGCCCAACACGGGGTTGGTTATTGCAGAACTGATTAGACGACCCGTTGCATTTATATCTTTGCGGGGTTGGAATACGTCTTTTCCGCTTCTCAGTGGTCCAGATCCGTCACAAAGAACTGACCCCCTTGTGATAGCCCGTGTGGGGGACGAAGTAGGCCATTTCATTGTTTTGACGCTAGACGAACATTCTCCACTTCCGTATCTCCACCCACAATGGAGGAGGAACAGATTCGAAGCTGCATCCGAGTGGGAATCATTATATATGCATCGACTACCAAATTAGTAAATAATATATACATACAAAACATTGTAAATGATTAATGTTTTAAATGATTCATGTTGTAAATAATTATAAACATAGTGAATGATTCATGTTGTAAATAATTGATTAATGATTCATGTTGTAAATAATTATAAACATAGTGATTGATTACTGATTTATGTTGTAAATGATTGATTACTGTTTATATTTAAATTAATAATAACATTGTAAATGATACGTGTTTTATGTTGTAAATGATTGATTACTGATTTATGCAAATTCTTTTGCCAGGTGGGCCAAGGAAATCCTTTCTGGTGTCGATGTAATAGAGGATATATTATAGAACGGAAATCCACGAAAGAAGGTAGTCGGGGCCGACTGTATTATGCATGCCCTCTTTCAGTGGTAAATAATTATACGTTTGCTTAGGGGTTTTATGTAATTAATTTGTGTGATAAAAATATATTTCTTATTATTTTCTTAACATGTAACAGCCAGGTACAACTGACTATGGGTGTCGATACTTCAGTTGGAAAGATGTATTTGAAAGACGGTACTTTAGTCGAGCCTCATCTTCAACGCAGTGCTCAAACTGCGTTGCTAAAGATAATGAGTGCGTTGCTAAAGATAATGAGATCAAGTTGTTGAAGACAAGAATAAAGACGCTGGAGATGGAGTTAGAATTGGCAAGGAATCCTGAGGATCACGCTTGTCAGTCGGGTGCAAGGCTACATAATCTTTTAAATGATATGAATAATATTCATATGTCGTAAATGTTGTTCGTAGATGTTGTTGTTTTTAAATAATGTGTTAACGTTGTTTGTTCGTGATGTTGTTTTTTTAAATAATGTGTTAACGTTGTTGTTTAATTGAATAATAACATTTGTTGTTATAGTCGTTTAATGTGGTAACGTTTACCGTGAAACAATACAAATAAACACAAAAAAAAACATTACACAAACAAAATACAAACACAAAATATTACACAAACATTACACAAACTATACAAAAAATATTACACAAATATTACACAAACATTACACAAACTAAAAAAAAAAAAAAAAAAAAAAGAAAAAAAGAAAAAAAAGAGCACAAAACGACAAAATAGGGAAAAAGACAAAAAAAACTCAAAAAGGACCAAGGACCACTGCCACTAGACCCGGTGCATCTAAAAAAGACCCCCGGTCTTTATAACCCCTCCCTAAAATAATTGGCTAAAGGACAAAACATTATTTTAGTGTGTCATCTTCTTCAATCTCCCATTCTTCCTTTTTCTTTCTTTTTAACAAGAACACCAGAAACTTTTTACAAACAGGTGTAGCACATTTTAGAAAACAGAAAAATTCACCGGAAAAAATACGCTTAGACGCCTAAAACCACACGTGGCTTACACATAGCTCCGCCCTGCTCCTAAACCTCGCCTAATAAGCTCTTAAAACCATGTTCAAACCCACCTCGCCTGTCACCTCCTAAACCTCGCCTTCGATCTCGCCTAGGGCCCCTCCACCTCGCTTGTAACCTCGCGTAGGGCCTCGCCTTGTGAGGCTTCCTCGCATTCGATATCGCCTAGGCTTCCTCGCATTCAATCTCGCCTAGGACCTCGCAGTAAATTACTTAAATGAACACTTTCTACTACTAGTTTACGGAAATGAACCTCGCACATAAAATTATCGAAAATGAACCTTTTGATGTTATCCATTAGATCTATTACTAAATTAGTTTGTAACCGTTAGATGTAATAGACATGCATAAGGGCGAGGTGTACGCGAGGTGTAGTGACATTTAGAAGCTGGGCGAGGTGTAAGCGATGTTTAGGCGAGATGAGGGTTTAGGCGATGTGTAAGCGAGGTTGTGAGCGAGGTCAAATGCCTACACGTTGTGAAGTTGACCCTAGGCGAGGCACTATGCGAGGTGGAGTTAGTCGTGGCGTACTGGCGTGGCTCTAGGCGAGGTCACAGGGGAGGTCCCAAGCGAGGAAACTTCTAAAAACACGATAATTGAAGAGTTTTAATTGAAGAGTACTAATTACCAAAGTGGACTATATCCTAACACGATTTACAAGAATGAACTAATTTCTATCACTTTACCAAAATGGACCATGTCGCACATTATAAACCAAAACGCGCCTGTGCGCACTTTTACATGTACTTTTACATTAAAAACACTGATATAGGTACGAATCATGTAGGTACGAATCATGTACTTTTACATTAAAAAAAACACTTATATCTTCGTGAATTTAACTCAATAAAAACACTTTTACATTAAAGATACTGTATGATACTTCTCTTTCTTTATTTTATCTTTTTCATTAACACAACCAATACACCTCTTTACCTAACAAACACTTTTATATTTTAGTTTACATATAAAAGTGCGCACAAACGATTTTAAGTTTTTTATTTAATCATTATATGCCCAAGTTTATCAATGATGAGTTGGTCCAGTGGTTGGGTCTTGGCTTGTTGACCGAGAGGTCTCAAGTTCAAACCCCACTGTGGTCATCTTTGAGATATAAGGAAGTCCCTCTATGAGGGCTTGGCTTGGGTTTACTCAGGTCAAGTCTGAGGGGGCAGGGTTTACCCCTATTAATCGTCGTGCCTTCGGGCGGATTAGTAGGGGGTTCTCCCCCCATCGGGTATTTGATAAAGGCTTTCACTTCGAGGGAGCTCTCTAGCGCGGGCCCGGTTAAGACAACGTATGCTAGACCTTCCGCTGTCGATTGGCGACACGAAGTTTTCAAAGAAACTCACCTTTCAAAAAAAAAAAAATATATGCCCAAGTTTGACTTCAAGAAATGGTTAACGAGAGAACCATGTATGCCAGATTATATATTAGGCGCACACCAACATTTGAAACAAAACGCGCTTGTGCGCTCTTCATTTGGAATCTTGTGATTTGGTAATTGTTTTGTAATTTATTTTATTTTTATTAATCCAGGCGCACATAAAAACAAAATTAAAGCAAAACGCGCTTGTGCGCTTAACGTTTGTATTCTTGTGGTTTTATATTTTTTTGTAATTTATTTTATTTTTATAAATTGAGGCGCACACGAAAAAATGAAACCAAACGCGCTTGTGCGCTTTACATTTGGAATCTTGTGGTTTTGTAATTGTTTTGTAATTTATTTTGTTTTTATTAATTCATGTGCACATGAAAATCAAACGCGCTTGTGCGCTTTACATTTGGAGTTTTGTGGTTTTTTATGGTTCGGACAAAATAATGAAATGAAATGGCGTTGGTGTTGTGAGCTAATCCTTTGGAGTTTTGTGGTTTTTATGGTTCACGCGCACAAATGAAACAAACTGTAAATGTGCGCTTGTGCGCTTGAAATTTGGTAAATGATTTGTTAATGTGCGCTTGTGCGCTTTAAATAAATGGACGGTTACTGATTTGTTAATGAGCCATGTGTCTTGCATCTAACGGATGCTCAACCGAAAGTCCATTTTGATAAAATTTATGTGCGCCGACCATTTTGATAAAATGGTATAGAAAAGAGTTCATTTAAGTAATTGGCTCTTTAAGAAATTCTAACATGCATAAATTGTTGTAGGTTCAAAATACTCCAGAATTTAACTGCTCCTAACAAACTAGATGTACTACACTTGATTGCACTTTTTTTTTTTTATTTATTAAACATAGTCTACAAATAGCAAAAAGTAAATTTTAATATTTTTTTAAAGATTATAAATCTCTGTTTAGTATGTTTCAAATGCAAATTCTAGTAAACGGATGAGGTTTTCGTTGTTAAGGTTGCATGGAGAGGGCGAGTCTTTGACTCATATGTACGCGGCCCAGCCAGGGTATCCATGACCGTTTTTGAACCCTTTCCTGGCCACCCCAAATGCAAATTCCAGTGCTTATTATAATGTTTATTTCATGTCATAAAGATTAGTACTTTGACATCATAATTCATAAACCAGTTTTCAGGGTGTTTGGAAATTGATTGTTTATCCCAAAGCAGTTTTGAGTAACCAATGTGAGTTACTTATTCAACATTTCGAAAAGCATAAAGAGTTTCTATGAGATTGTTTTTCGAGTTATTGATCTTTGAACTATTGTATGTGTTTCAGGGATTGAACCGAAAATAACTATACAAAACAATTGCGGTGAGAAACTTGTAGGATTGTTACATGAAACATGTTCCAAAGAGATTGTAATCTTGTGTCATGGCTTCCAATGCACAAAGGTTTATTCTAAACTTTTAATCACTTTTTGTGTCGTTGTTTTAGATAAACAACAAATATATTGGATCAAAGTATAATTTTAAGCTGAAATGATTATAATGTGAATGTGTTCATGTCTCCAGGAATACAGTATGATGGTGGAACTCGCTTTTGCATTGGAAAAACAAGGGATCAGTGTCTTTCGCTTCGACTTTTCAGGGAATGGGTAAGTCCTAGTGTTGCACAATGCATTTTGAAAAGGAAAGCGATAACCTTTGACTTTTGTAGTCAAATAGAGTAATAGACTAATTGCCAACTTTAAAGCTGGTACGAGTCCTCTTAATTTCAAGAAAAATCTTAATTACTTGGTACTTACGAGTTACGAGTTACGAGTTACTATAAATAGAAAAGGAAGTTATTATAAATCATGTTTTAAATTTATTTTCCACTTTCTAATGGAATGGTAATATTTAAACTCTCAAGTCAAAATGTATCTTTTATCTGATAAATCCGTATGATTATAAGCAATTTCTGTATTTCAGTGAAAGTGAAGGCTCATTCCAATTTGGTAACTATCGTAAGGAGGTTGATGACTTACACACAGTGATCCAACACTTCACTGCAGCAAATCGTGTTGCATGTGCAATTCTTGGAGATGGGAAAGGTATGCTATTTTAGCTTGTTTGACTACTGGAAAGTCAAACAAGCTCCAACTCTTTGACTTTTAATATCTATAAAAAGGAAACTCAATAATATTGTGGAATTTTCTTGAATACGCACATACTTTTGAGTTTTAGAGCTGATAAGGTGGACCTAAAGCTAATATTTTCTTATTTTGTAGGTGGGAATGCGGTGGTCTTATATGCGTCTTTACATCATGAGATCCCAATAGTTGTCAACGTGTCTGGCCGTTATAAGATGGATAGGGGCGTCGAGGAACGATTGGGAAAAGACTATTTGGAAAGAGCGAAACGAGATGGTTATATTGATGTCAAATCCAAAACAGGTTAACCATTTACTAGGATGACACACCATGGGTGACTCATATAGAATTACAACTATGTTTCTGTTTATACAGGAAAAGTGTTGTTTCGTGCAACAGAGGAAAGTATATTGGAACGCCTGAACACGAACATGCATGAAGCTGGACTTAAAATTGACAAAGTTTGCAAGGTGTTGACTGTCCATGGATCAGAAGACGAAGTCATTCCAGTTGAAGATGCTTTGGAGTTTTCCAAGACCATACCAAACCATAAATTACAAATCATTGAAGGGGCTAACCATGGCTATGACCAACACCAAGACGAGTTAGCTTCGGTTGTTTTGGCTTTCATAAAGAACAATATGCATAGGGTTTGATTTGATTCTATGAAGAACCATGTTGTGCTCTTTGAATTTAACTAAATAAATAATAAAGCAAAATATTTGCATTGATGTATGAATTAATGAATCCATGGATAAGTTATACGGTATATGTTTGATGGAGTATAATCTATTAATCTCATGAACTCGTACCACATAAACCACTATGTTGACGTATATGTGCGGAAGACATGTGCCAGACGGTAAAAAGATACCGGACAGTGAAGTGCTACCTCCCGGCAGGTGGGCAAGAAAGGACGTCCACGTGCGCCGCATTCCCAGGAAATCAGCAAACGTGTCTCAAGTACAACTGACACAAGTCTAGGCCTAGGACGACAATTACTGTTCGTAGGATACTTCACTGTGCATAGGTACGGCCACTGTTCAAACAGGTACCATCTTTACTGTTCACCTGTACCCTCTTTGGGGTAGTATAAATACCCCAAAGCCATTTATTGTAACACACACTCATTCTCCCTAATAAATACCTGCATTTATTATCATACCTTTCGGTCTTAGAAATATACTTACTCTCACGCCGGAGCTTGGTCCTGGAATAACACCCGGGGCAAGGCTAACGAGCGGTTGTATTTGTGCAGTAATCAAGACCGAAGAACCCTACAATCAGCCACTCCGAAGGAGGAAAGATTTACTTCAACAAATTGGCGCCATCCGTGGGACCCATTGTCCAATCTGCCGATTCATAGCATGACGGGCCTCCCACCTATAACTCCCCTCACGGGCACCGGGGGGGGGGGGGGGGGGGGACTGTACCAACAAAGACGGTCCGGACGGTTCTAACCGGAACAACCGTGACTCACCGAACATACAAGATTTAATACAAGGGCATCTAACAGCTCTGAAGGAATTGGTTAAAAAGCATAATGCTCTTGGAGGGAATGTTCTCAAGCCAATACGGCTGGATTTCGGTGAGGACGACAATAGGATCCCAGAAGATAATCGGGGTAAGGACCAACCTGAGGACGATTTACAAAAGCCTTTCAAGTCAGTACACAAATCACCTTTCACCCGAAGGATAATAGAGTTTTCCGGACCAAAGCATAGAATGCCGAACAACATCAAGTTATATAATGGTTCAACAAACCCGGATGATCACATAAACCTCTTTGCCGGAGCGGCCAACCAGTTTGAATGGCCAATGCCGGTATGGTGCCGAATGTTTCAGCAAACACTAGATGGCCCAGCACAAGGTTGGTTCAATCGCCTTGAGCCAGGAAGCATTGACAAATGGGATGACCTTGAAGAGCAGTTCATCACCCGATTCTCTCTTCGGCAGAAGGGAATCAGAGACCCGACAGAAATCGCAAAGATAGTAAGAAGGGCCAATGAGACCCTTCCGGATTTCAAGGAAAGGTGGACAGATGAAGCCAGTTATATCCCTGGGGTTCCGGAAGTAATGCGCATATCGTCTTTCATGAATAGCCATAAATGTCCGGAACTAGCCAAACGGTTCTCCGATAAGGTGCCGCTCACTGTGAAAGAGATGATGACAAGGGTAGACGATTTCGTACGGTCAGAAGAAGCATACAAGAACACGGAACTTCCGAAGGGAGAAGTACAAGACTACGGTCGCAAAAACTTCTCCCCGAGGGTGGACAGAGTAAGGGGTTTCATGTGGACAGGCGAAAGAACGACCGCCGAGGAGACTATCGATATAAAGAGCCGTACTCTCCATATGTTTCACCAAGGCAAGGAGGCCACCAGCAGGGAGATTTCCAAAGAAAAGAAGCGGGAAGGCATGACCACTACCGTCCGGGACTTGCAGCTTTGATCAAACAACCAAAGGAGATATTAGCCACGGAACATCAGCTCCGACTTCCCCCACCGTCGCCGCTGGTGGGCACACCCAACAGAGAAAATGCAGACAGGTATTGTGACTATCATGGAGAGAAGGGACATTTTACTAATGACTGTCACCACCTCAAGAAGCAATTGGAAGTGGCGTTGGAATCCGGGAAGCTAGATCACCTACTCCGAACTGTTAGACAACAAGGTAGGGATCAGCCAAAATACAACACCCGGGGAAAAGCAAAGGTGATCAATATGATTGGCGCAATAGGTTCCTTAAAAAGAAAAGGCCGAGAACCGGAAGAGCCATGGATGCTCGTTCCAATAACTTTCCCTCCCGTAGCGACGAATGATTCGTCTGACGAACCACTCATCATCGAGGCAGAGGTCGAAGGCTATCTCGTTAAGAGAGTTTTTGTGGACGAAGGAGCGTCATTGGAAGTAATGTATGAACATTGCTTTACAACATGTGCCCCTCAATCAAGTAAAGACTGCAGGAGTGTGACTCCCCCTGATGGGATTCTCAGGAGAGGTGGTCCGGCCTTTGGGAAAGATAGAGCTGGATGTGCATTTCGGTGATCATGGATTGTTCCGAAGGGCTAGAATGAAGTTTGCAATAATCAGGTCATCTTCACCATACAACATCATCCTGGGAAGAACGGGTCTGAGAGAGTTGAGAGCAATCCCTTCCACCATACACGCCATGATAAAGTTTCCCACTCTAAAGGGTATAGCTACATTGGTTACGCAGTCAGTAGCCATGATGGAGTGCCGAGTCTGCGAAGAAAAGCAGTTATCATTAAAAGAGGACAAGAAAGAACCCGCGGAGGAAACATACCAGGAAGGGAGAAACAAAGTTGATCTTACAGAAGAGGTATTAATAAATCCAGCCTATCCCGATCAATTGATAACTATAGGGGGAAATTTCTCGGACGAATACCGGAGGAGATTGATAGACTTGCTAAGACGGAACAAGGATGTATTTGCGTGGCAACCGAAAGACATGACAGGAGTACCAAGGTTCATAGCACAACATTCCCTAAATATGAAGATTGAATACACGCCGGTTGCACAGAAAAGACGCACATTTTTGCAAGAAAAAAAATATTATAATAACTAAGGAAGTACAAGAGTAGCTTAAGGCCGACATAGTTCGTCCGGTCCGGTATCCCACATGGATCTCCAATCCGGTGTTGGTCAAGAAATGTGACGGAAGTTGGAGAAAGTGCATAGATTTCAAAAATCTGAATTCATCCTGCCTAAAAGACTACTACCCACTACCCGAGATAGACTGGAAAATCGAATCCGTAGTAGGCTTCCGATATAAATGCTTCCTAGATGCGTATAAAGGGTATCATCAGGTGCAGATGGCAAGGGAGGACGAGGAGAAGACGGCATTCTACACAGAGCAAGGGACTTATTGCTATACTAAAATGCCTTTCAGACTGAAGAACGCAGGAGCCACATACCAACGCTTGGTAGATTCGGCATTCAGCTCACAGATAGGAAGAAACCTTGAGGCATACGTAGACGACATGGTCATCAAAAGTAACTCTGAACTAACAATGCTGGTCGACGTTGCTGAAACTTTTGATAATCTCCGGAAGATCAATATGAAATTAAACCCAAAGAAGTGCTCCTTCGGTGTGGAAGAAGGAAAATTCTTGGGATATATGGTGACTTCCGAAAGAATTAGGGCCAATCCGAGGAAAACCAAAACAATCACCGATATGAAATCTCCAGGGACTCTGAAGGAAATGCAAAGTCTTAGCGGGAAGTTAGCGGCGCTTAATCGCTTCCTATCCCGTTCGGCAGAAAGGTCACCCCCTTTTTTCGAAACCCTCAAAAACATCACAAAAGAAAACAAAGATGAGTACCGATGGACGCAAGAGGCAGATGAAGCCTTCCAGGCTATGAAAAGGTTGGTCCTAGAACTCCCAGCTCTAACGACACCCAAGCCAAAGGAAAAACTGTATTTATATCTCGCAGCTGCCTCCGCAGCGGTAAGCGCAGTCCTGCTCGCTGACAGAAAGGGAAAGCAACTACCGGTACACTATGTCAGCCGAACACTAAATGAAGCCGAAAGGCACTACTCTCCCATGGAAAAGTTGGCTGTATGCCTGTTACACGCTTCAATAAGGCTACAAAGGTACTTTGAAGCACATCCGATGACAGTGATTACTGACCAGCCCATCAGACAGATATTAAACAAGGCGGAGGCCTCGGGGAAAATGGCAAAGTATGTCGTAGAGTTGGGGGCGTATGATATTACATACATCCCCAGAAATGCGGTCAAAGGACAGGTGCTAGCGGATTTTCTTAAGGAAATACCGGTAGGAGAGAAGGAGGGAAACATGATCGGGGAGCTCAGTGAGTGGGTTGAATGGATCTTATATACAGACGGAGCATCCAGTAAGAAGGGGGCGGGAGCTGGCCTTGTGCTCATTGGGCCTTCTCAAGAAGAATACACTTATGCCCTCCGTTTAAAGTTCGAAAGTACAAATAACGGGGCGGAATATGAGGCACTATTGGCTGGCCTTCGGATTGCCGAACAGATGAAAATAGAGGCATTGGATGTAAGGGTCGATTCTAAGTTGGTAGCAAGCCAAGTGAATGGAGATTTTGTCGCAACTAAGGATAGCATGATACGATACCTGGCAAAGGTAAAAGAGCACGTGGCCCGGTTCAAAAGCTTCAAAATCCGGAACATCCCCAAGTCACAAAATCAGAAGGCGGACGTACTGAGCAAGTTGGCTTCCGTAGCTTTTAACCATCTAACTAAGGAAGTTTTGGTGGAAGTTCTAGAAAGACCATCCGTTGATGAGGAGCAAGTACATGCCATAGTGGAGGAAGAGGAAGATAATTGGATGACCCCTATTGTCAAGTGTCTAGAAGAAGGGGTATGGCCGAAAAACGCCTGCGATGCCAGAAGTCTACGGATGAAAATCCCGCACTATACAATGCAGGAAGGAATCCTCTTCAAAAAATCATATTTGAATCCGATGCTGAGATGTGTAGGCTCCTTACAAGCAAATTACATAATACGGGAAGTGCACGAGGGGATTTGTGGTATGCACTCCGGACCAAGATCCGTGGTAGCCAAGTTAGTAAGGCAAGGATATTACTGGCCAACGATGCATAAAGACGCCAGGGAGGAGATCCGTAAATGTGACGCTATCAGATACATGCTCCGGTGCCAAAACTTCCAAAAACCCCCCTAACATCCATCATGGCACCTTGGCCCTTCTTCCAATGGGGCATGGATATGTTGGGGCCATTCCTGGAAGCACCAGGAAAAGTAAAATTCCACATTGTGGCGATAGATTACTTTACCAAATGGATAGAAGCCAAGCCGCTAGCCAAGACTACCGAAAAGGACGTAAAGAAGTTCTTATGGGAAAACATAGTGTGCCGTTTCGGGTTGTCGGGGGTGATAGTAACGGTCAATGGAACTAATTTTGTGAACGACCCATTCAAAAGCTGGTGTCAGAAATTGCATATTAGACAAAGAAATACGGCGGTTGCACATCCTCAAGCAAACGGGTTAGTGGAAAGAGCCAATGAGAATCTCTTGAAGGGGATAAAGGCAAGGCTAGGAAGAGCCAGGTCCGGATGGGTGGACGAGCTACCAAGCGTTCTATGGGCTTGCCGGACGTCTATCAAAACAAGTAATGGGGAAACACCTTTCAGTCTCACCTACGACAGCGAAGCAATGATCCCGGCGGAAATAAGGATGCCTACGTACCGAACGACGATGTTTGATGAAAACCGCAGTGAGGAAGATCTCTGGAGGGCGGTAGACCGAAATGAAGAGGAGTAGCGCCTTTCGCTTGATCTATTGCAAGAAAGAAGGGAAGCTGCGGCTATAAGAGAAGCCAAGTATAAAACCCAAGTGGAGCGATACTGCAACCGAAGGGTCAAGCCAGTTAACTTTAAAGTGGGAGACTTCGTGTATCTGAGGAATGAAGCAAGCCAAGTTGAAAACCTGGGGAAGCTGGGTCCGAACTGGGAAGGCCCTTACCGGGTGGTGGAAGCATACGACAACGGTTCTTATAAGTTGCAGACAATGGATGACAAGGACGTACCCCGCCCATGGCATGCCGTGAATCTCAGGAATCGCTTCTTATAAAAAGTGCTATGGTTAGAATTCCGGATCTAATGTAATGGCAAGAACCTTTTTAATAAAAATAAATCAAGTTTGAATGCCCCTCCCGGAAGAAAGGGGAGTAGCACGTTTTGCAATACAATTGTTATTCCTCTCCTGATGGCTGGCCCCCATCAGGAACATGCAAATGCCTGGATGATAATTTCATCCCGGATGTTGATGCGTGGGGTTTGCACCAGGCTTTACCTCTCAAGGGATCTTGAGAAGTTTACAACCCCCACCAAGCAGTGTACCTGATCGATGTAGTATAGTATAATGACAAGTACCGGGGGATTGATCGTTCAGCTAGGAATAGTGTCGCTAGGATTAGAAAACCTAAATACTAGTTCTAGAGATGAGAGATGATTCTTTTTGTATTTTTATATTTTTTAGAAAGCAAATTAAAATCTCGGGTTTTGAAGGATATGGGCGGAATTAGTTGCTAGTCAACTAACCCAATACTAAAGATGCAATCAAAATAAAATACTAAAAATGAAAATAAACTATATTAAACTAAGGTTGTGAGCAATAAGTGGAGAAGCTGTGTTTACTTAGATTTCACTACTCCCTAGATATCTTTTACACGTTAATTACTTGTTATAGTTGCGTGGATGACGGGTTGTATTCCTTAATACCATTCATGGGGTGGCGTACTTACTTCCCCAATCCTATGAGTGCCTACTTCACTCCTATGTCGAGCCGGCTAAGAAGTTCCTAACATGGGATCATTAGAATTTACTCATGCATTAAATACAACCAATAAAACCTAGTACACATCGGTTCATGTTTCCTAAGACGTTCAAGCATGTTACCATTTGGAGATCTGCCAGTTTTCTTAAGCCTAACATTGAAATCATTTATCCAATACAACCATAAACAAGTAATCAACACATAATCAACATCTAGGTTTCATTAGATCTAAGCAAACACAAGATAAATCTAGCCTAGCATGGTGGAATTAAGACATGCACAAGATATAGACAACCAACACATAGACATATTGATTGAATTAAAAGAATACTTATCTCAATTACACATGTAAGGGTTCAAGGGCTGAAAACCCTTGAAAAAGCTGTAAAATTCGTATATGGTTCGGCCTTAAGGTTTCTCCAAACTTGTTCCTCTTAATGAATGAAAATTAGAAAACTATATATAGAAAATAGAGGCTGACGGCGTCAAGAACAAACTTGTGACGCCGTCATCTCGCCGCAAAAAGAATCCTTGGACTGCCTTGATCTACATCTGACGCCGTCATGTCCAGGCCGTCACACATTTAACTCTTGACGCTCTACCTTGTGACGCCTTCATTTCAGTACTGGGCCGTCATGATCTTTACTCTTGACGCCGTCAGGAAATTACTCTTGACGCCGTCATACACTGTTCCTAGCATGGAAAATTAAGTCTTTGGCGTTTTCTTCACTTTTATGCTCTAAAAACGTCCAAATTGCTTCCTTTTCCAGATTTCACTCCCAAAATACCTAAAATCACAAAAGGAACGATTTAGGGCAATATTTGATCAAATAAATTCAATTCCGGGCTTAAATGACCCCCTAAAAGTGGTTCATTTTTCGCCTCATCAGATGCTCAAACGATAATTTCGTTTTGAATGCCCTGTAACACCATGGATGCCCGGATAATAATTTCGTCCCGGATGCTCAAGCGATAATTTCGTTTTGAATGCCCTGTAACACTATGGATGCCCGGACGATAATTTCGTCCTGGATGCTCAAACGATAATTTCGTTTCGAATGCCCAATCAAACACCATGGATGCCCGGACGATAATTTCGCTCCGAAAGACTAAACAATAAATTTGTATCAAAGCAAAGACCCTAAATATATAAAATGAAAACGGGCAAATTGCAACAACGAAAAGGAAATAATAAACATCAAGAATATACAGATCGTGAAATATCATACGTTGATTACAGATAAATATTCAGGTATCCGAAGGACAGCAAAAATGGTTTACAAATATATAACTCAAGCAGGCGGATCAATATTTTCCTCGGTCACATGGGCAGCTGTTGTTTCAACAAGTGTAGTTGGAGTAGGGCCGCTGGCAGGAAGTTCCGAAGCACCTAGCAAACCTTGAGGTGTGGAGGAAGCAGGGAAGATATTCATGAGGTCTCCTAGCGGAAGCCTGTAAGAATCAGCAACCTTCCTAATGAATGGATACTCAAAGGAAAAAACTTTGTTGAATTCGGCCTTCGATATAGACGGAGCTTCCAAGTTGACCTTCTTTGAAGTGCGAAGGATTTTTTCCACTTCCTCCGGCTTCCGGGCAAGTCGAACCCTTCCAACCAACCGGCTGAATAGGAAAGGCTCAGAGGCCTCGCCAAAGATTTTTTGTATTCCTCGCTATCCATCAACCATCGAAAGACAGTTGGGACCAAGGATTTGACTATATTTTGGCGGACGACCTCTGCTTGCCCAAGATTCGCCGTCAGATCTGAATTTTCAACATTCAACTTCGCGACCAAATCCTTCGAGGCGGCCAGCTCAGCCTCTAGCTGTTTTATCTTCTCTGATTGCTGAGCTCCAGTGTCCAGCCAAACCTCTTTCTCCTTTCCTAACACCTCAACCTTTTCAAGGAGGGCCTTCTCTCTATTTGCACAAGCTTCGAACCGCCGGTAAACATCCTCGTGTTCGGCAGAAAGCTTGTGAAGCTTCTCAACTTGAGCATCGCGATCCTTCCCAACCTCCTCCAATCTAACGACCTGTTCGGTACACTTTTCATGGATCTGGTCCAACTCTCGGTAGTCAGCGTTCAGGTGCCTGAACCTCCTGAGCACCTCTCCTTGAGAAATGATGCTTGTTCCCAGCTGCTCATATGCCAATCTTGCCAGATCTATATTATTTAGTTCCTCCAGGGCAGACTGTTCGGCCAGGGTGGGCAAGTTGGCAATCATTTCACGGCAGGCCCAGTAGGAATTGATCCGGACATCATCTCGAAGGGTCCAGGCCGGAACAAAGAAATTAGCCTGCTCAACGGAGCGATCTGAAAATAAGAAGTAGTCAAGGACATGCATACGCATTTTGGAAATATTTACAATCTAGTAATAATAACGATCATACCGGAGTGATCGGAAGGAACCACATGGATGATAGGACGCTTGGAAGGGCCCGAACGATGCACAGACATCGCTGTAATATGAACAAAGCATAATATGTTAAAAAGATAAGCTACACTGGATACTCAGCCGGAACAAAATAAGCACTAACCATCCGAGGCACGAGGTTGCTGCTCTCTCTCCTGCGAAGCCAGATGAATGGGGGGAGTGTTGCCACGCGCGGGCTGAGAGATTTCGTGTTCGTTGGCCCCACCAGCAAGGTTCTCTCTGGCATCCTGCCCAATGTGCTCCTCCTCATACAAATGGGGAGCAATATTTCCAGCGGCATTTTCCTCTACACCAGGATTGGCTTGATCCTACACAGGCACGACGGATGGAAAAGCTTGATTCAGAAGGGTGGCATCTTCCGTCTGATCCAGTGAGACCACGCCTTCGGGTGCATTAGAATCTCTTCTAGCCCTCTTCGGTATGGCGGTGGATGGCCCTTCCCCAGCCTTTGCTTTCCTCTTGAGAGCCTCTTGCTCTTTCTTCTTGCGTGCATCAATGACTTTTTGACAGGGTTTCTCAGCTATCCTCATCAGACCATCCTTCGGTGGTAGCTCTTTCCCGGCGGCAAGAAACGCCGCGGTCCGCTGAGGACGCTCTTGGCCAGCGGGTATTTCTTCACCCTCCGTCACCTCAGTACCTTCCCAGTCCGGTAATTCAAGAAATTCAGCCATACTCAAAACTACAATCAAGACATCAAATAATAAAAAGAGAGAAGAAATAGCTTATAAAGATAAATCGAAATAACAATGTAACAGGTATATTACCATGCCCCTCGGCATCCTTTAGAACGACCTGAACATCTTTTGTTGCCCACACGGTGGAAAGCCCATACACCCACAAAATATAGGGAGGCACTTCCCTGAGTTTAATGATTTTTTCGCTAAGTTTCTCCGCCGATTCCTCAGGGTAGCTAATGGGAAAAGTATCAGAAATCTTAAAGTCTTTATGCCTCCAAGCCATGGCATCCGGAATCGCCCTCCGGTCAATTAGGAAAAACTTTTCCTTCCAATGTTTAAGTCCAATTAGAACCTCGACAAAACATTTCTTCGCTTTCTTCCCCGTCTTACTCTCAAAAGAGAACCAATGTCCCTGCTTGCATAATCTATAGAACACCCGGAACAGCGAGACGGTCGGCTGACAATCCAAACTATAGCAATGGACTTCGAACAAGGTAACTCGATTTAACCCTATCGGAACTAATTGTGAAATATGTACCTTAAAGTGTTTTATCACCGCAAGCAGAAACTTGGAAAAAGGCACCCTAATTCCACCTATATCCAACTGACGGGCGTAAATACCAATCTTGTCGGCGGGCAGTTTGTTCATGGTCATGTTTGGATCCGGAAGGATAGGATGCAACTCCGCCGGAATGTTGTAGGTAACAATATATCTTCTAGCTCTTGTTGTGAAAGTTTGGACTTGTATATATGCATGTCAAATTTCGGAACAACGGCCGCTTTAGCTTGCGGTGCGGCCACAACTCCCGTCCGGGTAATTTCAGACATGTTCTCTAAAGGATGGCCGAAGGAAACGGTAATAAAACTAAAGGAAGGAAGATAAGAACTCACCTCGGAAGATGCTTCGCTAAAGAAAAAGGACGCCCGGAGTAGCAATAGTAAAAAGTATTAACTATGTGTAAAAATGAGGAGCGAAAGGGACTATATATATAGGGAACGCATGGGGCGAAGCGAAGCGTCGCATCTGTCAGAAGCACGATGACGTGTAATGATCCTTGCCGTCCACGACCAAAGCACTGGGGGAACGTGGCGCGAAGACACTGAGCTAGCCCCAACCAGGGCCCATGGGTTATCAATTCAATGGACCTATAATAGCCCAACAAGTATAAGCCATTAAGCTGAAGTCACATCCTCGTTCCGAAAGAAATACACATGCATAGAAGTATTGAATCATCGGCTTGTGACTCGATAATTCAACACTAGGGGGGGGACATGTTGACGTATATGTCCGAAAGACATGTGCCGGACGGTAAAAAGATACCGGACAGTGAAGTGCTACCTCCCGGCAGGTGGGCCAGAAAGGACGTCCACGTGCGCCGCATTCCCAGGAAATCAGCAAACGTGTCTCAAGTACAACTGACACAAGTCTAGGCCTAGGACGACGATTACTGTTCGTAGGATACTTCACTGTGCATAGGTACGGCCACTGTTCAAACATGTACCATCTTTACTGTTCACCTGTACCCTCTTTGGGGTAGTATAAATACCCCAAAGCCACTTATTGTAACACACACTCATTCTCCCTAATAAATACCCGCATTTATTATCATACCTTTTGGTTTTAGAAATACACTTACTCTCACGCCGGAGCTTGGTCTTGGGATAACACACGGGGCGAGGCTAACGAGCGGTTGTATTTGTGAAGTAATCAAGACCGAAGAACCCTACAATCAGCCACTCCGAAGGAGGAAAGATTTACATCATTTTGTGAACAAATGTACTGAGTTATTCATGATGTTCTTTTGGTCATGCACCACATTGTCATAATTCGTCCAGATAAAACACCACATATTGAATCATTTACGAGAGCTCATGGGTACTTGAGCCTTTAAATCAAGCTTTGTATAGCACATACACTAAAAAAAAAAAAAAAAAAAAAAAAAAAAAAAAAAAAAAAAAAAATTACAAGAGCTTATAAGAAACAGCTCGTTGGAGGTAACTAATAGAGGTTGAGCTTTTGAGGATATTTATCTATGCTATCTATAAAACAAAAATTGGGAATTATACCGTTAAAAGCTCAACGAGTTAGGAGGTAACTAATAGAATTATAAGTAAAATAGTTGGTGGGTCCCGGTAATTGGGAATCAATTTGTATACCCGCCTAACTAGGGTAATATGGAGTATACCCATAAATGAGGGTTTGAGACCCAATCCGTGGGCCTATTCATTTTAACCAAACACTTTAAATGACAATCAAACTCATTTCATTGATTCCATACCCCTCAAACAAACACCTCCTTAATTATGAGCAAGTGAAAAGTTGAAAAAAAGGAAATATGTTTCAAAAGGAAACTATTAATACACATCAAAACCGGGTTGACCCGGTTTATTTGACTCGTTTTTTCAACCTAACCCGTTGAGTTGACCCGGTTTAAATTGACTCATTTTTCAACCGGAACGGTTCAACCAGTTGAACCACATAGGTCGAACCGGGTTTCAAAATATTATGTTTAATCCTTAAATCCTCAAATTTTTATTATTTTTCGTTTATAAACCATAACACTTTTTTATCACTAAACTATGTGCTACTATAAAATCCAGTTGCTATGCACCGTACTCGTTTAGTTTACATAAATACCTTCATTCATTTGGGAAATTAAATTATGGGTCTTCTTTAGAAATTTTATAATTACATAATTTAAGCTATTTTGTCAAGCATATTTGAAAATAAAACTACAACTTTAATTCCATCTATCATAATCTTGAGCTCCGGCTCTAACTAATTTCATCAAACATAGCCGTTGTATATCTATGTACATTCAGCATTCTCTTCACATTTTTCTGAATGATCTTCATTCATTGTTTATCATACTAAAAAATGTTGACACTGATTCAGAAGTTTCATTTTCTACCCTCCACTTCAATTAATATCACAAAAACCCCTACTTTATCAAATTCATCACTTAAACAATCATCACTACACACTCTCAGTAGCACAACACACTTTCATCTGAAAATGGCCACTGGAGACTCCACCACCACCACCACCACCTCTGCCGCCGCCGGCGGAAACAACCAGCAAAACCCAGGTCAGTTTTCCGGCGATTTTATTTTTACCCATTTCAGTTTTTTTTTTTTTTTTTTTTTTTTTTTTTTTTTTTTTTTTTTTTAATAATAAAGTTTGATGCTTATTGGGTTAATCTGTGATTTGAAGATTGACCCATTATAAGATTTGATCATATGTACTAACCCTTTTGATTTCTTGGATTAAAAGTTATGATTTTGTAATTTTATGCTTTTTTGTATTCTAGTGCTTATTGTGGTGATAAGCAATCCCAAATACTCTACTGGGAACAGCTTATCTGCTTATATTATACGGAATAGCCACTTCAACTTAGGCTTAGTTGGTATCTGCCTGTTTTCGAACCAGAGGAGCACTTTAGAATAAGCAATCCCGAACACCCTATTAGCCCCTTTGACGTTAAAGTTATAAACTGTCGATGAGTAGTAAAAAAATGGGATGTGCTAGAAATAGAAAGATAGAAACCGACTTGATTTTTCTGCATTTCTATGTTTGGCAAAAGCAGCTGTGAGCAGTAGCTGTGAGCTGTGAGTAGTAGCCACAGCTCACCGCTCACCGCTTCTTAAAGAAGCATTGGAAAAATGAGCATTCCTAAAAAATAGGAAAGCTCACCGCTCTTATGCCAAACGAATACTAAAAATAAAAAAGCTCATTGCTCACCGCTCATCGCCTCAAAAGATCCAAAAAGCTCGGCGCCAAACATAGCCTTCATGTTTGCCTTTGTGGTAACTGCTAAAAAAGTGATTATATGATTGCGTTTTTGAGTCGTAGATAATCAATTTCTAGTGTTAGGGTGTAATGGATTTGATTCAAGTAATCAGTTAAATGAGTAGTTGCAAACTTGCAACCAAGCGTATCTGGATTCTCTGGTTACTCTAGGGGCCATATATACACGTATGTCGATATATAATCAGAATTTGTCAAACCCTTGACAGATTAATAATTATGTGGTTATTAGAACCTCAAGTATTGAATGTACATCCAAACACTGTTCTCTAGTTGCCCGTTTTGTTAAAAGTGATTTTACACATCACATAATGACTTTCAAAACACAATGCCAAACAACCCCCATATATTTTTTCGGAGGTCAAAGTTCATTAACTTCATTTTCATACCGTAAGATCTGTGAATTTGCATATAAGATACCTGAAATTGCGTATCTTGCATTGTTTCAGGGACTGAACAACAGAAAATAATTATACAAAACAAAAGCGGCGAGAAACTTGTGGGTTTGTTACATGAAACAGGCTCCAAAGAGATTGTAATCTTGTGCCATGGCTTCCAATGCACAAAGGTATATAATTTGTTTTCACAAGTTTCTATTTCATGACACGCACATGGCAATAACAGAAAGTCAACAAAATTACTGCCCGAAGTTGAATTTTGGGCGTAAAACAGATAGTTTTGCTTTGATTCTTTGGGTGGTTCATTGTGAATGTGTTCTTGTCTCCAGGAGTATAGTATGATGGTGGAACTTGCGGTTGCATTGGAAAAACAGGGGATCAGTGCCTTTCGCTTTGACTTTTCAGGGAATGGGTAAGTCCATACCATATCGATTTATTACGGGCATGCAGCATTACAACAAGTTTCTATTTTTACATATGCACTACAAAGAAATTTGGGGTTACACGATGCATGTTGTTTTGTCATCTTTAAGGAAAATTAGTACACTTTCTGAGGTCAGATAGACTAATTATCAACATCAAGGATGGAATGGTTCCTCTTGGTTTCAAGAACTCAAAAGACGTACTATGAATAAAAAATTTTGTTAAAGAGTCAATTTTTATCTTCTCTCTTGTTTGTACGCAAAGCAATTGCTGATTTTCAGGGAAAGTGAAGGCACATTTGAATTTGGTAACTATCGTAAGGAGGTCAATGATTTGCATGCAGTAGTCCAACACTTCACAGCTACGAATCGTGTTATAAGTGCAATTCTTGGACACAGTAAAGGTATCACATTTTGCGACTGTTTCGCCTGTTTGAAGTCTAATATGGGTGGTTTGACTTCTTAAGGTCAAACAAGCTTTGAGTTTTATGTGCATCATAAATCATAATATGTTTTTGCAGGTGGTAATGTGGTGGTCTTATACGCATATTTACATAACGATATCCCAATTATTGTCAATGTGTCTGGTCGGTATAAGATGGATAGGGGCATTGAGGAGCGTTTGGGAAAAGACTATTTGGAAAGAGCGAAAAAAGATGGCTTTATTGACATCAAATCGAAAACAGGTCAACCTTCGTTCATTATTAGAGGTGGCAATTAACTATTGATTTATGAATGAGTCTGTGGGTTATTATGTATCCCAAGCGTATCAATGGCTCAAATTAAGAAACTTAGCTAAAAGAGAATTGGGTCAAATGGGCGGACGGGTTAAACAGGTCGAACATCACATACCTCGTATCTTCAATGCTTACAACCTTGTAAACTAATGTATGCAAACATTCAGGTGACAATTGATTTAGTATTTTTTAAAAGTGGACAAAAAGGTGTTTGTGTGTCGACCTGCACCAAAACAAAACATGTTTTAACAGGTTACCCAACCCGCCTGACTTTCCCATCATACACCACAGGTGACTTTATGTAGAATTACAACTAATATTATGCTTATATAGGAGACGTGTCGTTTCGTGCGACAGAGGAAAGTATATTGGAACGCCTAAAGACGAACATGCATGAAGCGGGACTTAAAATTGACAAAGATTGCAAGGTGTTGACTGTCCATGGATCAGAAGACGAAGTCATTCCTGTTGACGATGCTTTGGAGTTTGCCAAGATCATACCAAACCATAAATTACAAATCATTGAAGGGGCTAACCATGGCTACGACAAACACCGAGACGAGTTAGCTTCAGCTGTTTTGGCTTTCATTGAGGACAATATGCATGGGGTGTGATTCTTTGAAGAACCATGTTGTGCTCTTTCAATTAACTAAATAAATAATAAAGCAAAATATTTGCATTGATGTATGAATTAATGAATCCATGGATAAATTATATATGTTTGATGGTGAATAATCTATTAATCTCATGAACTTGTACCACATAAACCACTACTTACTATTACATCATTTTGTGAACAAATGTACTCAGTTATTGATGATGTTCTTTTGGTCATGCACCACATTGAATAATTCGTCCAGATAAAAAGCCACGTATTGAATCATTACGATGCCCGGCGCAAAGAGTAAATTACTTAAATGAACACTTTCTACTACTAGTTTACGGAAATGAACCTCGCACATAAAATTATCGAAAATGAACCTTTTGATGTTATCCATTAGATCTATTACTAAATTAGTTTGTAACCGTTAGATGTAATAGACATGCATAAGGGCGAGGTGTACGCGAGGTGTAGTGACATTTAGAAGCTGGGCGAGGTGTAAACGATGTTTAGGCGAGATGAGGGTTTAGGCGATGTGTAAGCGAGGTTGTGAGCGAGATCAAATGCCTACACGTTGTGAAGTTGACCCTAGGCGAGGCACTATGCGAGGTGGAGTTAGTCGTGGCGTACTGGCGTGGCTCTAGGCGAGGTCACAGGGGAGGTCCCAAGCGAGGAAACTTCTAAAAACACGATAATTGAAGAGTTTTAATTGAATGCGAGGTCCTAGGCGAGATTGAATGCGAGGAAGCCTAGGCGAGATCGAATGCGAGGAAGCCTCACAAGGCGAGGCCCTACGCGAGGTGGAGGGGCCCTAGGCGAGATCGAAGGCGAGGTTTAGGAGGTGACAGGCGAGGTGGGTTTGAACATGGTTTTAAGAGCTTATTAGGCGAGGTTTAGGAGCAGGGCGGAGCTATGTGTAAGCCACGTGTGGTTTTAGGCGTCTAAGCGTATTTTTTCCGGTGAATTTTTCTGTTTTCTAAAATGTGCTACACCTGTTTGTAAAAAGTTTCTGGTGTTCTTGTTAAAAAAGAAAGAAAAAGGAAGAATGGGAGATTGAAGAAGATGACACACTAAAATAATGTTTTGTCCTTTAGCCAATTATTTTAGAGAGGGGTTATAAAGACCGGGGGTCTTTTTTAGATGCACCGGGTCTAGTGGCAGTGGTCCTTGGTCCTTTTTGAGTTTTTTTTGTCTTTTTCCCTATTTTGTCGTTTTGTGCTCTTTTTTTTCTTTTTTTTTTTTTTTTTTTAGTTTGTGTAATGTTTGTGTAATATTTGTGTAATATTTTTTGTATAGTTTGTGTAATATTTTGTGTTTGTATTTTGTTTGTGTAATGTTTTTTTTTGTGTTTATTTGTATTGTTTCACGGTAAACGTTACCACATTAAACGACTATAACAACAAATGTTATTATTCAATTAAACAACAACGTTAACACATTATTTAAAAAAACAACATCACGAACAAACAACGTTAACACATTATTTAAAAACAACAACATCTACGAACAACATTTACGACATATGAATATTATTCATATCATTTAAAAGATCATGTAGCCTTGCACCCGACTGACAAGCGTGATCCTCAGGATTCCTTGCCAATTCTAACTCCATCTCCAGCGTCTTTATTCTTGTCTTCAACAACTTGATCTCATTATCTTTAGCAACGCACTCATTATCTTTAGCAACGCAGTTTGAGCACTGCGTTGAAGATGAGGCTCGACTAAAGTACCGTCTTTCAAATACATCTTTCCAACTGAAGTATCGACACCCATAGTCAGTTGTACCTGGCTGTTACATGTTAAGAAAATAATAAGAAATATATTTTTATCACACAAATTAATTACATAAAACCCCTAAGCAAACGTATAATTATTTACCACTGAAAGAGGGCATGCATAATACAGTCGGCCCCGACTACCTTCTTTCGTGGATTTCCGTTCTATAATATATCCTCTATTACATCGACACCAGAAAGGATTTCCTTGGCCCACCTGACAAAAGAATTTGCATAAATCAGTAATCAATCATTTACAACATAAAACACGTATCATTTACAATGTTATTATTAATTTAAATATAAACAGTAATCAATCATTTACAACATAAATCAGTAATCAATCACTATGTTTATAATTATTTACAACATGAATCATTAATCAATTATTTACAACATGAATCATTCACTATGTTTATAATTATTTACAACATGAATCATTTAAAACATTAATCATTTACAATGTTTTGTATGTATATATTATTTACTAATTTGGTAGTTGATGCATATATAATGATTCCCACTCGGATGCAGCTTCGAATCTGTTCCTCCTCCATTGTGGGTGGAGATACGGAAGTGGAGAATGTTCGTCTAGCGTCAAAACAATGAAATGGCCTACTTCGTCCCCCACACGGGCTATCACAAGGGGGTCAGTTCTTTGTGACGGATCTGGACCACTGAGAAGCGGAAAAGACGTATTCCAACCCCGCAAAGATATAAATGCAACGGGTCGTCTAATCAATTCTGCAATAACCAACCCCGTGTTGGGCATTTCCATGTAGCGATTAGGCGGTGCATTTCCATCTCCGAACCAGTCTATTGTACGGCGAAGATCGTTAAAACCATCTTCCCCCCACAAACCCATGTAAACCTGCCAATTTAGGTCCATCTGTTGCAATAACATCTGCCTAACTTGGCGCCAATAATGTTGTTGTTCCCAAACACCATGGGCAACGCACCGAAACCCACAATTTCCGTCACCCACCACATTATATATACTGGTTATGTATGGATGCCAAAGGACTGGAAGCATACCCATAAGCATTTCGCTTACTGCATCTCCATCGTACAACCTGTGTCTTAATTTTTGTTGATCACTAGGACCCGTGAAAGAACTATGTCGGGCAGGTTCTTTGTTGAAGTTCGGGACTTTCGTAGATCTTGTAGCGGTGCTTCTTCGGGCAGGTTCTTTGTTCAAGTCCGGGAAATCATTCAAGTCCGGGACTTGTGAAGCCTTGCCCTTTTGGTCCTTTGCACTCGGAGGTCCACGAGTATTTTTCTTGACAGCAGGTTCTTGTGTGCCAACAGATTCAGGGTGGGTCATCTCTTTCAACTTCGTTATCATATTTTTTCTGACAAACGGCGATGCTTTGCTAACCATATCCGTGAATTGTCGAATGTCATTTTGAAACGAAGCATCATCATCATCATCATCATCATCATCATCTTCAGGCGGTGGCCTATTGTTAACAGGCCACGGAACAGACAGTGTTCTCCAGAAAATAGGAATTGATTCGAGTGGAATGGGGAGTTCTGAATTCAATAAAAGTGACTTATATAAGTTACTGTTATTAATAAGAAAATAGGAATTGATAGTTATAAATTTAATATAATTACCATGACATCTGTAGATATACATCATATGAAAGCATGGTAGTCCGTATATTGCATTCAACTTATGGCAACATTGGTCTGGGGTGATCCGTCGTCCGAGTTCTTTGAACATCAGATCACAAGCACGATGGGAAACTTTATACCGCAATTCTTGAAATAGTGGTATATCACATTTAAGTTGTAGCTCGTTGATGCTTCTATTAAAACTCTCTTTTATCCCATTTTCTTGCGAAATGAGAATCTTATCGACCATCATCAATAACCTATCTAATTTGGACTGTGTGCCGTCCAAATATGTTTTCAACAACGCGTGGTGAGCCTCAACTCTGCACGTTGTTGTTTGGCCGTATGAGCGATAATGGTCGATAATATACGAGAGAAACTTGTTTCCGTAACTCTGCAACCAGTTATCCAGATACCCTTTTATATCTGAAAAAACAATGAATTAATAAAAGGCCATTCGGGTGCTTATTAATTAAAAAACAATGAGAAAATAACTAAGTACCCGCATGGTCAACCAATCGTTGTTGTAGGCGGTTATAACGTTCCTCGAACATTTCCCGTGTCGGAGCTTTAACCATCCAATCCCAGGTGCCCTTAATGGACTCATACTCATTCTCTCCACGACATCTGTTTTTGCAATACTGAAGCATATTTTGATTTATATGCCATCGACAGAGTAAGTGGTGAGCGTTAGGAAATTCTCGTTCTACTGCCCTAACCAACGCTAATTCTCTGTCAGTGACAATAACACGTGGGTAATATCTTTCGTCTATAACTTCCTTCACTTTTTCCAATACCCATGTATAATTCTTATTTTGTTCACAGCTTACAAAGCTATACGCCATTGAAAATGTTTTATTTGTTGAAGTTACTCCAACAATTTCACACAACGGCAATTTGAACTTCGTTGTATTGTACGTGGAGTCCATCAGCATGATTTCTGGGAATGTACACCATAAAGCATACGAAGTGGGGTGCACAAAAAAAAAGCTCTTCAAGCTCGTTGGTATGCTCATTTACCCTCGGGTACCATGTATACCCTGAATCTGTCAAATGCGAGTAAAGAACTTGAATTGGAGTTCTATCACCCACTCTGGCTCTCCGGAGCTTATCTTGTGCGTTATATATGGTTCTGAGGCTAGACACGTTATTTGGATTACGACTCTTTATTGTTGAAAGTATATTCATTGGTCGTAGGTTACATTGTGTCAATTCGTCGACCAACCCCAACTCATCTTTGTTTTCTTTTGTGATGTTTTTGAGGGTTTCGAAAAAAGGGGGTGACCTTTCTGCCGAACGGGATAGGAAGCGATTAAGCGCCGCTAACTTCCCGCTAAGACTTTGCATTTCCTTCAGAGTCCCTGGAGATTTCATATCGGTGATTGTTTTGGTTTTCCTCGGATTGGCCCTAATTCTTTCGGAAGTCACCATATATCCCAAGAATTTTCCTTCTTCCACACCGAAGGAGCACTTCTTTGGGTTTAATTTCATATTGATCTTCCGGAGATTATCAAAAGTTTCAGCAACGTCGACCAGCATTGTTAGTTCAGAGTTACTTTTGATGACCATGTCGTCTACGTATGCCTCAAGGTTTCTTCCTATCTGTGAGCTGAATGCCGAATCTACCAAGCGTTGGTATGTGGCTCCTGCGTTCTTCAGTCTGAAAGGCATTTTAGTATAGCAATAAGTCCCTTGCTCTGTGTAGAATGCCGTCTTCTCCTCGTCCTCCCTTGCCATCTGCACCTGATGATACCCTTTATACGCATCTAGGAAGCATTTATATCGGAAGCCTACTACGGATTCGATTTTCCAGTCTATCTCGGGTAGTGGGTAGTAGTCTTTTAGGCAGGATGAATTCAGATTTTTGAAATCTATGCACTTTCTCCAACTTCCGTCACATTTCTTGACCAACACCGGATTGGAGATCCATGTCGGATACCGGACCGGACGAACTATGTCGGCCTTAAGCCACTCTTGTACTTCCTTAGTTATTATAATATTTTTTTTTCTTGCAAAAATGTGCGTCTTTTCTGTGCAACCGGCGTGTATTCAATCTTCATATTTAGGGAATGTTGTGCTATGAACCTTGGTACTCATGTCATGTCTTTCGGTTGCCACGCAAATACATCCTTGTTCCGTCTTAGCAAGTCTATCAATCTCCTCCGGTATTCGTCCGAGAAATTTCCCCCTATAGTTATCAATTGATCGGGATAGGCTGGATTTATTAATACCTCTTCTGTAAGAGCAACTTTGTTTCTCCCTTCCTGGTATGTTTCCTCCGCGGGTTCTTTCTTGTCCTCTTTCAATGATAACTGCTTTTCTTCGCGGACTCGGCACTCCATCATGGCTACTGACTGCATGACCAATGTAGCTATACCCTTTAGAGTGGGAAACTTTATCATGGCGTGTATGGTGGAAGGGATTGCTCTCAACTCTCTCAGACCCGTTCTTCCCAGGATGATGTTGTATGGTGAAGATGACCTGATTATTGCAAACTTCATTCTAGCCCTTCGGAACAATCCAGCTCTATCTTTCCCAAAGGCCGGACCACCTCTCCTGAGAATCCCATCAGGGGGAGTCACACTCCTGCAGTCTTTACTTGATTGAGGGGCACATGTTGTAAAGCAATGTTCATACATTACTTCCAATGACGCTCCTTCGTCCACAAAAACTCTCTTAACGAGATAGCCTTCGACCTCTGCCTCGATGATGAGTGGTTCGTCAGACGAATCATTCGTCGCTACGGGAGGGAAAGTTATTGGAACGAGCATCCATGGCTCTTCCGGTTCTCGGCCTTTTCTTTTTAAGGAACCTATTGCGCCAATCATATTGATCACCTTTGCTTTTCCCCGGGTGTTGTCTTTTGGCTGATCCCTACCTTGTTGTCTAACAGTTCGGAGTAGGTGATCTAGCTTCCCGGATTCCAACGCCACTTCCAATTGCTTCTTGAGGTGGTGACAGTCATTAGTAAAATGTCCCTTCTCTCCATGATAGTCACAATACCTGTCTGCATTTTCTCTGTTGGGTTTGCCCACCAGCGGCGACGGTGGGGGAAGTCGGAGCTGATGTTCCGTGGCTAATATCTCCTTTGGTTGTTTGATCAAAGCTGCAAGTCCCGGACGGTAGTGGTCATGCCTTCCCGCTTCTTTTCTTTGGAAATCTCCCTGCTGGTGGCCTCCTTGCCTTGGTGAAACATATGGAGAGTACGACTCTTTATATCGATAGTCTCCTCGGCGGTCGTTCTTTCGCCTGTCCACATGAAACCCCTTACTCTGTCCACCCTCGGGGAGAAGTTTTTGCGACCGTAGTCTTGTACTTCTCCCTTCGGAAGTTCCGTGTTCTTGTATGCTTCTTCTGACCGTACGAAATCGTCTACCCTTGTCATCATCTCTTTCACAGTGAGCGGCACCTTATCGGAGAACCGTTTGGCTAGTTCCGGACATTTATGGCTATTCATGAAAGACGATATGCGCATTACTTCCGGAACCCCAGGGATATAACTGGCTTCATCTGTCCACCTTTCCTTGAAATCCGGAAGGGTCTCATTGGCCCTTCTTACTATCTTTGCGATTTCTGTCGGGTCTCTGATTCCCTTCTGCCGAAGAGAGAATCGGGTGATGAACTGCTCTTCAAGGTCATCCCATCTGTCAATGCTTCCTGGCTCAAGGCGATTGAACCAACCTTGTGCTGGGCCATCTAGTGTTTGCTGAAACATTCGGCACCATACCGGCATTGGCCATTCAAACTGGTTGGCCGCTCCGGCAAAGAGGTTTATGTGATCATCCGGGTTTGTTGAACCATTATATAACTTGATGTTGTTCGGCATTCTATGCTTTGGTCCGGAAAACTCTATTATCCTTCGGGTGAAAGGTGATTTGTGTACTGACTTGAAAGGCTTTTGTAAATCGTCCTCAGGTTGGTCCTTACCCCGATTATCTTCCGGGATCCTATTGTCGTCCTCACCGAAGTCCAGCCGTATTGGCTTGAGAACATTCCCTCCAAGAGCATTATGCTTTTTAACCAATTCCTTCAGAGCTGTTAGATGCCCTTGTATTAAATCTTGTATGTTCGGTGAGTCACGGTTGTTCCGGTTAGAACCGTCCGGACCGTCTTTGTTGGTACAGTCCCCCCCCCCCCCCCCCCCGGTGCCCGTGAGGGGAGTTATAGGTGGGAGGCCCGTCATGCTATGAATCGGCAGATTGGACAATGGGTCCCACGGATGGCGCCAATTTGTTGAAGTAAATCTTTCCTCCTTCGGAGTGGCTGATTGTAGGGTTCTTCGGTCTTGATTACTGCACAAATACAACCGCTCGTTAGCCTTGCCCCGGGTGTTATCCCAGGACCAAGCTCCGGCGTGAGAGTAAGTATATTTCTAAGACCGAAAGGTATGATAATAAATGCGGGTATTTATTAGGGAGAATGAGTGTGTGTTACAATAAATGGCTTTGGGGTATTTATACTACCCCAAAGAGGGTACAGGTGAACAGTAAAGATGGTACCTGTTTGAACAGTGGCCGTACCTATGCACAGTGAAGTATCCTACGAACAGTAATTGTCGTCCTAGGCCTAGACTTGTGTCAGTTGTACTTGAGACACGTTTGCTGATTTCCTGGGAATGCGGCGCACGTGGACGTCCTTTCTTGCCCACCTGCCGGGAGGTAGCACTTCACTGTCCGGTATCTTTTTACCGTCTGGCACATGTCTTCCGCACATATACGTCAACATAGTGGTTTATGTGGTACGAGTTCATGAGATTAATAGATTATACTCCATCAAACATATACCGTATAACTTATCCATGGATTCATTAATTCATACATCAATGCAAATATTTTGCTTTATTATTTATTTAGTTAAATTCAAAGAGCACAACATGGTTCTTCATAGAATCAAATCAAACCCTATGCATATTGTTCTTTATGAAAGCCAAAACAACCGAAGCTAACTCGTCTTGGTGTTGGTCATAGCCATGGTTAGCCCCTTCAATGATTTGTAATTTATGGTTTGGTATGGTCTTGGAAAACTCCAAAGCATCTTCAACTGGAATGACTTCGTCTTCTGATCCATGGACAGTCAACACCTTGCAAACTTTGTCAATTTTAAGTCCAGCTTCATGCATGTTCGTGTTCAGGCGTTCCAATATACTTTCCTCTGTTGCACGAAACAACACTTTTCCTGTATAAACAGAAACATAGTTGTAATTCTATATGAGTCACCCATGGTGTGTCATCCTAGTAAATGGTTAACCTGTTTTGGATTTGACATCAATATAACCATCTCGTTTCGCTCTTTCCAAATAGTCTTTTCCCAATCGTTCCTCGACGCCCCTATCCATCTTATAACGACCAGACACGTTGACAACTATTGGGATCTCATGATGTAAAGACGCATATAAGACCACCGCATTCCCACCTACAAAATAAGAAAATATTAGCTTTAGGTCCACCTTATCAGCTCTAAAACTCAAAAGTATGTGCGTATTCAAGAAAATTCCACAATATTATTGAGTTTCCTTTTTATAGATATTAAAAGTCAAAGAGTTGGAGCTTGTTTGACTTTCCAGTAGTCAAACAAGCTAAAATAGCATACCTTTCCTATCTCCAAGAATTGCACATGCAACACGATTTGCTGCAGTGAAGTGTTGGATCACTGTGTGTAAGTCATCAACCTCCTTACGATAGTTACCAAATTGGAATGAGCCTTCACTTTCACTGAAATACAGAAATTGCTTATAATCATACGGATTTATCAGATAAAAGATACATTTTGACTTGAGAGTTTAAATATTACCATTCCATTAGAAAGTGGAAAATAAATTTAAAACATGATTTATAATAACTTCCTTTTCTATTTATAGTAACTCGTAACTCGTAACTCGTAAGTACCAAGTAATTAAGATTTTTCTTGAAATTAAGAGGACTCGTACCAGCTTTAAAGTTGGCAATTAGTCTATTACTCTATTTGACTACAAAAGTCAAAGGTTATCGCTTTCCTTTTCAAAATGCATTGTGCAACACTAGGACTTACCCATTCCCTGAAAAGTCGAAGCGAAAGACACTGATCCCTTGTTTTTCCAATGCAAAAGCGAGTTCCACCATCATACTGTATTCCTGGAGACATGAACACATTCACATTATAATCATTTCAGCTTAAAATTATACTTTGATCCAATATATTTGTTGTTTATCTAAAACAACGACACAAAAAGTGATTAAAAGTTTAGAATAAACCTTTGTGCATTGGAAGCCATGACACAAGATTACAATCTCTTTGGAACATGTTTCATGTAACAATCCTACAAGTTTCTCACCGCAATTGTTTTGTATAGTTATTTTCGGTTCAATCCCTGAAACACATACAATAGTTCAAAGATCAATAACTCGAAAAACAATCTCATAGAAACTCTTTATGCTTTTCGAAATGTTGAATAAGTAACTCACATTGGTTACTCAAAACTGCTTTGGGATAAACAATCAATTTCCAAACACCCTGAAAACTGGTTTATGAATTATGATGTCAAAGTACTAATCTTTATGACATGAAATAAACATTATAATAAGCACTGGAATTTGCATTTGGGGTGGCCAGGAAAGGGTTCAAAAACGGTCATGGATACCCTGGCTGGGCCGCGTACATATGAGTCAAAGACTCGCCCTCTCCATGCAACCTTAACAACGAAAACCTCATCCGTTTACTAGAATTTGCATTTGAAACATACTAAACAGAGATTTATAATCTTTAAAAAAATATTAAAATTTACTTTTTGCTATTTGTAGACTATGTTTAATAAATAAAAAAAAAGTGCAATCAAGTGTAGTACATCTAGTTTGTTAGGAGCAGTTAAATTCTGGAGTATTTTGAACCTACAACAATTTATGCATGTTAGAATTTCTTAAAGAGCCAATTACTTAAATGAACTCTTTTCTATACCATTTTATCAAAATGGTCGGCGCACATAAATTTTATCAAAATGGACTTTCGGTTGAGCATCCGTTAGATGCAAGACACATGGCTCATTAACAAATCAGTAACCGTCCATTTATTTAAAGCGCACATTAACAAATCATTTACCAAATTTCAAGCGCACAAGCGCACATTTACAGTTTGTTTCATTTGTGCGCGTGAACCATAAAAACCACAAAACTCCAAAGGATTAGCGCACAACACCAACGCCATTTCATTTCATTATTTTGTCCGAACCATAAAAAACCACAAAACTCCAAATGTAAAGCGCACAAGCGCGTTTGATTTTCATGTGCACATGAATTAATAAAAACAAAATAAATTACAAAACAATTACAAAACCACAAGATTCCAAATGTAAAGCGCACAAGCGCGTTTGGTTTCATTTTTTCGTGTGCGCCTCAATTTATAAAAATAAAATAAATTACAAAAAAATATAAAACCACAAGAATACAAACGTTAAGCGCACAAGCGCGTTTTGCTTTAATTTTGTTTTTATGTGCGCCTGGATTAATAAAAAAAAAATAAATTACAAAACAATTACCAAATCACAAGATTCCAAATGAAGAGCGCACAAGCGCGTTTTGTTTCAAATGTTGGTGTGCGCCTAATATTTAATCTGGCATACATGGTTCTCTCGTTAACCATTTCTTGAAGTCAAACTTGGGCATATAATGATTAAATAAAAAACTTAAAATCGTTTGTGCGCACTTTTATATGTAAACTAAAATATAAAAGTGTTTGTTAGGTAAAGAGGTGTATTGGTTGTGTTAATGAAAAAGATAAAATAAAGAAAGAGAAGTATCATACAGTATCTTTAATGTAAAAGTGTTTTTATTGAGTTAAATTCACGAAGATATAAGTGTTTTTTTTAATGTAAAAGTACATGATTCGTACCTACATGATTCGTACCTATATCAGTGTTTTTAATGTAAAAGTACATGTAAAAGTGCGCACAGGCGCGTTTTGGTTTATAATGTGCGACATGGTCCATTTTGGTAAAGTGATAGAAATTAGTTCATTCTTGTAAATCGTGTTAGGATATAGTCCACTTTGGTAATTAGTTTTTTCTTAAACGTAGCACTTAATTTAGCATTTTCGGGGGAAAAAAAAAGGACATAACTTTTAATCCAAGAAATCAAAAGGGTTAGTACAAAAAGCATACAACTTTATTACAAATTACCGGAAAACTGACCTGGGTTTTGCTGGTGGTTTACAGCGGTGATGGAGTCTCCGGTGGACATTTTCAGATGAAACTGTGTTGTGCCACTGAGAGTGTGTAGTGATGATTGTTTGAGTGATAAATATGATAAACTAGGGGGTTTTGTGATATTAGTGAAAGTGGAGGGTGATAAATGAAAGTTAGAGGTCAATGTCAACTAGCAAGTGTTGTGTTGTTCAGACAAACTATGAGAAGTGTTTGTGGTCATATGCTAACTTTTTATGCTCCTAAATGAATGTTTTTTTGTTACTTTTTTGAATGTGGATAATTTAAGGAAATATTTGGTGAAAAGATGTTGCACAACAAAGTGTTTGAATTAGCTTATGTTGTTTCAAAACTTAATAAGCTAATAAGTTAGTTTAAGTATTTAATAATTTCAGTTAATGCTACTATAATGATTGAGAAATGAAATGCTTGCGTATTGGTAAATTTGGTCAGTTAATTGGTGCTTTTAAGAAATAGGTCATGAGTTTAATCTCAACCGATTAAAAAAATAATTGAATAAATGTTCATTATTATCAAGAGATATCTCTATGGGAAAGGTCAGTACAAAAAGGATCAGGATTTCCATGCCGGTCTAAGTTTCTTTAGAGTTTATCCTCAAATCACATAAATTATGTTTTGGTATATGTAATCTCAATAACAATATATTACTTCTACGGAAACTTTCATACGTTGCGATAATACAAATATTGGGTTCGAACCTTAACCATAATCTGTAAACTAACAGTTTACACCTTTAGAGGGGTTGTATATTGACTTGACTCAAGAAAACGAAGCTACCAGTATCGGGATCGAACCTTAACCATTATCTATAAACTAACAAATTATACATTTAAAAAGTTGGATATTGACTTAATAAAGAAAATGTAATTGTTAAACATCATGACACCATCAAGGAATTCATCACGTTAGTTTCTTATTAAGCAGCATAAAAGTATTTCATAATTATATGAAAAACTGTATTACCAAAATTGGTCAGCCAATATTGAAATGACGGAATGTTGTAGCTTTGACACAGTTACTTATAACTATTGAGTTTCTGTTCAAATAATAGCCCATCTATACTGAGAAGCCAAGTAGAGGTATTCAAATTTGATTGGAATTCATATTAGCCGAAGATTAGTCCCTAATTTCATATATATATACAAGACCAAATGAATAATCCTGTGACTTTTGAAACAAAAAGAATAATATGTAATGCATACAATCATAAAATATGCCATTGGTATTGTAATCTTGGTTATTCGGTACATATATTAATGATAAGGTCCAAACACAAGAATATTAAACTAACAAAGGCCTAATTCCATAGTGCATGACATACAACACAAAACGGGTCAAAGTTTTAACAGTCACAACCTCAATGACTAAAACCAATAGCGAAACAAACTAATATCAGTCTTGACAAACAAGTCATTCCATATGCGGATTTTAGGTTAAACATTTCTATTGTCTCAATCTCTTCTTTCTTGTGCTTATTCTTCATTTTAGTCATTTCCTCATCATGCAATTACATCAACTTCTACCTGTACGACTCAATAATGATTAACAAATGCAGTTCAAAAGAATTAAATAAAAAAATATTAACAAATTCAAAGGGTGGTCGTAAGAAAGGTGGAAACATATTTGACATTTAAAAACTGACAAATTAAATGTTCTGTCAATTATAAAGATTATTAAATTCACGAAGTGCCATGAAATGTTAGCTTTTGGTTTCCATGTCTTCAAACTAGTTCGTTAGCTTTTGGTTTCCATCATAAGTGGCAAAATGGGCCGGGTCAGGTGTAAACGGGTTTCGGGTGTAAACCGGTTCACGTCTGGACGACTCATTTGGGAGCACGGGTCTAAACGGGTCCGATTACATAATTGGTATGTTTTGTACATTCCTCTTCCTGCTGGTGGTTTTTCTGTGTATTAAGTTATCAAGGTATTTGCTGTTGGTATACATGGCTACATCACACAACTACACAACTACGACTCACTAACCAAACAAATGTGAAAACACTCTTACGTTATTATTCAATCATATGTTTTACAAATACCACACTTTTTAAAATAGATTTTAAATCAACTGTGGTCTAATTGAAAACTCGTAAACCATATAACTCGTGCTAAACAGATGATAGAAAGCATGCAGTTTGTAGAATTTCACAATCACGATATTCCAAGAAAGCAAAAACTTCCAAAGTAAGACACTCTCATAATAATAATAATAATAATAATAATAATAATAATAATAATAATAATAATAATAAACCAGTAGAAATAGTTCCATAATAAGCAAGTAAAAGTCTGAATTTTAAGCCTAATTAGAAATAGTCTTAAATGCATTATACAATAGCATAGACTAGACGAATACCCGTGCAAAACGGCGGTGTATAGCGGAAAATAATTATACTTGCAAATTTGTGGTTCTGGTGTGACTCTTAATGCAACCGTTTTTTTTTTTTTTTTTTTTTTTTTTTTTTTTTAATTGATGCAACCGGTTGCAACCGCGTGATCGTAGACGAATGCCCGCGCAATGAGATTTTATAGTAACAGATAGTTTGTTGATAAAAAAAATTTATAAGTTATAAACGAAAAATAATAAAAGTTTGAAGATTTGGGGATTAAACATAATGTTTTGAAACCCGAATCGACCCGGGTAGTTCAATCGGTTGAATCGTTCCGGTAAAAAAATGAGTCGATTTAAACCGGCTCAACTTGCTTGGTTGGGTCGAAAACGGGTCAAATTAAACCGGGTAAACCGGCCGGGTTTGAAGTGTCCCGGGTCAACCCGGTTAGTAAGTGTTGTTTTTAGTTTTTTGTATTTAATTTGGTAAATATGATTTTAATTGGTTGTACAATGTGAATAAATCATTGTACTTTTAAGTAATTGAGTGTTTTAATAAAAATATTAATTACATTATAATTTCTCTCTCATTTGACCATTGTTTCAACTTTAAATATTCAACATTTTCAACTTTGACCATTTTTCAATTATATGTAACTAGCAAGGTCCCCGCGCGATGCAGCTGCGGGCACCCTGTAATTTAATTTTTTCAGGTAATAATTTATTTTATTTGTACATTTTTTGGCAATAGCTTTGCTGATTAGTTTTTTATGGCAACAGTTTGATGAAATTTTGATTAGTTTGTATTATTTATTATTTATTTTTTTTTAGTAGTTTGCTTGGTTTGTACAATATGTGAACATATTTTAGTTTATTATGTACTTTTTGACAATAAATTTATGGATATCAAAAATTTCGTTTAGCTCGTGTCCGTTTGACCCGTGCCCGTTCGGGCTCGAGCCCATTTGGCCCATTGCCCGTTCGGGCTTGAATATTTGTATAATATGCTTTATTATTTGTATTAGTGTCATTTAATGCAGGAATTGTATTTATTGACAACTTAATTAATTGTATTTAATGTACATAATGATTTATTTATTGTATTTAATGTTAGTATTAATTGTATGTTAGAATTAAATATGAGAGGAATTTGTATAAGTAGCATTTGTTATTGTACTTATAGCTTTAGAAGTTGTATTGCTTAATTTTAAGTATTTCTAATAGTAGGCCTTCCTCCATTATAAGATAGTTAGATAAAGATAATTATAGTTGGACTTTTATATTGTTGTTTCTACTGGTGTCTACACAAATTACTTTATTTACATGAGCATTGACAAAAAGAAAAAAAAAATGATCGGGTGATCTTTTTCTAATATTGTATAGACTCAAATCACGATATTATAATTAAATGTGAGGCCCTTTGCCATATAAGCTACCACTCCATATTGTTTAATGGATTCAACCTAAAGTATATTTAAGAGATAAACTAGGATTATATTTAACAAATATACTAGTAGGATACCCGCATGTGCAGCGGGTACCCTGTAACTAAATTTTTTGACAAACAATGTTTTTTTGACAATAACTTTATAAAAGACAAGAATTTTAGGTTCTAATAACTTCAAACAATGACAGACTATACTATGTTAATGATGCAAGACATAGAGAAAGTCAAAGAAGAATTCTTTATGTTTGGAGTCTTTAGTTTATAGTTATTATCTTTAGTATTAATCTTAGTACGTATTTGCTGTGAACTTATTTGTTTCCTATTAGGAGGAGTCATGTTTCTATCTCCTTTATATATGGTTGATGTTTAGGTTTGTGAGATATTGAGTTTTGTTTTCTGATTAAATAAAAAGAGTCGAGAAGAGTTTTTTCTCAAGTCTTGGGTTTTTTTCCTTCTTCGTCAGGTAAATGATATTACCCCTTTGTTCGATAATACGTTTATTATCCTCGTCCGGCAATACGTGTATCCTAATTGCCTAAATCTGTAGCATCTTGCTACATCAATTGGTATTCAGAGCCTGGTTATTTGTTCGGGTTTCAATACAAGGGTTGTGATTTCAATTGCAATCCTAGTTTGGGTATTCTTTTACAATCTCAAGGCTGATTTTTATATCAAGATTCAACCATGGTTGGGAACGATGCTAATAATGATCGAGTTGAGCAGCTCAAAAATTCGTTACAACAATTTAGAGAAACTGCCCGGAATTCTTTGCAACAAATCACTCAAACCCTAGCAACTTTGACCCCACATGAGAATGATGAACCACATAATTGTGGAGGTCCTAGACTAAATAGAGGTCGCGGGAATGGTCAACCTCAAAGACAACATATTCATCAACATGGAGAAGATTCTGATGTTGAAGATGATTTTGAAAAGAATGGGAAGTTGGTGGACAGTTTGGTCGTCACAGGCATGCAACCAACTTCGACTACCGTAAGCGGGCCAAAGACATCCCGTCTTTTCATGGCTCTATGAATGTGGAAGACTTCTTAGATTGGATGAGTGAATTAGACATTTTCTTCAAATTTTATGAGATGCCCATGGATCAACGAGTGATGCTTGTGACATATAAGCTCAAAGGCGGGGCTCAATCTTGGTGGAAAAATATGCAAATTACATGTGAAAGACAAGGGAAATTACCAATCACTAGTTGGGAAAGAATGGAAAGAGAGTTGCGTAGAAGGTTTCTTCTGCCTAATCATGATCAGATACTATTTAATCTTCTTCAACATTGTGCTCAAGGCGATAGAACCGTAGAAGTTTATACTACTGAGTTCCATCGATTGTCATCCTGAAAAAACTTGTCTGAAACCAAGTCCCAACAAGTGACTCGGTATCCATGATAAGATATCTCTTGTTCCTGTCTACACTTTAGATGATGCATACAACTTAGCGATAAGGGCAAAGAATCAACTCCCAAGGAATAGCATGCTAATTAAAAGTGTACCAAGTATCGACCCATCTTCACAACACACTACAAATGATGAGCCGTTTTCAATTTGTTATGTTCCACCAAAAGCCATGCCTCGGCCACGGCTCTTGTTGCAATAAAAAGATTCATGAGACGCTCAATCTTTAGCGAAGATGCTGAAGACCGAACGGTCTGTGCATGAGGCACTAACAACACCTTCTATCCACCATATATCACTTGTTGTATTGCGAGATAATTGTAACAACACCTAGCGGATAGCACATGATGATGGGACCCATTATTCGAAGACCGTGGGACCTTTATTTCAACCAACACCTCCTTCTCTTCCTTCGCGTAAAGATCCCCAAAATGAACCGAACCAGGGTTTAACACAATCGACTTTCCATTACACGAATAAACTGCGGTTATCTTAGCCGGATCTGAATCGGGTGCCACGCCTAACTCAATCCTTAAATCCCGAGCCACTACACTTAACAAACCACCCACACATTTCGTAAAGGCATTTTCAGCGGGTTTATTACTTTCATAACTATACCTGATGAAGCGAAAAGTGTACCGCTTTTAGGGGGTCATTTAAGCCCTAAATCGTGATTATTTGATCAAATATTGCCCTAAATTGTTCCTTTTGTCATTTTAGGTACTTTTGGGAAGAATTTTACAAAAGGAAGCATTTTGGACGTTTTTGGAACGAAAAAGTGCAGAAAATGGCAAAGTCTCCAAATATGGTGGAAACAGTACCTGACGGCGTCAAGAATTGCTCTTGACGGCGTCACGACTTGGAAAAGGGTTGGATAAATAAAATATACGTGACGATCCAGAAGGTTTTTTTAAGGAGTTCGTGACGGCGTCACGTCTTAATGGAGGAAGGCCATCACGTATCAACTTAAAGAGAGACGGCCGAGAGGACTTAGAGAGTGACGGCGTCAGGATTTAACCTGACGACGTCAGATGATTTAAAGTGACAACGTCAGGAAGAAGTCTTACACGAGAAAAAAACCTTAGTGAAACCGTCACAAGATGATCGAGACAATCACAACTTGCGCGCGAAGTAGCTGACACTGTTTTGGCCATAACTTTTGCATACAAACTCGGATTTGAGCGATTCAAAAAAGGAAACGATAGGGACGAAGAAATCTTCGATTTGGTGAAAAAATGGTCTTGACGCCGTCATGTGTATGGGCTGACGCCGTCAAGATGGGCCGACAGAAAATCTGCCTATAAATATAACCTTATTACTTCACTTTTTGTAAGCCCTAACCCTAAGGTCGATTCCTGGGTTTAGGTAGGTGTTTTTCCAGCAACTTAGAGGGTTTCAATCACTCCATAAACATCATATATTGGTTTGTTGATTCTATCTTAATTATGTTTACCATTATCATTGTTGCTTATTCTTCTTTGATGATGTTTTGCTAATTCACCTTGTGTCTACTTATGATTGTATGAAACCTGTATATAATTGATTAGATATTATTGATCCCTTGTTGATGTTTGTGTCTATCTTCATCAATTAGGGTGTGACACTTCGATAGGTCTAATTGGTTTAACTTATAATTCTTGTTTCCTATTGTCTCTTGTTTAATTGAATGATATCGATGTAGGCTTAAGAAAACTGGCAGACTTCCAATTGGTAACTTGCTTGAACGTCTTAAGAAACATGATCGGAGGTGAACTACGATTATATGGTTGTATTTAATGCATAAGCGAATTCCAGTGATCCCATGTTAGGAGCTTTTAACGGCTCGACATAGGAGTGAAGTAGGAGCTTATAGAGTTAGGGAAGATCGTACACGACCCTACGAATAGTATTAAGGAATACAACCCGTCAATTAAAACAAGGATGTGACAATTCAATAAGTAGAATTGGACAGCTAGCAAGGAGTAATATATCATAGGTAGACATGCTTCACTTCTCTTGTAGAACCCTAGTTTATTTTCCTACACATTAGTTTAAGTAGTAGCTTTTGGGTTAGTTGATTAGCAACTAATTCCGCCTCTTCTTTCAAAACCCGAGATTTTTACTTGCTTTTCAAAAAATATAAAAATACAAAAAGAATCATCCCTCACCTCTAGACCTAGTTAGATTAATTTCAATCCTAACGACACTATTCCTGAGTTGAACGATCAATCCCCCGGTACTTGTCACTATACTATACTAAAACGATCAGGTACACTGCCTGGTGGGGGTTGTAAGCTTCTCAAGATCCCTTGAGAGGTAAAACCTGTTGCGAGGGCGTAATTCCCACGTATCAATACCCATCCCCGGTTTTTTTCCAAATTATGAACCGGTATCTCAACATGAGTAAATCGCGTGGACGACACGTGGTTTTCCTGTTGCCGGTTCAAATTAGTATTAGTATTAGTATCATCCGATAATAAAATAATACTCGCAATAGGATTTTGTTTCCTTTAGTCTTCCAACACTTTAGTTGCTTTCCTCAATGCTTCACTCGCACCCGCACTATTTTAGCTAAGTTTTCTCAATTCAGATATCTGAAATTTTAGATAACAGATTTATATAGCCGAATATCCAAATATCTATAAGTTTTTGAAAACTTTTATGAGTTCCAAAACTGATTTCATAAAATCCAACTTTTTAAAATTCTAATCAAATTTTCGGATACCCGAATACGAAAATAAAAATCAATACAACCTATAAAACAAATTAAATGACATGTCAATATTCCTTACTATCTAATTTTAACATAATATATATTTGTCATTGTTTGAAGTTATTAGAACCTAAAATTCTCGTCTTCTATAAAGTTATTGTCACAGAAAACGTGTTATCAAAAAACATTGTTTGTTGAAAATTTTAGTTACAGGGTACCCGCCGCAACACGCGGGTATCCTACTAGTATATTTGTTAAATATAATCCTAGTTTATTTCTTAAATTTAGATTGAAGTATTAAGCAATATGGAGTAGTGGCTTAGATAGCAAAGAGCCTCACATTTAATGGTAATGTTTTGGCACAAAAACATTATGTTCTTTCTTCCTCTTTTCTTTGATCATTATAACGTGTCGATATGTGTTTATAAGTGATCCCATTACCCTCTACATCAAAGTGCAAGAGAAGAACACCCGTATTCGTCAACGAAGTGTTAGAATCATCACACACACACACACACACACACGTAACTAGTGTTACGATTCTCTTCTTCCCCCCAAATTCTCTAAGTTGTATATGTTGTAAAGTTGTATATCTGACTTGTGTGTTAGTCGTGATTAGGTGTGTTAGGACAAATACGGACAAAGTATAAGTCCGTGAAGTAGTGTGTCTAGATTAGGACTTGTGTAAGTCGGTGTATCTGTGTATGAAGATTTGGACTTAGTGTGAGTCCGTGAAGTGAAGACTTGGACCGAATGAAGGTTCGTGAAGGCTTGGATCGGGTGAAGATTCAAGTGGACGGGGTGATCGTCTGTGTGAAGATTTGGACGGGGTGATCGTTCGTGTGAAGACTTGGATTGTGTGTAAATCCAAGTGGATAAGAGTGCTTGTTCGTGTAGCCACGTAGGCTTTGTGTAGATTTGTTCTAGATAAGATTAGGACCCGACATTCCGCTTAGCGTCGTTAAACTTGGTGTAAGCTTTGCGTACGGTTTGTTCCGCCAGAAGGGAGTGTGTTGACATAGTGGCTGTGAACTCTCGAGTGTGGTACTCGGGGAGTGGAGTAGTTCGAATAGTGAGCTTCGTGCCGAACCACTATAAATCTCGGCTTCTCCGTGTGGTTGTGTTATTTCCTTATCTCTTGTCTTTACTTTACTTACTTTACATATTGCTATTGTGTTTATAAATCTTACACAACTATTGAATCTAACGAATTTTCAAAAACAACTTAAAACATAGGTGAAAAAAGGGTAGGGTGGTAGACAAAGGGAAGTGGGTAGATGGTGCTTGGTGTTGGGAATGGGAATGGGTTAGGGAACTTAGAGGAAGAGTGTGTAAAGAGTTTGAAGAGTTGCAAATTTTATTGCAAAATGTTGTCATAATGTTTGATTGTAGGGACCGTTGGAGATGGACACTTCATGAGAGTAGAGATTTCACGGTCAAAGAGTTGACAAAGTTGGTGGAAGAGAAGATCTTAGACGTGAATAATGGAGGCGACTCGACGATATGGAACAAGTGGGTACCTAAAAAAGTCAATATCTTTGTATGGAGGGCCTTAAAAGGAAGGCTTCCGGTTCGTGAAGAGCTAGACAAGAGAGGAATTAATTTGGATTCACTTCTATGTTCATCGTGTGGTGATATAGTCGAATCATGTTCTCATTGTTTGGTTATGTGCAACTTTGCTATGAGCGTGTGGCAAAAAATATTTAGTTGGTGGAAGATCGGAAATGTCAACGCTTTTTCCATTGAGGAAATTTTCTCCTCTAATGGGAATACAAATATTCCTAGTCGTTCATCGAGATTGTGGCAAGTGGTCATTTGGACATCCGGATATTTTATTTGGAAAGAAAGAAATACACGGGTGTTTAAAGGTAAAGATTCAAGTTTAAATAAAATTATTCAAGATATACAACTTAAAAGTTTCGAGTGGATTGTTAGAGGATCGGGAAAGAAAAGTGAGTTGAATTGGCAACATTGGATTTTTGATCATCTAAAATGTCAAATTTGAAGATGTTTCTCAAGTGTGGTTAGCTGTTGTGTGTTTCTGTTATGACATTAGTTGGAGGTCTGCAAGTTTAAAGTTATTTGTTTTATGGGTTGCATTTTTTTATCTATAATGTACCTGGTATGCACATGCTTTCTCAAGTGTGGTCAACTATCATTTGTTCATGTATGGCATAAGAGCATGTGGTAAGGTAACAACGAGTTAAATCTTAATGCATTGTCACGTCAACGCCACATCAGCTTTTCCCTTTTAACCTTAACTCTTGACTTTCTACCCCGGTAACATAACTCACCTATAACTCACCTTAACTCACCTCCACCTCAAATATTTTCAATTTCAACCCTAATTTTTAACAAACACTTCATTTATTTAAAACATAACATTAATTAAAACATAACATTACATTACATTACGAAATTAAAATAAAATAAAATAAATAACGATACTAAATAAAAAAACGAAATCAATAAAACACTACATCACATAATTATTCATAATTGACAAGGAGGCAACCCAAGTTTCATGGCGATTCGATCCTTTTCCGCATTAACGAAAGCCACCTAATGTGGATCTTTGCCGGTGGTGTCGAGCATCAAAAATTCTAACTCTTTCATCCTTTGTTGTGCGGCTTGATTTTCGGATGTCGCCTGATACGCCCTACTTGCCTCTTCACGTTTCGGTTGTTGCCTGTTAGGACATCCACTTCACTTTCCCCACTCTTTATCTCGCGTTGCGCCTGTTTGTAAAAAGCCTTGAACTTAGTGCAATCACGGTTCAACGTTTTCCACTTAGATTGTAGCATATCTTTGTTGCGGTCTTTTGGACTTACTCTATTGAACTCGGCTCTTATATGTTGCCATAACGTATCCTTGGTTTGTGAAATCCCCAACCTCGAATCCTCTGAACAAGCATTTTTTTTTTTTTTTTTTGCTAATAGAAGAGTATTGTAGATGAAAATAGTTGTGAAAGTGTGAAAAAATATTGTGGGGGTGAAGGGGTATTTATAGTTGTAATAAAATGGTTTTGAAAAAAGTTTTTTTTTTTTTTTTTTTTTTTTTTTTTTTTTTTTTTTTTTCACTTCTAACTGTTTACAAACGGTAATATATTATAGAGGGTCGAAATGATTTTTTTTTTTTTTTTTTTTTTTTTTTTTTTTTTTTTTTTTTTTTTTTTAACTAGCCGTTGAGGCCAAAAAACGTTTTTTATTTTTATTTTAATCGAATGCAGCTTCCCTTAACGCACGTTAAGTGCTTGCCCGAGCACGTTAACGCACCCTTTGCCTTTGGGGGCCGGTAAGGTAACGCACCACGTTAAGGTGGTGCGTTAAGAGTTAACGCAGGTGGCTGCGTTACGTTACCGAGTGGTCTAAGGTGAAGGGGTGCATTCTTAAAGTTTTGGTGGGTCTGCATCTTTTGGCATTGATGTGCATTCTCATTGTGGTTCTATTTTCTTGGAGTGAGATACAAGTTCAAGAGTGTTGGTATGTGAGTATGGTTTGTATTGTGGTTTTTGGTCGTTGTTTTCTTTTAGTTTTAATATTTGTATTTGTTTTTTTTTGGGTCCACTTCGATTAATCATCTTGTTGATAAGTGGATGTCTTTTTTTTTTGTATTTTGGTTGCGGTTTTCGCTTAGTGATATATTGCCGTTAAATAAAATAAAAATAAAAATTGAAAAAGTAATTCTAAACGGTGAAACTATTCAATCATATTTTAGTTTTTACATCGTTAACGTTGAGTAAAAATATAAAACAATTTATCTCATTTACACTATTTTTACTTTGTTAACAAAACATGACAAATCCATAGAATGTCACTATCCTTATCTAATATTACGACTTCAATATTGCGAAAACAAAAACAATCCCGCACGAGATCTCAACCTTGACAGCATCGGTTTCAACGACCACACTCGTTTAAAAGTATGGTCATACCAATCCAATTAACTACTACGTATTTAATGTTGAAAAAAAAAAACAAACACTAATAAGTCTACCTAATTCCCAAATTTCATCATCATTCTATTGAAAACTAAAATCCAAACATGGGTGTGATCAAATCAGCAATAGGTGACGGAGTGTTAACTTTCATGTGGGTATTTTGTGCATCGTCTTTAGGTGCAGCTACTAGTGTCATAGCAGCATATCTTGGAGTTAAAGGGATGACGTCACTGCTCATCACAACCAGTCTTATATTTGTTTTGTTGTTTGTGTTTGGTGTTGTTGGTGATTTGTTGGGTGGGGCCAGTTTTAATCCTACTGGTACTGCTGCTTTTTATGCTGCTGGTTTGGGGAGGGATACTCTTTTCTCTGCTGCTGTTAGGTTTCCTGCTCAGGTAGTGGCTTTTTTTTTTTTTTTTTTTTTTTGAGGTTTTGACTTTTGATCATGTTTTGTTGGGGAGTTTAAGGTTTGTGGATTAGTTGTAGTTTTGTGTTTTGATGTGGTTATATGATTGAAGTTATAGAGATTTTGAGGTGAAGTTAATATTTAAGGGGGTGTTTAGCTGTTCGGGATTGCGATTTGGAGTATCGATCTGATTTGATTATTGTGTTTGGAAACCGCAAATTAATCAGATAACAATGTACGACAAATCATGTAAAATTAGTGATATCAGTGTTCCTTAGAAACAAAACGCTGTTTTGGAAACAAAATATATTTTGGAAATGCAATCTCAAACACCCGCGTAACTGCTTATCTGGTTATTCCGTTATTGCATTGTTTTAAACTATATAAGCAATACCCAACAGTCCAACAGTCCAACACTATTAAAAACTTGCTTATTGCTGGAAAAAGTAAGCACTTAGAAATAACTCAACATGGTGGTGTTTGCGGATAAGCACTTCAAAGTAAGCAATTGCGAAAACACCCGCTAACATGCTTGTTAGTGCTTATTACTTTTACAATAAACAGTTCTGGATAGAGTGTTTAGAATAGGCAGATAAAAATTTAGAAAGAAATCCCAAACGCCTCCATAGTAAAATTGCTCATTGTATTTTGATTCTGTAGATGTACAGTAAGGGTGTTTGAGATTGCTTGTGCAAACTACTGTATGAAGGATATGATTCGTTTTAAATAAACAGCTAGGAGTTGCTTATTTAAAAAGCACTAAGCAGATAAGCAATTTCAATAAGTTATCCCAAACACTCCTTTATATTAGTAACTAGTGTAGTATAATTTTAACAACTCCAAATGTACTTGTACTTCTCCTTATCTGATGTTTGTGACCGTTATTATAGCAAATTAGTTTAAATGTACATTCAAACACCTCTTTAGTATAATTTTAACAACTTCGTACCTACTTCCACAGGTTAGTTGGTTCTGGCATTAAAAGCCGATGATGTCAGAAAGTAAATGAAGTGTGGGTTTTGGGTGTGAGTTATGTGTCCATTAAAAGCTATTTATTGATGGTTTAAAATAACATTCTTATATGGTTTTATTTGGTTAAAGGTCATCTTTGCCAATTTGCCACTGTGGGTCAACTTAGGTTAAAATGTAATGCTTTGACTTCTTAATACACATTCTGTTTTACTCAATATCGGAATGGATAGTTGGAATCATGGAATGCATGCGTAGAACGTTCTTGCTAGTTATTGTCCATATATTACCCTATCCCAAGATAGAAGCTTAGGAATTGCATATCAGAAAATACAGGATCTTAGAACATACATAGTATCAGCTAACCGCAGAGATAACTTTCAGTTTTGAAGTCGAACAGTATCATGAACTTGAATGTTGATGCAAAAAAATAAATGCCACAAGATGTAGACACATTGTGATGTTAATAACACGTTACGTTTTCTATTATTAATGAGTTATCTTTTAACATATCTTAACCTATTTCTCCAAATCAAATTATTGAGCTTTCACTTTAGAAGCACATCTAGCCATCTAGGCACCTATTATGTTGATTCAGAGGCTTTTCTAGATATTTTAAATGTTGTTAAAATGGAAAAACTTAGGTGGATACTGGTTTTGGCATTCACACCGGTGATGGATGGGTGGTGGTTGTGAATTAGGAATCCGTTATAAGCCCTCGTTTGTCGTTCCCAAATCACATTCTTGTCTGGTTTTAGTTGTTTGAAAGTTATATGTGTCAATATGCTGTTTTGGTCATGGAGGTTACAGTGTCCGCTATGATTTCTACAAGTCTAAATTTGACTTAATTTTGAAATTAATTGACGAAATGCAATCTAGAAAATTCTCATTATTAAATGACCATATCTTTACCCTGTCTTAAGATGGAAGCTTAAGAATTGTACTACAAGGAAATGCAACATCTTAGGACACTTATTATATCAGCTAACCACATGAGATATCTTTGACTTTTGAGTTTGAACTGTATGCTCTTGAACTTTAAAATTGATATAAACAAGGTGTTTCTTGCCCACGCGTTGCGGTGCAAATACACAAACGTTATGCGCAAAATTCTCATTTATATAAGGTATGAATGAAACGTTAAAGTTAGAGAAATGTGAAATTTTAGAAGTAAAATTATAAAGTAATTATAATTTGACATAAATCAAGCATCAAAGACTAAACAAGAATATAAAATGAATAGTGATGAATAGTAAAACTTTGCAAATTGATATTAAAGAAAGATGCAATAAATATTTGGGGGAAACCATATTAAAGAAAGATGCAATAAATATTTGGGGGAAACCTCTAAAGTTTGTAAACCTTTGATGTTAAACGACAGAAACTATGTCAATTTTGGATCTGAAAAGCATCTACTTTGACTCTTAAGGTCTATGAGCATCTCGTTTCTCAAATATGTAGCAACTTTGTTGCAAGCAACGAACTTTGACTTTCCAAGTTAACATGTGAATCTTATGTTCGAGTTTTTGACAGGCGTTAGGTGCAGTTGGTGGTGCATTAGCAATTGTCGAGATGATGCCATTGAGTCACAAACACATGCTCGGCGGACCCTCTGTTAAAGTTGACTTGCATACTGGTGCTATTGCTGAGGGGGTGTTGACTTTCATCATGTCCTTTTTGGTACTTTACATTGTCCTCAAGGGTCCCAAAAGCCCACTCATGAAGAATTGGATGCTTGCTATGTCAATTGTGACTATGGTTGTTACTGGTTCCAGTTACACAGGTCCTTCAATGAATCCTGCCAATGTAAGTATTATGTATTTACTTCACTTTTGTTCATCTGACTTTCCTTTTATAGAATGATAATAAACCCATGATCTTTTTTAGTAAGTGTAAAAAATTGGGCAGGGCAGGGAGGGTTGGGTAACTGGCCAAATATGTAATAGTTGGTGTGTGTCATTAAGCGGGCGGGTTGGATTAGGTTGACCCAGAAAACTATTTGACCACTTTTTATCATAAAGAATTAGTGTGTCAAATATGATCACAAAAACTACTTTATGTCAACATGTTCTAACTGTTTGCATGAAATAATTTAGGATGTTATATACATTATAGATAGGAGGTGACACGAACACAATTTCATTTCAATGCCTGTAATACTCTGTTTTTTTTTGTTTCAAGGTTTCTGGCTACTGTAAGTCTTTCACTTCATGTATACCATGTATTGTTCCATCAGCTTGTAAATGTCTTTATTTTTGGCGTCTTGCGTATATGCTATATATACTTGTTGCCTTGCAGAAAATGAGAAAAATAACAATGGAATCATGCATGACACACTTTTTGTTTTTGTCATTTCTACCCCTACATTTTGTTTTCTTTCATAACTGGATGAGGGTAAAATAGTCAACATCCAAAATACACTTTGGGTGACTTCTGACCCTTTACCAGTTTTCTTTCAGGCTTGATTGTAATGATTTTACATGTTCGATCTGTTAGTAATAACACGTAACTCTAATAGACCCATTAATAGGTTGAAACCTCCCTCGCCATTTTTAGTATTAGATCGCTAAATACAGTTATATTATTCTTTTTTGCAGGCATTTGGTTGGGCATATGTTAACAATCGACACAATACATGGGAGCAGTTTTACGTTTACTGGATTTGTCCATTTATTGGTGCAATATTCGCCGGTTGGATTTTCCGAGTGTTCTTTCCGCTACCTTCAAAGAAGAAGAAGACAGCTTAATAACAAGACAGAAAATCACTTCTATTCTTGGTAACAAATTATTGTTTAAGAATTAGACTTTCTTCTAATGGGAATCATGTAGATATATTGTGATTCCTTCATTTAAACTTACAAATGCTTTGTAATTTAACTTTAGTGTTACATTTCAACTTTTAATATTGTTGCCTTGCTTCCCTTTTATTGGTGCTAAGATTCTACAAAAGTTGTGGATTCAGGTTTTCTTGTGTTGGTATCTTATCATTGCAAAATGATTCATGTGTGTGCATTACAATTTTAACATTATTTATTTATTTATGTATTTCAAAAGGCAATTAACTGTCTCACAAGTTCAAAAGGCAACTAACTCAAGGGTGGCTTATTGGCAAAAGGACTCGTGACTATCTCTAAAATATGTGAGGTTTCAACTTCAATTTCTGCTAAGTGCAAACAAATTTGACGTGGCCACTCCAACCTCTTAAAAAAGGAGGGCTTTACCTGGTTTGATTTTGTGTGGCAGTCGGAATTAATCGGCCAAAAAGTCCGAAACCATGTTTACCTGAAAATAAAAAAATCTCACAATATTCACAACAAATCAATTTCACAGTGTTCTCAACAAAATTTGAACCCATAATCATTTGATTAAAGAACATTCTTATACACGAGGTACCATTGGTACACACGACCTTTGATTATATTTTTAGCATATGATCCAAAAATAGTTTTAAGGGTATACATATTTTCTTAAAAAGTATATCATCTCTACTGTATATATAATACAAAGAGAGAATGTCATTACCTAAAAACACTCAAAATGAGAATTATTGAATAATTATTATGCTTTTGGCTTGGGATTCGGTTAGAAGAAAACTGTATGGGAAATAACGATAATCACATATTTGATATGCATTGACTTGCATTGGATGCATCTCAATTAGTTTTAAAAGTGATTTAGAAGTGAAAACTATGCAAAGTAGTAACAACAAATTTGACTAATTTAAGACGAAAAATACACATGATTCGCCTAACTTGATGAAATGCATATAATACGTGTATATGCATCTATGTTTTAGCTAGAAAATATATTATGGTGCATCTAAAATATTAGAGATGCATCTAATCTAAGTCAATGTATTTCTAATGTGTGATAATAGTTATTTCTCATTCTTTTTATTTTAATATATCTTCTCATCTGATCCTAAGTCTTATGCTCTTCTGTCTTGCCTAAAATGTTATCCTGTAATGTTGTTTATAAAATTACTCAATCTTACAATTCTTTTTTCTTTTTATAGATTCATCTCAATCCCACTCTCAATCCCGATCCGTATTTCAAACTCAATTTGTTAAATTAGAGTTGGTTTAATATTGTTGTCATCTCGAAAGATGGTGAAGATTAATTTGCCAACGTAAATTGTCAAACGTTATACAAAAAACTTAACCATAATATTTAAAATATAGCTATTTGTCGATATAAAATCTCGTTGTTGTGCACGGGTACACACCTAGTATTGATTAAATGCCTATAATATATATATATATATATACTAGTTATAATGCCCGTGCACGCACGAGATTTTTTCTAATTTTTTTAATAATGTATTTTATCTAATATTTTTTTTATTGTTATAATTCTTTATTTTGGATTATAATTATTTTTGACTGATATAATAAGGATTCATATTCATATATTTTAAAAATGTTTAATCACAAAACTTATAAACCATGTTTAGTTACCGTTTGTTATGTTTTTACATCGATAGTTTAAGTAAACTAATAGTTTAATCTCATGTTGGAATATTGATGGCTAGGTTACGATATTATTATTGTTAGTTCAACTATTGTAACATTAGATTTGTTTTTGTAGACAATAGAAACATTATCTTTTTTCCATCCAATGGTCAAAAATGCAGCTTTAGAACGACTTATTTTTTTTAATATATAGCCTTTGGGACGACTTTTGGTTCAACTCATGTTATTTAATGGTGGCTTCGACTCGATATCGCCACATAAATTACCCGATTTTATGGCATTTAGTGATTCCACTTTTGATAAAGAATCGATTTAGGGTACCACTTGATTTTAGAATTCTGTTAAGTTCGTAAGGCTTGTCACAATGGTGACCTGAAGACGACCTGCCACATCAGCTTTCTGTCTCCGATGACGATCAAACTGTCACAGTGGGGCGACGGATTTTTTTTAGTTCAAATATTTTAAACAACAAATTTAAACTTCATTAAAAATAAAAACATTACATAAATTATTCAAATAAACATTAAAATCATTACATAAATAAAGAGAATAACATTAAAAACATTACAAAATTCTTCATCGTCATTGTAATTGTCACTTGCGTCTTCGTCTTCATTCTCTTGATTGACTTGATTTCCAGGATTTCTCCAAACGTGTTCGATCAAATCAGATTTTAAGTTTAGATGAGTTGCTGGGTCCATTATCTTCTGAGTAACTACTAACGATTCTTCATGCGATCTTAAGGGATCATGATCACGGTGGGCCTCATATTCGAACCATGTAGGATATATCGCCCGCTCCTTGTGTCGAATGATCATACTATGTAATATGATACATGTACACAATATCTTGGAGATCCTGTTTATACAGCCCTCAAGTCAGAACTTTAAGCATTTTCCACTTCCTCTTCAACACACCAAAAGCTCGTTCCACATATTTCCTTGTTGCTTCGTGCTTCTTCTTGTACAAAATTCTTTTATCGTCACCCGTGGGAGGATTTCAAATGAACTTAATAAGAACGGCCCATTGTGGATATATCCCGTCAATAAGATAATATCCCCTTTTATAAGCTACATCATTAACCTCGACGGAATGTTCTTTCGTCATACACCAGGTATTCGGAGAAGAAAGCCGCCAGTAAACGATTATGAGCACCCTCATGATCACTATATACGTAGTTTAGTCGAACTTTTGGCTATGACGCTTGGTACGTGTTCCAAACAAACTACGTAAACTCCGCAAACTCACTCATAACTTCTTCATCATCGTCGGAAGACGAAGAACAAAAAAATAGCTCGTAAGACATAATTAAAAGAATGTGTTTGAAGGTGTTGAGAGAAATGTGTTTGAAATTGTGTGTTTAGAAGCGTGTTTGAGGTTGGTATTTATAAGGTTGTAAAAGTGGTAAAGTTTTGTTTTGTTTTGTTTTTTTTTTTGTTTTTTTTTAATTTGTCAAACGGTAACTTAATTTTTGAAAAGAGAGTTTGCATTTAATTCGGTCGTTCAAACGACCCAATTGTGATTTTAGCCAACCGACGACCGATCGAGACTAAATAGCCACAATGGCTCGACCGATCACGACCCCTTCGGTCGACCGATCCAAAGACCTCCTACTATGACAAGCCTAAGTACAATAAGAATCACAAATCCAAAATTCAGAAATCACATTATTTGAAGTTGGCAATTCCAAAAACCTTAGGATAGGGTCGTTTCAGGTTATATTCCATCATACCCTTGTTGCATCACGGGGCTTTTTTGAAAAACTCAATTATGTCTTATTAACGATTTAAAAACAAAAAGTTCAACTTGTTAGGATTCAAATTAAGAAATGTTATGTATACATGTTTATGTGCATTAGATGTTAGTAATGATCATAATTCAGATGTGGTTACATTAGCTTGTAGTTTTGTGTTACACATTTAAAAAGAAGACAATGAGTATAAAGAATTAAAAAACTAAGATCATATTTAAACCATATTTACGTGATATGTTCTTTTTCCTTCTTCTTTAAACCATGTTTTCCACAAATGTTTATCACGAATTTGATCAATGCTTGACAACCTGTGTACTTTGTATGAAATTAAGTTAATGTTACTTGAGGTATTTTGTTTTTTTATATATGATTTTTATTAAATTTTTATACAACCAGTTTTTATATATTTTATGCATTTTCAAATGACGTTCTCGTATTGCTTTAATTTGGCATAAGATACCCTTTGCTTTAATTTACTATCTCTGTTGATTTCAAGGACATTTCCTATGATAACCCGAAATAACAAATAAGTAACCAATATGTTATGAATTCTTTCCAATTTTGAGTATTGAAAAGGATGCTCTGCTCCTCCATATAGCATTCATTTTTCTAAGCTGCACCTTGATGCATGTACTTCCCATAAAATTGAACACCATCATGCACATCAGCTTAGCTTTTTTACTTTGAAAATTGTCATTCTTGGTTTCACATTACCACTGCTCAACGCCCTTCCAAATTCATATTAGACAATGCATTACTATTGCTTTCCAATACTGGAATCACTATTTTACAAAACTTCAAGAATGAGCCAAAAGAACTACATAACTGTAATGAAATCTAAAAAAAGGACACAAAACCTACAAATGTTGATATGCACAACTCTAAGTGTTACGGGGCCATTTTTGTAATCGTCTTTATGTTCCATCCTCAAAGCCTTATCACCAACTGAAATGAGCTTATACATATGAAGAATCCCCTGTATTACACTTCAAAACAACTAATAATAAAACAGTTTAGTAATAAATAGGGTGAGGAAAAACAAAGATACAGTACATGATCAAAGAACTGTTTAGTAGTATCAAAAGAACTGGAAAAAAAAACTTGTTGATCCATCACCATATGATGTGATATTGGTTTGCCATGTGCCAAATAAAAAGCTTAGCTAAAAGTAAAAAATAGGTCATTGGGGACGTTCTGAAAAACTTTTTTCCAATGCTCAACCTTCTTAAATTAGATTCAATTGTTGTGATATTAAAAGAATATGTCAAAAAATCAGGTTAAGATTACTCACATGTTTGTTTGTTTTGACTGCATGTGCTTTTTCTGCATTAAGTGCTTGGCGAAATGGAGCTGAGCTTGGCTGCAAGTTTAGCACTTTTATAATCCTCTCTAAGCTGATTAAACCTGGATTTGCATGAAACACACAAAAGATCACTAAGAAAGTAAGTAGTAGTACATGATACAACTATTTTAATGACTACAAAAATTGGAGGAATTATGGTTGATGAAAATTAGAGGACTTCTATGTACTTTCTTTGAGTAAATAGTCATATTAGTGTATATGTATTAGTACAATTAAGATAGAATAGATTATATCAACAGTAGTTGTATATTCTTATTACTTTCTTTGTTTAACTTATGAAACTAAAGCAAAGTTGATTTTGTTTCTAAGTAACTTGATCAAAGATCATGTACAACACGCGTTGTAGCTCATACATGTCATGAAATAATATAAAACCTAGCAAGGAACTACAACCGATGCATGTGACTATATTGTGTTTGTTTCATTATTTGGTTGCAAATGCTCGACTACAACACACCTTGAGGTAAGATCAAATCGGGATTATGTTACGCCTCATACTTTTAGGTATCAAATTATTTTCATTATGCAAGGCTCATCAAGGTGTAGCGAGCTAGAATCATGCTTAGTGTTGTGCTACTAATACTCAGATAGCCGTTTGAATTACAGTATTTACAGCTCACTGGGTCATTTGCAGTTATAAGAATATACTTTGGGGGGGGGGGGGGTTGTATTCTAAAAGTGATTGCATGCTTATTGCATATATAAGCAATCACAAACACCCATTGAACAGAAAATTCATGAACACAAAAAGCAAAATAGTTATACTAAAGGCTTATATTTGAATACCTTTGGATCGATAATTCATATCTCTATGAGCCATATGAGATATTAGCCACTTGGTTTAACTTTTATAGATATTTGAATGGTCTAATTTTAATTTTATAAAAGCTAAAGGTTCAGATAACTCACATAAAGGGAAGCAAATTTTTGCACTCCATACTGAACCCAACATGACATTCCTTCCGCTACACGCAAATGATCCGGGCACTAAAAATGTCATTGAAAAAACATTAGTTAGCTAAATTATGTTTTATTAAAATTCTAATGAGATATGAAAGGTCACAAAGAAATGTGTGTTGAAGAAAACTACTTAGTGATTAGACCAAATGTAGCAGTGTAGCAAAACAGCTCGAACAACATTATTGACATCACGAACTCTTTACTTAGCAAGAAGGCTTCACAACACATAAAATGCATCTAAATACATGAAGATAATAAAGATCAGAAAAGTATTGATAAAACTGAGTAACGTTTAAATTCTCACCTTTTTCGAACTACCACAGTTTCATCACCGTATTATTGTTGAAATTCTATCTGCTAATCATAGTTACACATTATCTAACTTGATGAAGACACCATACTTCCGTTCCATCCTGCAGGAAGATTATTATGGAAAGCAAAATCAAGTATGTGGAGAAGGATAAAAGAAATGTCAAAGTCAAGATAAGGAAAGCATACTTGTAATTGGTTAGGGGGCAAAATCAGCAAGTTTCCAGGACTCTGGGTCATCCCTAAGACTCTGTATGTCAAGAGAAATCCTACAAACTTAACCATAATTTTCAATAAGTGTTCCCAAATTAAAACACGAAATAAAAACACACTGATCACCAGTCTCTGTCAATCTTTTTAGGAAAACAATCAGGTTGTTTGGGTTTGCTTATTGAATGGGATTACTAATTCTGATAATTACGGGATTGTTTACATGATTGCTTATTGAGACTTCTTATAGGGCTGTTTGGGATTGCTTGTTAAAACTACTTATAAGAAGGTAAATAAGCAATTCCAAACAGCCCTTTAAGCATTTCCATTAAGCAATCCAAAAAAATTGCTTTATGATAAACAATTTCAGTAAGAACATCCTAAACAACCCCTTTATGAGCAAATTCAATAAGCTATCCCAACCAGTCGCTTCCTATAATTTGGATAATAAAATTCCTAAAACAATCCCTAACTTAACAAAAAATAATTATATTTTTTGGAAACGATTATCAGAATTCGAAATTGGTTTCAACCTATAAACAAATAAATTGTGCGTTTTTTTAAACAATCAACTGATATGAATCGTCTCCAATTGTTCCTGTAAGTTTTATTAATTTTATACAACCTATAAAAATCATAAAATCAAGGACGAACCCAAACACAAACACGTATAAACCTGCAGATTTAGTAACCAATTCAGAACCACCAATCTTCTTACTCTTTGATCTTCTTCCTTATCATCTTTATTAATCAAATTAAAGCTTCAAGCAAGCCCTAATTCTTTTCACACACTGAAACAAAATTAACAGAAGAATCACAAACCTTTTTAGAATATAACTAAAAATCAGATATCAAGTTTTAAAAAAATCAAGATATCAGATATTAAAAATCATACCAATTTAATATCTTCGGAATCACTGCGATAAGAATTAAAGTGTAGCAGATTTATCCAATTTAATTTAGAATCGCACAATTATTGACCTAGGTTTCGATTTGGAGCTTTGGGTTGAAGAATAGTCTGGTTGGAAGTGAGCCAAAATCTTTTATGGTTTTGGTTTTTCTTAATTTTCATTTTTGACCCCTAAGTCTTGTAAATTACCCCGTGTTTTTAATGTTTTAGTTTTTTATACTTTTGACACATACACTTTTTACACCAACTTTACTTAAAAACCGAATTTACAGATACTTTTTCCAAATAAGGAAGTATTTAAGTTTTTAAATTAAACATGTTTAACAAAAAATAATTACAATAATACAATTATTACTTAATAAGGTATGATTTGATTATTTTGAAATGAAAAAGTCCCCACTAGGGGTTTTATTTTATTATATAAAAGATATAAAAATTAAAGGCTTTATTTATTTATTTTTTAAATAAAAAATAATGAGCGTTACAAAAATAGGATCAAATGGGCGAATTTGGTCCAGTTTGGGGACCAACGGTGTAACTTTTAACCGGTCATATTAGCTAGATCGAAGATTATTTGAAAATATGTTGCGTATCTTTGACAACTTACAAAGTACATTGCGTAAACTTGTTTATTTTGAAAAATATGTTGCGTATTTTTAGCTTTCACCCTTATTTGAATTAGTATTATGATCTTTTAGGACAAACAAAACTTTAGGGGAAAGAGAAATTGGCTAAAATGCCCTTCGAATTAATCTTGGTATGACGATAATGCCCTGGACAGTTAAGTCCACAGTTATACTTCCAAATAAATCACACTGCTTAAACCATTGCAGTCTCTCTATCTTAGGTATGAGTAAGGTTGTATACGTCTCAACCTCCCCATACATCGTGGAAGACGGTATTGAGACCCATAACCCGTAGAAGACGGTATTTGGAGTTACTTTTTTATAACATCGTTTCATAGAGAAAATTTCCAACAATGTAAATCCGTATGAGTGATTTCGTTTGATTATAAAATTCTCATTTTTTTTTTGAAGAGCTGGAGTCTCCAAAGCTTCCCACGGTAAGATCCAGTACATATCATTACCAGCTCAATCATCCTCTGTTATGAGACCGATTAGAGATGGTCAATCTCCTAAGAACTAGATAAGAGATAGATTTGATAAGGCCCTTGAGTGGGCAAGACTCCAAGAAACTAGAGAGGAACTAGACTTTAATATTCTTTTCATTCATGTCCAATCTAAATGAGTTACAAGTATTTATAGGAAAGAAAGATGCAGTTACATATGCAGTTACGTACTAGCGACAAAGGAAACATGCAATCAGGGGCGCAACTACATAGGGGTGGGGGGTGGGGGGGGGGGGGTCCGACCCCCCGAAATTTTTTTTGCGATGTAGAGGGTATATAGTTTTCGTGTAGAAAAACTAATAATAAAGAAAGGACGTGGGATATGTATGCTCCACTAAACACTTGCATGCACTACTAAAAACCAACTGTTGACCATGTCTTGTTAGACTCCAACTCGTATCATCCTCCCATGATAAAATGCTGAAACGTTGTCGTCAACACCAGTATAACGAGTCCGTATCAGATATGCTAAACCACTATTGTGGGGTTATTTTAGTAAATTTAGTACCGGTTATCCTCTCATTTGTTTGGTTCTGTTTCTGATGCCTTCAGCTCGTGATCGGTCTAATGTATGACGTTTTTTCTTCAAACCGAAAGTTTTTGCCTGATTGTAGTCTTATACCTCCATTTATAACGTATGCTGTGGTTTTTTATGCCGGGAGTTCGGGGAGTAGAGGTTCTTTTTTTTTTTTTTTTTTTTTTTTTTTTAATCAGAATTTGGATCTTATGTACATTGGTAACGGGCTTGATATTTTAGTTCACGTAAAAAACTTTATGTTTGTACGAAATAACTGAATATTAACTGTACCAAAATGTAATATACCGATGATATACAACCTAGTTTACTTTTTACGCACAGTTAACATACTTACATATTGTGCAATCATATGTGATAGTAAAAACAAGTCTCATTTCGAGGCAACTTTATTTTATACAGTTGTACAAAGTGCAAGTATGCAACATACTAAGTACAGTAAAAAAATGAAGCAAAAAACAAAGTTGTACACAATAGATAAAATGTGAAAATATGTTACAATTTGGTGTGGTAAACCTCTACTTAGTTCACACATACTAATTCAAAATTTTATTTATGTTAGTACTATCTAACTCTTGTTTCGACCAGCTATTATGAGGAATAATAAGAAATTTTTTTGTTGTCATTTACGTTCTGCAAGTATCAATATAGAATGAGTATCAGCTCTATCTTACAGTACTTTATTTATGGTATTTAAAACCAGGTTTGAGTGCATATGCAAAGGTACCTAAATCTGCTGGAGAGTCACTTCTCCCTCTTTTAAAGAAAGCAGAAAACGTTGTTCCAAAATGCGTAAAAATACACCAGTGAAAACTGGGGTTGGTATTCGTTACGACTTAAAAAGATTTTTGTAGTTTGTTAGCTACCCTAGTGCTTATATACACAACATTAGATATATATTTTTATACTTACAGGCAACTGCGGGTCTAAGACAATTAAGAAATGATGCATCGGAGAGAATTTTGTGAGGTGCAAATATCGCGCTATACATGTCTTACTTGTCATGCATTTAGGGGAACTTTTAACATTTTTTGCGTTTATATAGGTGAAGGATTTACTGAAGGCCAAGAGAAGTCTCAAGACGAATGAGAATTGGGTGACAGTTCTTGATGGTACTCAAAAAGGTGCTTATCAATGGGTAAGCTGACTTTTTGTTACGCCCATGGTTAGGATATGTGTCATAGTTTATTATGTTTAGGATAAGTGTTTGAGTCGTATTAGGATAAGTCTTTGTGTTAGGATAAGTCTTCGTATTTGTGTGAGATTATCTCATAACTAGTATTTAATGTTTTATAATAAATGAAAGTCATTAATCTTTGTCAAATAAAAATATATCTTGTCTTCTTCATCTTTAATTCTTAAGGAGCTCGCGCCCGCTTGAAGTGGTGCCCTATCC